>JAAGVU020000113.1:1860437-1895320 GCA_011763525.2 Mormyrus iriodes
TTTACTTCGCGGATTTTCACCTTTCGCGGGGGGTTCTGGAACGCAACCCCCGCGATAGACGAGGGATCACTGTATACCCTTTGCTTCTATATTTACTTTACATTTATTATATGCTTTTGTCCAAAGTAATATAAATATTAGGAAAGCTTGGGGTCAGAGAGCAGGGTCAGCCCGCATCTAGCGTCCGTAGAGCAGTTGCGGTTAACTGCCTGGCTTAAGGGACCAGTGTTGATAATTACACCGCTGACCATGAGATTCAAACACACAACCATCCCGACCTAGGTACAGATCCCTATCCTGCTGAGGTATACACCGTTGTTTCATCTGCTGGACAGAAATAAGTGCTCACCCAGCCTTCCGGAGTTTTCCAGGTGGCACGACTTCAGCCCTGATTGCGATGGGAGGGGCTTAGTGTGAAGGAAGAGGAAACAGAGTCTACAAACACTGAGGATAAAAGCCAGGAGGACCAGCGCTGCCACACCTAGCGCCGCAAGTGCCCCGACGCTGAAAGAGAAGCGCGAGGCCATGGGGTAGGCATCAAGGATTTAGCCGGATCTCTGATTTCAGCCTTATCCATCTTATCTTGGGCCTGCTATAAAAGCCATCATGAAAACAGAACAAATAATCATTCCTTATTAATCACAATGATATCTGACAGTTAAAAATTCTTTAACCACATATGAAGTCCTTAACATATAGTGACAACCAAATGGGATAATCAATGATTTCAAGGGATATGTGGCTCAGTGGGCTAAGCCTCTGACCCTGTGATCATAAGGTCGCTGGTTCAAGCCCGGCCTCAGCACATCTGTGGGTCCTTAAGCGAGGCCCTTAACCCCCAGCTCCCTGGGCACTGCTATGGGCTGCTTAGGCAGCTTGCTCTCACCTACACAGAGCAAGTTGGGGGAGATATAAAGACAATTTTCCCACAGGAATCAATAAAGTAGCTATTATGATTTTTATTATCAAACAGGTTTCAAATCTGTCATAACTGTAAGTGCTGTAACTTGGCATGATTTGCAAGGTGAATATAATTTTCACTTATATTTACTCACTATTGTTAAAAGTGTTTGATTAGGTTTTTCTTAATGTCACTCCATAAAAAAAATGGAGTATAACTCAGAAAGTGTTATACACGCAACATTTGTGCCTAAAACGAATCTGCGGAGTCAGATCACAAGAGTGACCTACCAAATGATTAGGCCTATAAGATATTTTTCTTACTCTTCCATAGTTTACTGTTACATTCTAGTACAGTTTACTAGGACAGTTTAAGAGTTCATACTGCTTCCATATAATTCGCGTGATTTCGATGGTTCGGATTTTTATTGAGTTTCACCCACTTTCTTGATCTCAGCAGGAAACATAAATTGCTCCACAAATGGCCTCTTCCAAACTAATTTTGATGCTTGAACGAGAGGAGATAAAAGGTCTTTTCAGACAGACCTTGACTGGAATACGGAGCTCTTCAGATGAAAGACCTGTATCTGTCCATTATTTCCTAACTGCCTTCTGAAAACTGCAACAGACTAATTCACTCAGACATCTATAACTTTGCAGAAAAACACTCTGTTCTCAGCAAGTGTTTGACACTTAAATCCTTCTGCAAAAATACATGGGTGCCTTTAACATAAATGATAAAAAAAGCCCAACGAAAGCCAGTAAAAGTAAGGAATATAATGGAATTTCATCACATCCCATGGCAGAGCATCTTGCCTTCTTATGAGCATCATTTCCCAAAGACCTCTCTATCGCCCACTCTCTTTCTTTTAAACCTTTTAAGCAAAATGCATGATGCAGATATGTAGGGTGCTTCTCACCTCAGGCTCCACATGTAGGCGTACTTGTAGGGAAAGTAGCTTCCAGGCTCGCTGCAGCAATACTTCATGTCCTCGAACCCACAGCAGTAGAGAAGCTTGGGTCTCTCGGGGTCGACTGGGCAGGAGAAGCGGTCCACAAAGCCAGCGTCCACGCTGTAGTAGCCCTCGCAGACACTGTGAGACTCGGCCATCGCCACAGAGGGACGGGGTGTGAGGGGTTGTGAGCGGAAGCCGACAGGGGGCTGAAGCTTTATGTACCAGTCGACGTTCCGTATTGACTGAGGGAAGCAGTGCAGAGGGCTGCGTCATCAGGGAGGTGGGATCTGCTGGTTTCCAGGAAGGCATGTCCTCCTGCCATCGAAGCATCCTCTTGGCAAATCCTCTAAAAGTGCTTCTCTTAATAACACTCACTTACAGTGTAATAACTAAATCACATGTTAACTAAAAAGGATGTTGTATTCAGCAATACAGAGTCACATAGGAGGGAGGAAGTGTGTGGCTGTTTCATGGCCTGTGCCTGATGGGAGAAAAACATCAATCTGGACTGAAAAGAAGCAGTTTGCAAGTTTATTAATCTTCTAACTGCTTATCCTGGCCATGGTTCTGGAGAGGATAGATCCCATCTCGCCACAGGTGGGGTATGCTCTGTGCACACACACCCTACAGGCACTTTGGAGACACCCAATCAGCAATCGACTGCATGTCTTTGGACAGCTTTGCTGGCATGGGTCTGATCCACTCACTGCCTGCAGCGTCACTTCCTTTTTTCTTGTTTACTTCTGATTTTCTCTTCAATGTTATTTTCAATATTTGTATTGTTTGGACCCACAAAGAGAAACAGGAGAGCAATACATGGGGGTGGAGTGTGGCTTAGTGGGTTGGGTTTGTGATCAGAAGGTCACCAATTTGAATCATGTGGTCAGCAGAGCAAAAGCCTATCATCAACTGCTCCAGGGACCCTACCCCCTTAAAAATGCATGTTGCTTTGGGTAAAAGTACCAGCTAAATGTAATAGCACTGCCACCTAAACTACTGCACCCCAATTCAACTAAATGTTAATTGCAACCTTAAAAAAAATAAAAATTTACATTTCGTTTTGGAATCTAATTATGGTACACTTAATATAAAGCATTTTCAAAATATTTGCTTAGGAATCATTCCCAGTATATCCACAATAACTCGGTCATGCCCATACGTATGATTAAACCACGGTCAGGACAAGCAGGATACATACAGTCTTACTAAAACGCCTACTGGTATAATTAACAGCTTATTACGTTTTCAAGGGGGAGCTTCTTAAATTTTTACAGGGGGTGTGCTGTACACCTCCACTACGCCTCATTTACACCAACGCGGTGTGGGAGACGATGCCAGACTTTTTCCCAATCCGGAACTACTAAAACCCTTCACTGCTGAGCTGTACGGCCCCAAATACCGGTCACGCTCAGGCCCCGCCCCATCCCTCCAAGCCCGACCAATAGAAATGCTGACAGCGTTGGCGATGACCAATGAAAATGCACGGCTTCACGCGGTTCCTGGTGTCTCGCAGCAGTACTGGTAATACACTGGGATTTGCACTGAAAAACAATCATGGCGACCAGTGCGGATCCTGATGAGCGCAAGAGAAAAGCAGAAGAAAACGAGGAAAAAGGAGGTGATGCTGAAGACGATGAGTGGATCGGACCCATGCCCAGCGAAGCTGTGCAGCCGAAGAAAAGAAAAGGCGAGCATTATTTACTGTTTCAGTATTATTACAAGTAATCTAACTGAAAAGCCCCATTACGAAGACGCGGAAAGAGCTTTAGTGACCCGATGAGTAGAAAAAGATGCTCACACACAGACGCAGTCGGTTTATAGGTGACTAACGTGGCTTTTTGCTTTGTGTTTCTGCAGTGCTCGAGTATGAACGCGTGTACCTGGACAACCTCCCTTCTGCCGCCATGTACGAGCGCAGCTACATGCACAGGGACGTGATCACACACATCGCCTGCTCCAGGTAAGTGTGGGGGACTGCAGTTAATAAACAAACAGTTTTACTGTCATCTCCGTGATAACACATCGCCAGCTTCAGTTAGTAGGCTGCTGCATGAAGTAAAACACTTTAACAGTTTGTTGTCTTTCCTGTGATCATACACATTGGCCGTTACCGTTTTGTTAAGAGTTAACCATGTAGCGAATGTTTGCGTTAGGAGAATTAGACAGCTTGTGCTGTGAAACCAGCCTGTTTAACTGTAAGTGAAATGATCATGCAGGATATTAATTAATGTGGTATATTGTAGTCTGTGCTTTGCTGGATAAGCCCAGTGTACATCACTGATGCATTGAGCCTTGGAATCCCCAGCACAGTCCCGAAGAACTTGTACATCCCCATCAAGTGTTTCAGGTTTACAGATTGCTAAGATTATGGGAGTCTAAGTTAAGATATCAATGGTGATGTACAATGTTACCAAAGAATTGTTGAATCTGTGACTGTACAGGGGTACTAATGAAAACCGTGACATGCTGTTATTATTGTTAACGCAAAGCTTCGTGATCATGGTGGGAAGGAAATGTGTTCATTTGTAGCTGTTCCTCATCCACAGGACTGAGTTTATAATAACTGCCAGTCAGGACGGCCATGTGAAGTTCTGGAAGAAGAAGGAGGATGAGGGAATAGAGTTTGTCAAACACTTCCGCAGCAATCTTGGTCTGTATATCCATCCCTGACACTTTTTATATATATATATATATATATATATATATATAAAGAAAATAAATTGGGTTGTTACACTGCACTTTCAGATTAGATGCCAAACTTGACTTATTGCCTCAGTACTTTGTGCAACATCAGTACAGTTAAGGTGAATCTAATCCTAGATAATGAATGGAATCCTTTCTGAAATGTATTCTGTTAACATTCCCTAAAATTATTTCTTGGAGTGCTGATTTTGAAGTGTTATGCACTATGTAAGTGTACTGAAAATGGATATTGTTACATTGTTCCCCTTTTTCATTTTGTGTAATCTGGTGGGTTTTTCCTCGTTTGTGTGTGTGTGTGTGTGTGTGTGTGTGTGTGTATATATATATATATATATATATATATGTCCACAGCTGTATATCCCTGTTGTGAATATTGGCTCCTGTCCTACAGGCCTGATCGAGTGCATCGCCATCAGTGCTGAAGGGGCTCTCCTCTGCACCGTGGGGGATGACCAGGCCATGAAAGTCTTTGACGTTGTCAACTTCGATATGATCAACATGCTCAGGCTGGGGTAAGGGGTCAATTGACCCGGTGTGTGGTGATACTTTGAGTTTCCAGATGTAAAAGGGGTGCAGTCTCTGGGGTCTTGTTCATAGTCCTCTGTCTGTTCCAGCTTCCAGCCCGGCCAGTGTGAGTGGATCTACAATCCGGGAGATGCTATATCGACGGTGGCCTGTTCAGAAAAATCAACAGGGAAGATCTGTGTCTATGATGGGAGGGGAGGCAACCAGCCGCTACACACCTTTGACAAGATGCACTCCTCACCGCTGGCCCACATCCGGCTTAACGCACGGTATCGGGTCATCGTCTCCGCTGACAAGGGCGGCATGTTGGAGTATTGGACTGGCCTTCCCAGTGAGTTCAGGTTCCCAAAACACGTGCAGTGGGAGTACAAGACAGACACGGACCTGTACGAGTTTGCCAAATGCAAGACCTACCCCACCAGCCTGGCCTTCTCGCCCGACGGCAAGAAGATGGCCACCATCGCGACTGACCGCAAGGTCCGGATCTTCCGTTTCCTCACTGGGAAGCTAATGCGAGTGTTCGATGAGTCATTGACCGTAAGTTCAAACATGTTATCATGCACTAAACATTCATACAGAAATGGGCCCTTGTTTTTGATTTCAGTTTAGGATGTTATTTCACTCTGTGGAATTCTCCTTGTTTTAGAACTTTTAACACTAGAGTTGCTGGCACTCAGACTAATAATCTTATTCATTCATTCATTCATTCAGACTAATGAGAGATTTACCGGAATGATGATACTCAGCAAGTTGTGTTTTTTTTTTTAAAGGTGGAATTATGAAATAGACACTAATTTGAAACACCAAACAAGCTGTGTGTGTGTTTTAGTTTCATTTTTACTAATTTGTAGAAAGTTAGAGATTCTGATAACTGACACATGATGTGTTGTGAACAGTGGAGGCAGAATCTTGCTGACCGTGATCCTGATCAGTATGGGAAAGTAGACTTTTGACGCATCTCTGATGTGGTTTGCATTGAGTAATCATTGAGTGGCCCTGGAAGAGAACCTAGCAGATGGTTTTTTAAAAATTTATATTTTAACAGGACTATGATCATGAAAGTGTCAAATAAATGTATTGAGGTATATCAGTTCTATCAGTTTATCAATATTTTGGATGTCTAATTAAATATCATACGCATATTTTGAGACTCTAGTTGTATTAAATGTGGTCAAAAAGGGATTATCTGGGTCCACACAATTTGAGATCTGTGTTTCTGTTGCTAACTGCTAGTTTAGCATTGATACGTTATTTATTCATTTAAGTGGCAGGTGTGTCTGATTGTCCCTGGCTGAAAATTCCTGTCTCCTGCTCCGAATTCCCATCTCGCCCTCACAGATGTTCACAGAACTGCAACAGATGAGACCGCAGCTTCCTGACATGGAGTTCGGACGCCGGATGGCTGTGGAGAGGGAGCTGGAGAAAGTGGACGGCATCCGTTTGACCAACATCATCTTTGACGAGACGGGACATTTTGTCCTCTATGGTACTATGCTGGGGATCAAAGTCATCAACGTTGAGACGAACAGGTGCCCCACCCATTTGATTCCTGTTTTATTATATTTTTTTAAAAGTTGTGTAAGAGTGGTTTTTGAATCTATTTTGTTATGGATCATATTGGAATTTTGCACCTTTTTGGGCTTTTCCACCACAATAGGTACCATACTATTGGTACCTTGAGAAAGCAGCAAAACTACGGTACTTCAAGGTGCTGCTCTTCCAGTGGTGTAAAAACTGGCACCGGTGCTGAATGACATCACAACGCGAGGTGGGGTATTTTGCACTGAATTCTAAAAATGGCTGTGGTGTATTATAGGGCTGGATGATGTTCGATATTAATACCAGCATTGCATGTTACACACAAGTAATTCGTATATTGCTAGTCAGCTAGATTAAGATCAGGCTTTTTCTTGCCTTCAGTTCTGTGCGGACGTTGTAGCAGAGTTGGGTTCACTCTGTCGTAGGGGGAAAAATATAACTTGGCAAGTTTTGCAATTTTTAATGATTATTCCTTTTCAAGATTATCTAGTATATGTTTAAAATATCAGCTTAAAGTTGACCTCCGCTGCTTTCGCATGAGTGCTGCGTGCATTCTCAGAGACAATCAATCATTTTCATACTTGTTGTTTCAATCGCTCCTAGACCGGTTTGTGAGAAATTTGTTACATTCTGTTTTTGCTTTATAAATATCCTCATATTTATTACAGCAAAATCACGTCGCAATATTTGAAAATTTTCTAATATCGTGCTGTCCAAGTATATTATTCAAAATAATTTTTCTTCTCATATCATCCTGATCTTGTATCTGTTCTTCCAACCAGATGGCAGTTTAAGGTTGGGTCTCTCTTTGTCCATGTGTTCATTATTATTATTATTATTATTATTTTATTTATTTTTTTTTACTTCGTTTATCGTTGTTTTCTGAGATTGTGACTTTTATCAAGATGGCTGTTGTATTGTGTTTCAAAGGCGGGCTATTTGCAAAACCAACCGAGAAAGAAAACGTTTCAAGTAGCACCCCTGAGTACCAGAAAGTACCCCAGTTGTACTGGGACCTTTGGTTCTGGTACTCGACTGGATGTCAATGGAAAAGTGAAAGTTCCATAGCAAATGTACGGTGCCTGGTGCGGTGGAAAAGCGCCCTTTGTTCGCGCTAGTTTTCAGATCCTTCTTTAAAGCCATATTGTAGATTTGGTTCTTGGAGTTGATTGGTGTGAAACAAGGTTTCTAGATGCAGCTATCTAAAGGATAACAAGAGAAGCTACCGCTACAGTGGCTGATGGCTTATCTCCATCCAGGTGCGTCCGGATCCTGGGAAAGCAGGAGAACATCCGTGTGGTACAGCTTAGCCTGTTTCAGGGCATCGCTAAAGTCACCAAGACGGCACCTACCATTGAGATGAAAGCCTCTGACAACCCGGCCTTGCAGTGCTCTGAGCCGGATCCCACAATCTTCTGCACAGCCTTCAAGAAGAACCGCTTCTACTTGGTGAGGAGATTCTACTGATATGAACCAGCTAAGTGTGCCAAGGCTTGACTGGTTTTTTGTGCTTATCAGGAGAGTAGTTTGATGGCCGTGTTCTTCATTCAAGGTTATGGTGTAGTAAACTGTGGTTTCTTGCTTTTGTGTGACACAGTTCTCTAAGAGGGAGCCAGAAGACACCAAGAGTGCCGATTCGGACAGGGACATCTTCAACGAAAAGCCATCAAAGGAGGAAGTCATGGCCGCCACACAGGCCGAGGGCCCCAAGAGGGTGTCGGACAGCGCCATCATCCACACCACCATGGGAGACATTCACCTGAAACTCTTCCCCGTGGAGTATGTAGCCCATGCCAGGCCCGCCTGATTGAACCACAATGATTTGTTGACAATTGACTTCATATTGTTCAAACATAATCTGACATTTTCTGCTTAAATTCATTTACCGCTTTCTGTCTTTTCCAGGTGTCCAAAGACAGTGGAGAACTTCTGTGTCCACAGCAGAAATGGTTATTACAATGGTCACGTGTTCCATCGTGTCATCAAGGTATGCTGAGCTTGCTGGTTATCCATGGCAGCCTGAACTCATGTTAACCATGAATCTGGACTCAGACACAGAACCCATATTCTGCAGGGGTTCATGATCCAGACGGGAGACCCCACTGGCACGGGAATGGGAGGGGAAAGCATTTGGGGTGGAGAGTTTGAGGACGAGTTCCATGCCACACTGAGGCACGATCGTCCATACACCCTTAGCATGGCCAATGGTGGCCCCGGCACCAATGGTTCCCAGTTCTTCATCACTGTCGTCCCAACCGTAAGCCCTTCCTGACTCTATACCCAGAACCACAATCCACAAATCTTGCTGTTTTACCATCAGTATAATAGAAAAAATTAACCACCCTCCTTTCTTCTTTGGTACAGCCCTGGCTGGACAACAAGCACACAGTGTTTGGAAGGACCACGAAAGGAATGGAGGTCGTTCAGAGGATCTCTAATGTCAAAGTCAACCCAAAAACAGACAAGCCGTACGAGGACATCAGTATCATCAATATTACCATCAAATAAAGTTGTGTTCTGGATGTTCTCCTTTTTTAATTAAAATGATGGTCATTGCTCTGTGTAAAAACTAAGTTGTACTTTTTAAATACATTATGCCACCCAGATGTTATTAGTCTACATCCACTGAAAATGCACATGACCAAGGTGATGCTGGATGGTAACTGTGACCGTAAGATTTTCATTAATTAGTATTTATTTAATAGCATAACATGGTGTACAAAAGCATCATGAATTTTACACATTACAAATGTCTGTGTATGCACTGTGCTTTCACATGTTAACATTCTGCTTATGCCAGAAATGTTACATTTCCCACAACGGAACATTGCAGAATGACTAAGAAAACAACTAAATTCACGTTCTTTACATAGGTACAAGCAGTTAACGTTATTTAGCATTGAGGTTGACCGAACAGTAGAATGAAAACCAGCTTTGTTTTTTGATACAGGATATTTTTTTTCTCCTATGTACCGTAAGCTCGTAACATGCAGCTTTAGCAAAGGGAAGTGCCTACCTCCATCATCTACCTACGAAAACTCACAAAAACACGAGTCGTTTCTAGCACCACAGCAGTTTATACAGCAGTTGGTCACATTTCTGCAGGATAGCCAATCGCCTGGGGCGGTAAATCCCACAATCCACAGCATGGCAGTCATATGTCCGTTTTGGCTTGAACATTTGCTAAGAGACATCCTTAAATCTGGCCTACTCACAACTTAACATGTTCCTCAAAGCTGGAGGCGGGGGACACGAACACACTGCTCACAACTCATCTAGCACAACTACACAGTTCTGAAACTCTGTCAAGATTTTCCCACAAACTTATGTACAAGCACATATTCAGAGAGAGAATGCTGTTTGATTAGGTGTTGGCTATGCCCTGGGGAAATTGATGTGGGCTCGATTGAAAAGAAGAGTCCTGTCGAGCTTCGCAATCTTGTCCTCCAGAAACTGGCCTATACTGCGGCAAGGACGAATGGACCAAACTGCATAGACCATCATGCTTCAGGTGGTCAGTTATGTCCATCTCTAGCTGTAACTTGGTCAACTGAATTACAAAAAAAAAAAGTCACCTACACAAGGGGAGGGTCTGGTGATGAAATATTAATTTAGTGATGACTGCTGGATTCCTTATAACGCAGTACGTCAAGTCTACAGGAGAAACTTATATACGTTATTCTGTCGTAACTGACCTGTCTAGTGCTGTTCAGGGGAGACGGGGAGTGAATGCAGCGTTGATCTATTTCACCGAACCACGACTTAATTTAAATGCTACAACCAGAAAACACTTCGGAAATGGATGTGTAACAGACAGAAAGAAAAAAACTCATGCAGAGAGCCCGTTAATCTCAGCGACAGTTAATACACTGAGGACGATCGGATGTTACATTACAGTCACCCCCTACAAAAAACCCACCGAGGAACTCTGAAACGATCGCTGGTGTGTTAGCAAGCTGCATCATTTCATCACGATCCCTCTGGTTTAAAGGAGGGCACTCACAT
Organism: Mormyrus iriodes; assembly: GCA_011763525.2. NCBI lineage: Eukaryota > Metazoa > Chordata > Actinopteri > Osteoglossiformes > Mormyridae > Mormyrus > Mormyrus iriodes. The sequence goes on from JAAGVU020000113.1 coordinate 1,871,066, forward strand.
CCTCAAAAAAACCCACACACATTCTCTCACACAAACACACACACAGAGTATCAGGGGGTAATAACGTTAAAGTTGATTGGAGAGGTAGGGTCAGGGCGATCACATTTACGCATGGAATGGACCGAAAAGTTCAGGCCACGTCCAGCACTCCAGCAGCCACCAGCTGGCGTGACAGCCAGTCCAGCCCCTCGTGGAGGCCCGTCCCGCTGCGGGCGTCGCAGCCCTGCACGTGCCAGCTGCGGCCACAGCAGAGCTTGTGCAGGCTCAGCAGCTCTGTCATCTCCTCCACGGACACCGCCCCTGGGACATCCTGCGGATGGAGTCAGGCATCATGGGTCACCGGCAGCCTAAATACTACCCTCTGTCCACAAAGGTGCTCCCCACACTCGCGGTTTGGGAGGAAAGAGTGATTTTTAAGAGCCTTACATTCCTATAATGCAGTACGTATGCACAGACAAGATTGACAAGGCATAAGAAAAGTAAAGCTACAGTTTAATTGGCGTGGCATTTTCAGGTTTCCTCATGTGGGTCTGCACTACATACCTCTCGTCATAAACAGAGACTGTCATTCATGTTACATTTGATTTTTCAGCAGATGCTTTTATCCGAAGTGAGGTACAGTTGACAAAGCAGGGTCAAACGGGCCCTAGAGCACCTGAAGGACCCAATGGGGTTATCACTCCGTGGGAACCGGTGACCATACGTTCACAGTCATAGGGTTGGAACCTACTTAGCCACAGTGAGAGGCATTTTTTTTTTTTTACCTGTTTGTTAGCAAAGATTAGGAGCAGGGCGTCTCTCAGCTCCTTCTCCGTCAGCAGCTTGGCTAGTTCACTGTGGGCCTCCATCAGCCGGTCCCTGTGACAGCTGTCGATGACGAATACCACGGCTAGGGGGCACAAGAGCGCACCATGAAATGTCAGGGGACGTGCGAAACACACAGCAAACCACATCAATCAGCCACCATCAACTTCATTACAATTGCAATTCTAACTCCAGATCTTCCACGATCGTTTACGATTTTCCAGAAGTGAAAGGAACAACACTGAGCTTGAACAACTATTATAAACCCAAAATGAAACATGGTAAAAATGTTATGTGTTTGGTCAGCTTAACAGATTTGTGTGGCCTTAGGGGGACATGCAAATAAACATGCTGGCTGAAAAAAATCTTAAAAACTTGAAAGTGTGGTCAACAGACATGGGAGTCTGACACCTAAATATCGGTTAGTTTCCTCTTAAGAAAATAAACAGATATTATAGATGTAAGAAACAGAACCGGCGGTCCCTGTACAGCAAAGCCTACCCTGTGTATTTAGATAATAGTGTTTCCAGAGTGGTCTGAGTTTATGCTTGCCACCCACATCCCAGATGGTGAACTTCAGATTCTTATACTCCACTGTCTCCACATTGAATCCTGGAAAACAGGAACCTGAGCTTAGACTTGTAACCTTTGAGATGGCTTTAATACCTGGGATTAAATCCACTCTACCAACAATGAGAATTCAACATTCACATTAGCGCCCAGACCAGGGGTAAACTAGCTGATTCTCTGTGAAAGCAAAACAGATGTTTACGTGACAGACAATATGGATGAGACTTGTCTTGAAGTTTTGGACTAATTTCCAAATTTAGGATTTATTGACATTAATTGTGTTGCTCTTTGGTGAATGATCTAATCCAGACCCGCTACTAAATGCTAAGAAGGCATGTGTTTATGCAGGAAGCTGTAGAAGTCACGTGACCCATTACACGCAGCAGAGACAGGGGGCTGGCAGCATGCGTTAAGCTTACCGATTGTCGGAATGGGCTGCATGAACTCGTCCTGTTTCAGCTTGAAGAGGATGGTGGTCTTACCGGCACCATCCAGGCCCAGGGTCACCACACGAATCTCCATCTTTGGGCCAATGTGCACCCGGTTATCCTGAAATGTACACCAGGCCCCGTAAACTGAATACCATGTTTATGGGATCTACAGGAGGGCCCCATAAACTGAATACCGTGTTTATGGGATTTACGGGAGGGCCCTGAAAATCGAGTAACATTTTTGTGGGATCTATGGGAGGGCCCAGCAAGTCAAGTACCATGTTTATGGGGTCTACAGGAGGGCTCTGTAATCAAGTACCATGTTCATGGAATGCAGAGGAAGGCCCTGAAAATCAAGTACCATGTTCATGGGAAGTATGGCGGGTGCTGTAAATCCAGTACCATGTTAATGGGATCTATGGGAGTGTTCTTTAAATTGAGTACAGGTACACCTGTTCCCTGCTTTACAAACGTTCCCATTACGCCACTTCACTTTTACGAACGACCTACATCTGCACCCGTTTTCACTAACCGAAAGAAATCCGGAGAGGATTTTTGCTTTTACGAAAAAAAAAACTGGAAAAGTGAAAACAGTGTTTATCAGCGAGCCAATTGTAGATATACAGCCACGCGTCGGATGACACTTTCGTCAACAACATACCACCTATATGATGATGGTCCCAAAAGATTTTAATGGAGCAGAAAAAATTCCTATCACCTACCGCCCTCAGTAGTCATCATGACGTCCCAGCACAACTCATAGCTTGCGTGTTTGTGGTGATGCTGGTGTAAACAAACCTACTGCGCTGTCAGTCGTATAAAAGTAAACTTAGCACAAAAAGTTAGGAAATGGCACCATTTAAAAGGGAAATAAACAGGCTTTCCAACGGTATAAGATTTATTGCCAAGAAACATTGTTACAACAAAGAAATAATCGACCAAACACAAATTTCCTTACTTTTTGTGCTAAGTTTATATACAATTGTGTACACTATCTAATACTTGATAATGATAAGAAACAACTGTTACCGGTTTATGAATTTACTATACTGTACTTTTTAATACTGTTTAAGCTATACCATATAGCTTAGGTTTGTAGCAGGCTACACCATTTAGCTTTGTATATGTTTATCCTTACCTAACAATTTACTTCTCAGAACATATTTGGCAAGATTTGGTGGTTTTTTTTAGGTCATGTAATGCTCAAAAATTTTTTCCCATATAAATTAATGGTAATTGCATTTCGGTTTCATAAGATATTGGGGTAAGCTATACCATGTTTATAGGATGTATGGGAGGGTCCTTTAAATTGAACACCACTTGTAGGAGTTCTGTGGAAGCACCCCCTATAGACTGCTGAGCTGTAAGTCCACGTTTTTCCATCACCTAGATCGATCATGACCAGTCAGGTGACCCACTGCTCTGTGTCACCCATGAGTAATAATAATCTTATTAACCGGAAGGCGTGTGCCACATTTTGCTGTGGTGGCATTTTGGCACTTGGCAGGGCATACCTTTGTGAAGGTGACGGGGATGCCGGCGTCCAGCTGGACGTGGTCTGTCAGCTCCGTGAACTGCTGCTGCTGCTTCTGCAGGGTCTCCAGCAGCCGGGTTATCTCCTGCTTCGCCAGCACCACGCGGCAGTCGTCCTGTAGGGGGCGCCACCAGAAAGGACCCTGTTCTCACCAATCATTCAAGTACTACAAATGACATGTTTGAATCGGAGGAGACTTTTAGTCTGCCAGCGGGCAGCGTCAGAGCCGCCGCCGCGCCCCCTACCTGCTGCAGTGTCTTCTCGCAGTGCAAGCACGCGGTGGACACCTGGGACAACAAGATGGTCATGTCCTCCTGTTGTTGCCTCAGCCAGATGAGACGCTCGCGCACGTGGGCGTCAACCACGCTGAGCGCCATCTCTTCCTGACGGCATAGCGCCTCATGCAGGTCGGCGAAGTAGGCTCTGACACAGGAGCGTGCACTCTCCGCTGTGCCCGGTACCTGGGAAGCGGGGGGCCAAAAGCCGCCATTGTAAGTAAACGCCGTCAAGCCAACGGGTAAAATGCTCCTCAGCCATTACGCAAATTAATACAAAATTCTCAGAATCCAAAGACCTCATTTCCAGCAGCAGAACGATGGTTCACATCGAGTGTTTCTGAGAATGAATTTATATCTGTACGCTGAATATGTACTGCATATGACCGACCCTGTACGGAATTAATAACCTACTGCCTGTTACATAACTTCATTTCCTTAAAACAGTGCAAAAGAACGCTCACTTAATGAACAGACTTACAGGGGAACTCATTTGCAACATTTAGGATTAGATTCCTGAGATGCATTTACTTTTATATATCCATCCATCCATCCATTTTCCGTACCCATTTGTCCTATGCAGGATCACAGGAACCTATCTGGGAAGCTATGGGCGCAAGGCATTTATGTAAATATGTATTTACATAAACACCTTCCTGATTTGTTTCTCGGCATTCGCATCGCATGTATTTTTGGACTGTATATTTTTTGGCTGCTGTTTTTGGAGGATTTTTCTTTTAAACATGGAGCACGCCCAGCACACTAGCTGACATTATGTCAGAGAAATTTCACATTTAAACCACAAAATTTTTTCACTGCTGTTCAAAAACACATGACCTAATGAGCTTGTCTTGTGCCTGTGGCCGGCTGAGGTGTAGACGCCCTTCTATTACATGGCATCACACGGACTCAGCAGAGGCCTTTACCACCACTCAAACCACGCATTCTGCATAGCAAATAAAGGCGTTCCTTATTCAGGAGATGCTGAAGCAACATGGTAACCAGCTAGCTAGCTAGCATCTTTGACTCTGTTAACTAGCTATTTATTTAGTTCTTGAAATAACTGGGAAGGGGGGGTAACATTTTGATTTGGGCCCCAGAAACAAGAGGCACACCCCTGCATGGACCCCAGATCTGAATAGAATAGAATAGAATAAAATACAATAGAATAGAAAGCTTTACTGTCATTACACTACCGTACAATGAGATTAAAAGTCTATGTGAAGCTTTGGTGTGAATGTACAGACAGCCATCTGTGCTTTTAGGCTGGGCCCCACAGAGGAGCGAGGCTCTCCCCCCCCCACCCCACTTACGTGCTCTGTGTGGGCCATGCCGACCCCATCCTCCACGATCTGCTCCCCACCCTCAATCTGCTGTACGATGCCCACCAGTTTGCGCGAGTACTCCGACACCTCCTCGGTGAACGTGCGGATACAGTGGGCCATGTCCAGGATGGACGCGCGGATCTGATTGGCTTCGGCCTCCAGCACTGCATGCTGGGAAGGGAGAGGCGGTGGAGAGGATCTGGGTGACTGCCACAGCGGACAGGTCATAAGAGAGCTTAGACTTCAGAGAAACATGGGACCAGAGATATCCCAGATGGATAGAAGTTATAGCAGTTAGAAAAAGATTTTAGCAAAACAAAGAAATATGAACAAGGTACGGACTGCAAATGAACCAAAGGGGGACGGGGGTCAGCAAATGATAGACAGAATCACTGAAAAGAGGCGAAAAAGAAAGCAGCTGCTGGCAAACAGGCCTGTTGCAGTACAGACTATGACGCCATGAGGTGTCAGGCATGACTAATCAAATGATCGCCATGACCTGGATATGCAACAGTGAGCGGCAGACCGCAGTGCCGGTACCTTGTGTCCCTGGTGCTTGCCGTACTCCTTGCACACGCAGCACATGAGGGGCCCAGGCTGGCAGCCGTCTTCCAGGCACACAAACTCGATGGCGTGCACCTGGTGCTGGGGGCACAGCGTCTTCTCATGTGGCTTGTCGGCCAGTGGCACACGCCGGTGCTTGGCCAGCGTGCGCGTGGAGTGTGTCAGCTGGGAGCACTCGCCGCACAGGTGGGTGGCGCACACCGTGCAGTACATGGAAGCTGTGTGGCTCTCGTCCTCGTCGCAGCGGATGATGCACTGTAGGGACAGGGACCGCCGGGAATGTCAAAGTGCCTCCATTCGGGAGTTTACTATTGATGTGTGTTATTTAGTGTTACTGTCTGTTACAGTCTAAATATGTTTTATACTGGCAGAATTTGGTTGTTGTTCCACTGTAAACATGCAATTTCCTTCAGGATAAACGAAGTATCTACCTACCCACCCATCCAAGCTATCATCCATCCATCCTTCTTTTGCCAGGTTTTCATAAACGAATGAAAGAAAATGGTGGCACATCTGCAGCTGCGCCCCCTCTGAACACCCCCGGGGACCTGGCCATACCTCTCCCACCCCCCCAAGGGCGTCGTCTGACATCCCCGACTGGTTGGAAGCGCCGTTCTGCAGCCGCTCCAGCAGCTCCAGCAGGGCGAAGTTCTTCTTCAGTCCCCAAACCCCAGAATCCCCTGCAGTGGATACAGAGGGAAACCGGTTAAACAACCATCTCAATTTAAAACTATCCGCAACTGCGTGACGTTTTACCGAATATCTCTATATCTCTTCCCTTAACACAATGTGGTTTCTAAATAAACTGAACTTTCTACACCTTTTTAAACTCCTCCCTCGGGTGTCACCTCTCCCCGTGTCTTGCACTTTTATTGGCTGTAGCTCGTTGTCGCATTCATTGCCAGTCCACAACATGTTCCATAGTATAGTATTTGGAGTCACCGACATCAGTGACTCTGTTGGGTCATGTCTTTGAACAGTTCACATGTAGCCATTGAGCACCAATTTGTCTCCGATCTGTGGCATTTTGAGGGCAATCTCCAAAATCTGTCAGCGAGTGGAAAATCGGGGAGAAAATCATCTAGCGTGAACTTAGCATTCATTTTTTTTTGTTTAACACAGTCTGAATTTCCTGGCAAAAGCACGCACTCGGATCACATCATCTAAAATGAGTTAGCGTGCCGGATGTTTCTAGCAAAATATCCAAGTTTGGTATTACAGAGCCGACAGACATTCTTAGCCTTACCAACTACTCTCTTTGGTGTTGGTGTAATTCATTGGAAAGCCAAAATGTTCCCAAACTACTGATTTAAGTGTTGTGGGAAGGTTTTTGAGCTCTCTAGCACTAGGTGTATCCAACTCACAGCTGGAATTAGCATGAGGTTTCCCCATGTTGAAGAGCTATTTGTGAATTTAAGTTTCGCCCCATTGCCAATAAATGTATTCATTCATTTCACTTTGCGTTCCAAACTGAAATCGCTGTAACCGAAAGGCACATGACGAATACGTTGTACCATCATAGCCCTTGTTTTTACTTTAAATGTAGATTTGAAATGGTGAAAGCGTTAAAAACCATAATACATGCCAAATTGGCAAACATATATTGATATAATATCAATTTTCTGGCAGAGGACCCTGCCGTTTCACCCCCCTAATATCTACACACTAACCAGCAGTAATTTCAAAATCAGCTTTTAGAGATCTGACAGGAAAGTTCCATAGAAGGTCGGTTCAAGTCAACTGCAAGTTGACTTAACAACAGCAAACAAAATGTGACCAATCAGCTTATATCTGATAATGATCCACACATCACAAATTGTACTGGACCACAGCTACCAATTAACATAATGCAGAGAAAGTGCAGTGAATAGGTCAGTGTTTCCCAAGCCAGTCCTTGGGGACCCAAGACAGTCCACATTTTTGCTCCCTGGTTTTTATGGCTGTGCGGAAAAATATGCCAGGACACACAAGGGCAGCTTTTGAGGGTAACAGACAGTCAGAATGATAACAATACGAACAGGCCACAGGAGACCTCGGCCTGCGAGGAGCACAGAAATAACTCCTAAATCTCACGTCCACGACATGACAAAATACTGCAAGGAGGAAGGCAAGGGAACTGCAGTGGGACCTGACCTGCATTAGGGAATATGTCTCTTTTTGTGAAGCAACTGAGCTTTAATGAGCTTGTTTTTGTGTAGGAGTGTTTACCCTTTTCCTGGGTGACCACCACAGCCAAGCTGCTCCCTCAAAATGCTTGTTTTTCTCTCCTCTTTTTGTTTCTTGGCGTTTAATACAATTTTAATCAGCATGCATTGACCTGTCATACGTAAAAATTGTGCATCTCATATTTTATTTTTGATTCATGATTAGAATATTTTACATGCCTTGGATTTACTCCCAGCCAAGACTTTTCCAAAAATGGAAATAAAAAAAAGTGTATGATTGGTCCAGAAATTCCGAACGTTACCCAGCTTTTAAACATCCACATTACAATTTTAGAAAATCATACACCCCCCCATCTGAACATCAACATAAGCAAGAAATACAATCAGTGCTACTTCCTTTATCAAACCACGCAGACGTTCAATGTCACCATATGAATAATACGAGTTATTTTTTCTCCTGTGAGCTCTGAGATTAAACGTGACAATCTGCTGAAGCTCAGCTAATCAAGCCAAACACCAATAAGGAAAAACAGGAACAAGGTCTGTAAATATGCCAGCTTACACCAAGATGGCTTCCCTGTACGATGCAGAGCTCCCACACACGTAACATTATCAAGCAGAGCTTGGATTCTGCATTGCTCCTAAATCACAGATAAATCCCTCACTACTCTATTTCAACAATCTTTCCCAGCATGCTCGACAAAGAAATTACCTTTTATGTAACTCAAATGCAGCTTTATTCTATTCCCAGATAACACCTTTCAAGCAGCGTTTGTATGTATATGTGTTGCGTTGAATATGCCGAGTGTTTGTGTACAGTGCTGCTAATTATTGTTATTTCGTGTCTGCAGTTGTTTTTTTTCGGGGGAGGTGAGCGGCTCACAGGGTTAAGACTGTGCTTGTGATCGGAAGGTCATCAGCTCAAATCCCAGGGCTGGCAGACTGATGCTGCCATTGGGTTCATAAGGAAGGCTGTTAACCCCTAATAGCTTCAGGGACATTGCACGCTGGCTGACCCTGTGCTGTGACCTCCAAGCTTGATCTCACATTCTTGTCTCATGAAGAGAAAGATGGAAGAGAAGAAAAGAATTTCCCCAAAGGCATGAATAAAGGATCCCTATTGTATTATTATTGGTTTGTTGTACTTATAACGATGAAAATTCGAAACCTGAATCCTTGAAGGTAAGCTTCCTTAGTCAAGTCAAAGTCAAAATATCTCTTTTGTCATCTTCAGCTATATGATCCATGGGTGAAATTTTGATCTTGTTGGGAATAGTGCAAAGAAACATTAACACCAGAATAAAATATGAACGTGTAAGACATGGACGTGACACATAATGGACCGAGGGAAGATTATAACTGAGCGTCCTGGTGAGCGAGCGGCATGCATTCCCTCACCCAGCTCGGTGACCTGTCTGTCAAACGGGCACCGGATGGCACGGCCGTGCAGAGGCAGGCGGGTGAGGCAGTCGTGACACACAGTGTGACCGCACAACAGCAGCCTGGGCACCTTGTCCCCTTGCAGAGAGAAGACATCTTCACAGACTCCGCATTCCAGCACCTACCAGCACAGTGACACAGGAAACAGGAAGAAAGCTACACGTCTTACTGTAGAGCTTCTGACAAAGAAGACAGCATGGCAGACATTTGATAAAACCCGATACAGCTAATTGGTACAGTATACCAACATTTCTAAAGAACTCCAGTATACCAGAATACTACCCAAAAATATTCAAGTGGAATTACTAGGGTAAACATCTTGCAAGCAAGGGAGGCACTCTTATGTAGCAGCCTTCGCATTTAAACTTTCACTCTTTGGCATCAGGTTTGGACTTCAGAAAAGCCCTTAATCCAAAAATTCACCAGGGCCACCAGAAGCATGAATGAGCCTGTGCTCAGGCCCCAAGCTTCACTCTCACCTCGATATGCGTGTGTGTCCCAAAGGAGAGCAAAATGGCATATGCTAATACTAAAGAATTCCTATGTGGCGAATAAGGTATCATTTTAAAATAGGTAGGACTTGTGCAAAACAGCGCAGAGCACTTAGCGCATTTTTCAGGTGCAGCAAGTTGCACTTACAAGCACATTTCACGCAATAACGTCTGATGCATCAGTAATCTGGAGGTACTATTTTTTAAGATTACTATTACCGCAGTCCGAGAAAACGGCTTAGGCGCCGACTACATGTCAGTGACGCAATGCCTTCACTTGACGCACATTCATGTATTATCATGCATTAGCACAGTAAGGTTGTTTCCACCCGTTATTGTACAGGTTCGTAGGATTCTATGGCACGCTGCTGGACTATAAATATCACTCCTTAGTTTCCCCACTGGCGTTGCACATGCACCCTTACTCTGCACAGCAGGGCACGATGGAAATTTCCAGACCGATCGCGACCAGGCACTCGCTTGGCATCACAGCTAGGCTACACACAGCTAGCTGGCAGTGCGTAGTTAACCTTAGATCCCATACAAGGCATCTTACCGCGTATACCTGCTTTAGTACCGCTGGCTACCCAGCTATATCGGGTACATTAATGGCGAAGCACAGACAGCAGCCAGCCATTGAGGTGAAATGACATTAAATAGCATCTTGGTGAAATATCAGATTGCACTTGAGCGAAAGCTGAGGCCACGGGGCTGTCATCGCCGCAGTGAAACATGCGACGCCCCGGCCAGCGGCTGCATCAGAGCCACGAAGGCATCTCCCGGGGTGCCCGGCGATTCAGGGATCGCAGCGTCCATACGCATCACCGTCGTTAAATCCAAACAGCACCACCCCACCTCCGCAACGCCGCCACGCACCTTCACCGTACTGCCAGCAGCCGCCCGGCCGTGCCGGATGCAGGGCTCCATCGCTGCGGCGGTCCCCTGCTTGTTTACAGCCAGACCGGCGGCCATCCTCGGGCACTACCACCGAAGCCAGCGCTGGGGGAGAGAAGGGGGGGAAAGACAGGCGTAACTCAAGATGCGTACCTTTATACTGATTCAGTCGGAACGCTTACACATGCGACATTGTAATGTCAGTAGTATGCACGCGCCAGTATTACATTTCAAAGAAACTGATTGTGAGAATACAAATAGCGACACTCAAACAAAGGTTTTGCACCCCTCCTAAAAATGGAGGATTCTGTCAGCTGTTTCCGTCATCTACAGTATCGCTTTTCCAAACGCAGAAATGAATAAGAATGCGGTCATCCCATTCCTCCATTTATATATATGCATAATTCAGGTACTGGTACGACCACAGTCTTTAAACCACATGTAAAGAGTGACTTGATTGCATCAAGTCACATCACATTAGCATAGGGCTGTCAAGAACAAATAGACGAATATTTAAGACATTGAAAAAAGTTCGAGTTGCCAGCTGAATTGTGTTTTCTGAATGCAAACAAGATATTCATTTTATTTACATAAATAAACAACATCTATGAAGTTTTTATAATTCAAGAATCAGACAATAACAAAATGTACATTGAAATTAAAAAATATGTAAATATATTTTGATTTTACTACAAAATATACACCACTAATCATATCACGTAGACAAGTATGTGGCTCCAATATATGTCTACGTGTAAGGAAATATATATAATAAATAAATATTTTATTTAAGCCTAATTTCATTAATTTCACTTTAGGAAAGGTGAAACTTGGTCATACACTGTGCATCAGAAGCTGTCAACATTCACTGCAAAACGCATAATAATAATAATAATAATAATAATAATAATAATAATAATAATACAACTACTGTACTGTTAAATACTGTTAAAGTATTTCAAAATTCAATATGTAAAAAAAAATGCACCTACCCCAGAACACTAGGTGGCAGTAAAGCACTTCCGATTGTTTAAAGAAACATCTGCATCGGCGCCATAAAAGAAGAGTAGCGTTTGCCTTCCGCCTACTTTCTCTAGACACCAGACTATGCGGGTGAAAGTTCAAAGGGGCGTACCGGCGAAAGATGGATGTCAATCAGGCGAAACAAGAGCATCTTCTTGCATTAAAAGGTATTTTCTTTGGTAATCAACTTCAGCTAGATTTAGGGTTTCCTCGGATCACCAAGGAATAAATGCATGGCTATTAGCTTTATGCTAAAGGACATGTTTCAAATGGACGCCTAGCTAAAGCACCTAGCATACAGCTAAACCAAAACACAGAGAAGGAAGGGAAATTTGAGAAGACACGCAATGGCGTGGAAATATAGTATCTTAGCTTTTTATACGCTCTATAACGTTTTCTGCAGAATTTCATTGATGTGAAAATTTCTATATTGACAAAATCATAAATTATATTTGCACTAAAAAATATTTGTCGTCATTTATAGATTAGTTAACTGTAAAATAGAGAATTGTTCGTAAGATGTATGTTTATAAGCTTAGTAAACCCATAGTCGTATAATGTAACATTTATATTTATGATTTAACAGTATTTGGAGAGCTTTGCGGTACTGCAGTTTCCCCCAACGATCATGAATCGGCATTTTAAAAACAGTCTGTGCCAGTGTTGGCTCAAGCTTTTAATTTCAACGTCATTTCATATGTTTGCGGAAGGAGGTCAGTCCCTGACAGCATTTCTGCAGCTGTCATCATGGGGCGATCATCAATATTAATTGACACTTTCATGGTGCAGTATTCTAAAATCGTCAATATGATGGTTAATATAACGTGTGTTTTCATTCATTTTTTAACATCATTCCGGGAAATACAGTATCATTCTATTTCTGTCTTTCTATCTGCAGTTTCAGATCTTAGTAAGTTCTGGTGGCACGCTAGCTTACTCACCAACGGTGTGCTTAAACTTTACGCCAATAAAATAACTATTTACATATACTGCATTTCTACAAGCACCAGAGAGATAAGAAAAAATGCAGCAGAATAGGAAAATAAATATTTAACAAGTATTTCTGCTAAGAAACGTTAACTGTTTTTCTTCCAGCATGCTTCTCATCAACCAGAAGTTACGTCGACGGATCGCTTTAATGAAAAGTGTTTTGGTGCTGAAGTTGATCATGATTTAACCCATATATTAACGAAACTCAATTACTAAAAGTACACTTATTCAGAGCAGTACAAATGTTCATTATAATAAGATGCATAATGCAAATATATGCATGAAATATATTTAACGTCGGTCTATTTTCAAATGGCTGTCATTTAAAATGTAATTCTAATTAGGGGCTAAATAAAACACAGTATTGTTGTCCGAAAGGTTAATTTTTAAATATAGTTTTTTACGCATTATTAAACATATGTTATGCCTGGTTGGCTTATGAACACGCGTACTTGCTATACTCCCTGGTAAGCAAGTTCACCATCCTGTTTGCCTTTTATATGGCGTTTCTTACGTAGTTTCCACGTAAGTGTTTTTGTGCCCTTGAGTCCAATTTAGCAGCATGCTAACCTTACTACGGAAAAACTGAGTACCCTATTCACAGCATTATTACAGTAACCAAATGCCCTTTTTTGCAGTGATGCGGCTGACTAAGCCTACGCTTTTCACCAACATGCCAGTGACGTGTGAGGACAGAGATCTTCCAGGTCCTTTAATTTTCTCTTTATTTTTGTATGTAGTTTATCCAGAGTACATTGCATAGAGTGGCGGCGATGTTTTTCATGCATTTTACGTTTGGTTGCATACTTCAGGTAATGTGTGTGAATTGCATTAGCCAAGCTATCGTTTCAGATCAAATCAAATCACTTAGTCACATCATGTTGCTGGTACATTAGTACCGTACATATGAGTGAAATTCTTGTGTGCAAGCTTCACAAGCAACTGTGGTATACAAAATAAAATACAGAATATACATATATATGTATGTATGTATTCTGTGTATATATACACATATGCATGTGTGAGTGTGTGTATGTGCATATATAAACACATACAGAATGTCCGCAGTGAATGTTGATTCTAATCCTACTCGTCCCTCGTTGCTCTGTTGTCGGACAGCAGTTACCTAGTTTACTGTGATATTAGTGAAATATTCGATAAAGAACAATGGCAAACCGAGCGATACCATGCACATCGACCTTTATGAAAGTTTTCTGAGATATATTATGCAGTTGCACAAAAAAGGAAGTATGTATGTTTATATTAGTGCGACATACAGATGACAAGCTTTGCCTGTGATTTTTTTTCATAGTACAATGTTGTTTGCCATTTCTGAGTCAAATGAGGTTTATTGAGTGGTTCTGGCACTACCCTGCCCCCAAATTTAGTCCCCTGGTTGGAATGGTGTTTGAATGACGTCTTCCTGATATACCCAGTAGACAGTAACGTGATTACTGACTTGGTCACTGGAACTTAACATAAGTCATACTTCAGCAAGATGTTTCTGGGGAACGTTCACTATTTATAATAGATATTTTTCTATGGATAATAAAAATTACATTATAAATTTGTCTTACACTGATGCACTTAAATTGTTCTTGCTGGAAAGCTAATGGTGAGGAGAGAGAATCTAACCGGCTGTCTTATATATCTTATATTCATTGCATTGTATATTCATATAATTAATTGTACATTGTGTGTGTATTGTGTACATATACATCATTGTAAATTTATTGTATTTTTTTGTTATTTTTGGGTTCATAGTGAGTGTGGTTTATTTATTAAAATTACCCAGCAGCACCGGTGTCTTAACGGACCCCTAACGACTGGCTGTCTGGTTCCCAGGTGACCTGTTCTGCCGACTCATGAAGGAAGACCCGTCGACCGTTAAAGGAGCAGAGAGCCTTATGCTTGGGGAAATGCTCACACTTCCTCAGAACTTTGGGTACCACCTGTTCTGTTTCTTTTAGTTCTGCAATTTCACGTATGGTTCCTGGGGGCTTTAAACAGGTCCTGACTGGGCTGGTGCCCCCTGTGCAGTACAGAGGTCAGGTTACCCAAGAAATTTATAGAGCTTGTCAGTCAATCTATATATTACAGCTACTTCATTTCTCCACATGTGTGGGCTTCTGCCAAGTTCTCTGCAGTTAGGTGAACTGTCACCCCGTGCGTGGCTTAATTCTGGGAGTAAATCATTTTCAATGTCGTTAAAGGTTTCTGCACATTGAGCTATTGATGTAAAATTTATTCTGGGTTGGGAGGGTTAAAGCCTAGTGATATGGTGATTAGGGGCGGGGGGGAGTTATTGCAAAGGGAAACCACAAGAAAATAAGATGGTTGTTGGGCCATGGAGAGAGCATGTAGCCGAAGGCAGCCAGGATTGGTTCAGTCCAAAGTGGAGGTGATCTGCCACTATGGCTGCCCTCCCTCTGCTGCTCCCATTGGTTCTCCAGCATACATGTGACGGTGATCTTTTTTATCACCTGTAGATTGAAGACTGTCTTTATACCTCCCTGAGGTTTTGTATCTTTGTGAAGCCCGTGTTCATACTTTGCTTTTTCTCACTGGCAGTAACATCTTCCTGGGTGAGACGTTCTCCAGTTACATCAGCGTGCACAATGACAGCTCTCAGGTGGTCAAGGATATCCTGGTAAAGGTAAGCGACCTTCTGGAAGTGTGTTTGTCCCTCCTATTGTGTTCTTTCAGTGATTATTGGACATTGTCAACATGTCAACACTTGGGATGGGTGGCCGTTGTCTTGCAGGCGGACCTACAGACCAGCTCTCAGCGTCTGAACCTCTCTGCATCTAACTCCACCGTGGCCGAGCTCAAACCAGAATGCTGCATTGATGACGTCATCCACCATGAAGTCAAGGAGATTGGGACGCACATGTATGTCCTTGTTTTTCTTTTACTTCTGTTTGTTATTCAGTTTGGTTTCCATATGAACCAATGGATCCTGGGCCTGCCAGATAAGATTATCCGAAGGTTCTCTTTCTAAGAAGGTGGTCCATCTCTTAGGCAGTTAATATTTGGCTGTCCTGTTATGACTTGCCTTTGACTGAACCAGCCTGCATGTGTTATATCTGTTAATAGAGTCTGAAAACGCATGCAGTATTATGCAATGGTTTTTCAAACACTTCTACATCTGTTAGATCTATATGACAGCTGTGTGGTGCCTTCACTGTTGCATCATGTGTGTTGGTAGCATGCCCAGAAAGCCTAGCCATATCTCTGCTGAGTCTCATGTCAGTGTTTGCTTGTTGTAGCCTGGTATGCGCTGTCAGCTACACTACGCAGTCAGGGGAGAAGCTCTACTTCAGAAAATTCTTCAAGTTTCAGGTGAGTTCTGCATGTGAGGTTTCATTCACACGTACCTTTCTGCTCCACCACATTAAGGATCGGGCTTCGGACCTCACCCTCCAAGCATTTGGCAGGTCTGTGGTACAGAGGAAAGCAATTAACACCGAGTCTCTAAGTTGGGGCTCCACTGAGTGGATCCCTCAGACATGCATTATGAACAAGGACCCTTAAGTTTTCCTTCACTATACCAGAGTCTTCGGTACACATTTAACCTTCGGTCCTGTTCACGGCCGTCCTAGTGAGGGTCCCGCTTGCATGGAGAAAACTGCCTTCAGCCTGCAATCTCTCTTCCACCAGGTGCTCAAGCCGCTTGACGTGAAGACCAAGTTCTACAATGCCGAGGTAGGGGGCCTGTATCTACGCTACATTTACATATTTAGCAGATGCTTTTGTCCAAAACGACATTCAAGTGAGGCAAGTAGCACATTACAAACATGTGCTGTCAAGGAGTTGGCTAGGCATAAACGCAGCTAGGCTGAGCTTCCAGTGAATGCCCATGGGTCTGCAAGCTTTCACTGAATTTTACAGATGGGGACAGGTTTCATGTCCTTTTAGGCTGTACTAAGCTTTAAAAATAATGTTTGGGCTAGATTAGCAGAAAAATGGATGCGCTTCCCAAGGGGAAGGTTGCACATAAGTCAGGACATGTTAACATTCCAACCTCTCATTATTGGGAAGTTTCTAAAATGCAAAAAAAAAACTTTCTGCATGTTGTCCTACATGCTCATCCCAGAATATAAAATATTTCGCATGAACACTTATGGTAAAGCTTAGAAAATAGATTAATATTAATCCATTAGTTTGAATGTCTGAGGTGCAGGTTTATTCCAGTGTAACTGTTAAGTGTGTTGGGTTTGTAAAGCGGTCGATGTTTCTCATAAGAGAAACATGGTGATGGTCCTGTTAACCTTATAGTTAGTATATAGTTATAGCCTTTTATTTTCCCATCATGCATTAACTTAACCCAGCTATAACTAATATTGAAACATTTTCAAATGGATCAGACTGTTACTATAAAGAGTGAAAATGGGGCAACTTTGTTTACAGGGTGTCTGTAATTTTGATGTTGATCCTTTTCTGTTGGCCTGTGCTGCGCCGGCTTAGATGAGCGAGACGTGCTTGTCATTTTGTTTCGCATGTAATCCCCATTTCGCTAATGTGTTCCTTTTGTTTTCCCCATTAGAGTGACCTCAGTTCTGTGGTAATTAGTTTTCATTTTCTTTGCCAAACCCTTTCGCTTTTTTTAATCTTTTGTTCCAGCACAACCTTCTCTTCAACGCCGACGATTCTGAACACAGGCGGTGGGAAGGGCGAGTGCGGGGGTGGGATAATGGAAAAGCATTTTGGGGAAAAAAGGACGCTCATTGTGCTTTGTTGTCCTGACTTCCCCAGTCTCGGGGCAGCACTAATGATTATGCTCTAATGCTTTTTCATTATTCTGCTCCCATTCTCTCCCCTATGGCCTCAGCTTGCTTCCTTTTGCTGATATGCATCTCGAATGGGACATTTGTTTAGGTCCTTGGGGACACACTTGGGGGGTGTTCAAGGAAGGAGAAGCGTCATTTTTGATGGCCTGGG
Organism: Mormyrus iriodes; assembly: GCA_011763525.2. Classification (NCBI taxonomy): domain Eukaryota; kingdom Metazoa; phylum Chordata; class Actinopteri; order Osteoglossiformes; family Mormyridae; genus Mormyrus; species Mormyrus iriodes. Next base: position 1,888,513 of record JAAGVU020000113.1, read on the forward strand.
GGTGCCAGTCAACCAATCAGGCAATGAAAATCATCACGAGTCCTGTTTTTGGGTTTAATGCCAAGGATTCTAAATGTCTGACTAAATTGTAGGCTCATATTTAATGATTTATAAGCATGTATCGCTGGCCTGATTTTCACACCCGATTTATTATGAATCAGCAGTCATCTGTAGTTATTTACTCATGGCTCAGGATCTGCTATAAAGCCATTTTTATCTAGGGAATATTATCTGTTGGTTCTTAAAACCATCAGTTTTGTCATTGACTGCATGATGAAAAGTCCAGGGATCCAGAATTGTCAGTAACCCCAGCTATTCAGTCAAATTTCACTGTTGGTCCTTTGGCTAATTTCTGGATTTGAATTGCAGGCATGAACTAATCACTACTTCTGTCACTTTTGATAAATTACTAATCCATGTTTCAGAGGTATGCTGGGCAGTCAATATGCAATTAGCTGTGAGAATCTAGTACCTGTCTGACCTTGGGTTGTCTTTGGGGATTATATGAAAACCATAGTACTAACATACAGTGCAACTTTTAAATGTACTTAATCAGAAAGTAAAGCTTTAACGCAAAGCTGTATATTGGAATTGGTCAGCAGGGTTGACAAGTTTTTACACCACACTCATTCTGACATTCATCTGCTTGTTATGTATTCCGTACTGTGATTCTCATCACTGAGACAGAAATCTCAGTATCGAAGGTGGAGCTTGTCCCAGGAGCCACAGTGCACCCAAGGTGGTACCAAATTTACCTTGACAGTTATCAGCCTTACTGTGTGTTTATGGCTTTCCGATTTACTATCAGAGAATTACATGCAGATGATTGTACTGCCCAGTATACCTTTTCTTGTTGTTACTATTTTGCTTAAATATTTCAGGAGTTCACCTTCCAGGCATCTGACCCTATGCCCTGTCTTACAGACAGATGAAGTCTTCCTGGAGGCTCAGATCCAGAACATCACCACCTCACCCATGTTCATGGAGAAGGTGTCTCTGGAGCCCTCGTTGATGTACAACGTCACAGAGCTGAACACCGTAACAGCAGGGGATTATGGGTAGATGTCTTGCCCTTCCAGCCGCCGCTCATGCTGCCTTCTGCTCGCTGACCACCGTGATTTATTTTCGATTTATCAACGTGACTTAAATTTTTACCTGTTTGTGGAGATGGATACTTTCACTTGTGCCATTCTCGGTTATACTGCCACATCACCCATGGTTACTATGCACCAGATTAGGATTCCTTCCATTTTCATCCAGGTTATGGTCATAATCAGAGGACTTTCTAATATGGTTTAATTGTGTTGTATTTTTTTTTTTTTTTTTACACCCAGTGAATCAACCTTTGGCAAGATGTCCTACCTGCAGCCTATGGACACCCGCCAGTACCTGTACTGCCTGAAGCCCAAGCCAGAGTTTGCGGAGAAGGCTGGTGTGATTAAGGGCGTGACGGTGATCGGCAAACTGGACATCGTGTGGAAGACCAACCTTGGAGAGCGAGGGCGGCTACAGACCAGCCAGCTTCAGAGAATGGTACCCCGCATGCCGATCATGGGGCTGTTGCAATAGACTGCATTCACACTAACATGCTCATACTGGGTCAGTGTGCGCTGACAAGGACGGCCACTGTTCTTTGTTCCTTCTGAAGGCCCCTGGTTATGGAGATGTAAGACTTTCCCTCGAACTGATCCCAGACACGGTCAATCTAGAAGAGCCGTTCGACATCACGTGTAAAATCACCAACTGCAGGTAACGGCACGCGAGTCTCCCCATCGACAACGTCCTGCACGGGGCGGTAACCGTGGATGTTTGACCCTATGGTGAAAGCCCTCATGCTCATATCCCCCATCCCCAGTAGCGAAAGGACCATGGACCTGGTGCTGGAGATGTGCAATACCAGCTCCATCCACTGGTGTGGCGTCTCAGGGCGGCAGTTGGGCAAACTGAGTCCCAGCTTGTCGCTCTACCTCCCACTGAAGCTCTTGTCTTCTGTCCAAGGTCTCCAGGCAAGTTGCTGTGGGGAAAGAGGCCAAGCCTCGGTCCGACACACTAACCGTATGCCATTTGGCTGGGGGGCCTCGCCCTGGCCTCTCGCTCTCATCACGGCTGACGATTTAAATCCTCCCGGTTAGAGACAATTTGGCACGGTCCTGCATGCCTAATTTGGCAAAAGAATACGTGTTTATTCAAACCCGAATTTAGGCTACAGCTTAGTCGATAACTAAATAAGTGTCAGAGTAGCGAGCGTTTATACTGTCAATCAGTTCATTTCCATGGGATGTTGTTTTTCAGAGTATATCGGGATTAAGACTGACGGACACATTCCTGAAAAGGACGTATGAATATGACGACATCGCACAGGTCTGCGTAGTGTGTCCGTTTAACGGGCTGGACAGCTAGTTCCCCTTCCAAAGCCTGGCACTGAACAACCTAAAGGACCAACTGTGGAACCCTGTGCACTCTCCCTTCTGCTTATTGATGACCTTGTTTTAAGATGTAGAATGTTTTAATTGTCAAAAAAATATTTTATCTGTAAAATATTTGAATAAAGTCTTAACGGTGATTCTAGGCTGCAGTGACGGTCCACTCACGACCTTTCCAATAATGAACAATTTCAGGGCCCCCACTCGTCCTGGAAAACCTGGAAAATAGTCAACCAATTTTCCAGTAATGGAAAACACATGGAAATGGAGAGGAAAAAGTAAAATGTCCTGGAAAAATCAAGTACTGAACTGGAAAAATATTTCAGCAAACGAATAATATTGCCATATGAAGTTTTGAATATGTGAACTGCTTTCGGCCCGACTATGGCCACAGCTGCCAAGTGATCACATCATGGAATAATGGCAGAGTAGCAAGCAGGTTCGACATATCAGAGCCCCTGTAGAATTCTATGGATGTTCTCCAATAGCCTAACATTGGAACTCAAGAGGCCCAAACTCCAGAAAATGTAAGTTACCTTTCAAATACAAATGTTAGCCACTGCTGGCTGGTAACAAGTAGCTTTCATTGGTTTATAGATAGACATTTAAACGAAACTGAAATGGTGGATTAGGGTTAAATTGACCATTTTCATGTATACATATTTTTTAAAGAAACGGGATAAAAAAGTAGCAAAAGAGAGAGAAAGCTGAGATGAGTGTTACCCGAAACATTGCTGTGACTTGGCTGTATTAGAGAATATGACGAAGTTCTTCCACCCATAGGAGGCACAGGTTTTAAATAAGACTTCCACCGAGAGAAATACTGGTGGGTGGCGCAATCGCAGTCTGTCGTACCGGTTATCTTAAATCATCAATTAAAATGTCCTGGAAAATGATCTGTAGAAAAAGTGGGAAACCAGAATTTGTGTGCTAATTTCGACACACATCTCTACTCCGAAAACACTGCTAAGATCGTTGGAGTTGGGGTTCACTCTCACTGCTGCCTGTGCTAAAAGAGGAGACTATATTTTGGTTCCTGATGACTTGCTCCTGTAGGACTCCTCTGTACCTGCCCTTGACCTGACAGGCTTCTTGGATGAGAACTAGTTTCATATTGTGCATTAGCGATGGCAGACGCTTTTGGCACACTACGGTGCCAGAGAAGAGCAGTCAATTAAACCGCTAGGAGTGTGCTGGGCAGGGTTTTTAGCTCATCTGGTGTAAACCGGTTAATGAGAAGGTAACCCAAAAACCTTCAGGCAGCGTGGCTTTGCAAAAGAGAAATCATGGCCACGGCGACGGCAGAGGGAGGTTTGATTTTTGCATGGCGACAGCAGGCGATGAACGATGACACGTCAGACGCCATCCGTTTGAAGTTAGCTTTATTGACATCACATAACATACCAGTTCAGACGATGCATAATGTGGTACTCTCCCATTCCCCGCACATGCCTCCCCGAGCTTCCTCTCCGTGTCCGCGCAAATTTAAGGTCGTTGCGGGAACATGCAAACTGAAGTAGTAATTTGGCATTAGGATCGTTTTCATTACATCGGGGGAGAACGGTATAAAAACGTACCAAGATCGGTGATGCCGATTTCGCTTTAATCGTAATGATTTGAGCACAGTGCAAAACTGAAGTTTTCATCTTCAGGGGGTTCGCTTATCTCTGGATGCAGTGAATAATTTGCATTCCCATACTTATATTTCAACATGAAATTAAATGCTTGCATGTTGGGTAACAGAACCTTCTCTTCAGGGGCACTGGGTAGAATTACCCACTCAGAGGTACTACTTTTAATTAAAATATACATCAACATCAGATATATTAATGGTCCTCCCATCCAACTTGCGCTTTCCCTAAAATAATACTGGAAGTACTATACATAAATCTTTACAAATCCACTTTACCATGTGGAACAAAAGTGCGATTGTTAACCCTGCTGTTATATGCTACTTACAGCTACAGTGCTGAGAGCAGACAGAAGAAGCACGTAGACTGCACATAGAAACACGTACAGGACCGCTCTCGGCATTACCGGGGTGACATACGGAGGCGGACCATCTCTAGTGGACTGTGGGTGGGATTTTCACGATGTGTTAGGTGACGGTGTGCAATGGCATTCCCGGCGTTTCCATCCTCCTGGAGCTGTAGTGTCACAGTGAAGTGCCGCTCCCCCCCCCCCGCTGCATCCTCCCAGTACTGCCGATGGTTAAAGGAATGGGTGTTGAGAGTGCGGCCGCGTCGGTCCCACTGCCGCTGGACCTGGTGACAGTAAAACGCTGACATGAACCTACGGCGTACGTGTGGTGTTTGGGAAGTCTGCTTGTTCCTTTCATGTTTATGTGGGTTTCCTGTCATGTCCCAATAGCATGCAGTTTAGCTGAATCATCACCTTACATGGCGCTTTTCCACTGCTACTAACAACCGAGCCGTACTGCGAACTGGCAGTTTTCCATTGTCGAGTACGCGAGCCGTACCCGAATCGTAACTGCACTGACATAGCCCCGCTTACTAGCAGGGCCGAAAGCCTGACCAGATCGAGCTGGTTGCGTCATACACCATTTGATTGCTTGAAATGCATGGCGATACCGGTGTTCTGCGCATCGATTATGTGAAGGAGAAATAGGTATATTCCATATATTATACATTATTAGTAGTATTGCACAGCTTAATATACCCAGGCATTCCCGATAACTCCGAACTCGAAATTTTCTTTAACACTACTTTAAAAAGCACTGCAGAACAGAATGGATTTGTAATGCGAATTTAAGCAAGCGAATGCTTATTCTACTAGCGTTTGATGCTAACATTTACGTGGCGATTCTCACAGATGTGCTAGAGAATTAGGAAATTAGCACACATTAAATCATGATGTACACCGTGTGAACAGTAAATAAGCCCCGGCGACGCCTTTACCAAGCTGACCCTTCTGCAGCGGAAAACCGAAATGAGCTGGAACTGCATTGTAACTAGTCTCTCTTCGCAGCGTGGCTTGGGTACGGGTCGGTCCCTGTATGCCAGTGGAAAAGTGTCAAAAGTTTCCATGTTGTATGTGTGTCTTTGCCTTGTAATGAACTGACCTCCCCTACAGGGGGTGCACTGTGGCTCCTGGGACAAGCTCCAAGCTCAATGTGACTCTTTATTTCATTGGTTATGGAAGATGGATGGTACATATCAGGGGTGTCAAACTCCAGTCCTGGAGGGCCAGAGCCCTGCACATTTTTGGTTTTCCCCTTATTTAACACACGTGATTCAACTCCTGGCAACTCCTTGTGCTAATTACTACTCAGCTCTTGAGCCGAATCATTTTCGGTGGAACAGGGAAAGAATTAAAATACGCAGGGCTCTGGCCCTCCAGGACTGGAGTTTGACACCCCTGGTATATATGGTACAGGCTAAACGTGATATTCCATATCAGTATTGGAATCAGCCAGCGTTTGCATTAAGGCTGTTTCCATGCACACGGTACTGGGATGTGTTAGCTCTAGCTGTGGGCCAGAATGAATTAGCGTTAGCTGCAGACCGGAATTGGTTAGCATTAACCACGGGCTAGGATGAGTTACCATTAGCTACGGGCCCAGCTCCCACTCACCCACGCGGATCAGGAGTGCTCCTCTGCACTGCCGCTGAAGGACCGGCTCCGGACGTGGTTCCTTAGCTGCTCGATCAGCTCTGGGTTCTGCTGCTGGATCTGCTGAGCAAACTGCTGACCACTGAAAACGATGGCACATTTTGCATAAGCCCTTCTTCTATCAAGGTCTCGGTGATCTGTAAATCCTCTCCCCCTCATGTAGTACTCACGCTTCAATGAGGCTGGAAATGTCTGACATACCGCCCACCCCGGCGGCTGGACCCCCCACCGCGTTGGACATCATCCCTGACATGCTGTCCGTGGAAAAGGAGCACAGTCAGTGAACGGCCCTTAGTCTCCCGTGGAGCTACAATCGTAGGTTAACACGTCAACTAGATAAAAAGACAAAATTACACTATATGGACAAAAGTATTGGGACACCTGGCCAATACACCTACAAGAACTTTTATGACATCCCATTCTAAATCCATAGGCGTCGATATGGAGTTGTTGCCCCCTTTGCAGCTACAACAGCTGCCACTCTTTTGGGAAGGCTTTCCACAAGATTTTGGAGTGTGTCTTTGGGAATTTTTCAATCCAGAAGAACTGACGTGACCGAATTTAACTGACTTAAAGTCAGGCACTGATGTTGAACATAAAGGTCTGTCTTGCAATCTCCATCCTAGTTCATCCTAAAAGTATCCGATATGGTTAAGATCAGGGCTCTGTGCGGGTCAGTCATGTTCTTCCACATCAAACTCACCCAACCATGTCTTTATGGACCTTGCTTTGTGCACTGGGCCACAGTCAAG
>JAAGVU020000113.1:1902387-1924702 GCA_011763525.2 Mormyrus iriodes
CGAATGGGAAAGACGAATTGAGTGCGGAACTTCAGTGCAGACAAATTCTATTGTCTGTATCCTCAACAGTAGGTATTTGACTCTGGAAATTAAAATAAATACTTACTTTTAAGTTATAACAAAATTCTGCCTTAAATTTACCACAGGTTACTCCCCATATTCAATTCAGTTCAATTAATTTTTAAAGGTTAAAGATAAACAAAGTCACCTCAAGGGCCTGAGTTTGAGGATGAGCATGAGGGTTTTAAAGTACAACTGAGATACAAGTATTTGGTCTGACTTGTTCTGGGTCTTTCCATGCCTTTCAGTTATACTTGACTCCTAATCATAGCTACTCAGTCCCAGTATGCTGATAAGTGTGCACCTCCAATCTTACACCAAACTAAGAGCCAAAGAAAAGCCATCCCTTAAAGAGAAGATCTGGAGACTACGATCATTCTGATTCTGTCTTTGTAAACCTCCCCCCCCCACACACACACACCTTCTTACACTTTTATCTCAAATTTTATCCTCCATCCAAGGCAACAGAAGGCACAAAAAAGAGACTGATTCACTACGACTCTTTCTCTCACATGGTTATTGTGCTGACTGCACAGACGAAGTGTTCCACAGTGGTGCTGAAAGCCAGGACTGGAGTGAGAACAGAGTGTCTCCAATGATGTTCCAGCAAAGCATGGGCCTTCTCACATAAGGACATCAGAGGATCAGTCATAAGGTTTCATGCACCATGATCAAACACCCCTTTCCTTACATGCAGTACATGCTGGATGCCACAGTGGACACTGTTGACCAAACACCAGAGAAGAACCTCTCCTTCATTCGCCCTACGCACTTTGCTATGGTCCTGCTGGTGGAGAACCGCAGTGCCTGCTCGAGTACAGAGAGAAGCTCAGGGCCCATCTAGGGCCCATCTCGTCTCCCTTCCCCCACCCAGATGTTGCAAAAACTAAATAAATAGTTAGTGAGCAGAGTCAGAAGATGCTTGCTAGTTAGCTGGTTAGCAGAACATGCTGTTTCAGCATCTCCTAAATAAGGAACGCCTTTATTTACTATGTAGTGTAGTGACTGTTGGTGGCCAGCAGGGGGCCCCCACACATATGCATGGTTTGAGTGGTGGTAAAAACTGCCACTGAGCTCATCATCTGCCCATAATTTGTTCCTCCCAATATGATCTTGTTATAAGCTATGCTGCCTAGGGTTTGGAACCTCCACAAAAATTCCATTTACGATCATTGCCAGGGCACTTTGATAAGAAGCATTAGCTACAGCTGGGGGGTTGGGTGGCTATCATAGACCCTTCTTTTTCCCTTCGGAAACTTCCCCTTAGAGAAGTCATGGGACGGCACCCTCCATCATGCAGTCAACCAGGTAATAAAAATAGACTGGCAGTGTCTAAAAGAGGAATGACCAACCCTCGCTTTGCAACAATTAACAACAGAGTGACCCGGGGCACTCTTATAGGAGAAGATCAAGTCTAAGTGCTGGTACATAAAAGCAGACGGGAAAAAGGTTTTTCAGGTTATCATGACTCAATGGTTGGGTACTTTGGAGAGGCACAAATATCATGGATAAAGGACCGGACCCATTAACTCAGTGTTTCTCAACCTGGTCCTCTTGCATCCTCAAAGAGTCCACGTTTTTGCTCCCTCCCAGCTCCCTGCCAGACAGTCCACATTTTTGCTCCCTCCCAGCTCCCTGCCAGACAGTCCACATTTTTGCCCAAGAAAAACATGGACTGTCTAGGGGTCCCCGAGGACTGCATCAGTGTTTTCTAGCCACAAACTAGTTCTGACAAAAAGTTGAGCGAAAACACTCTATAAATATATTGCTGCTGTATGTTTCAGAATTTTTAATCCAATCATATTCCTCAATACAGCAGTTCAATACAGCAGAAGCTGGCCTATGCGTATTCCCTTCTTTACATGGATCTAAAACTCGTGATCAGATTCTGGCAATACAGTCTGCCAGAACACAGTAAAACTGATGCATTATCTGACATCCTGTATTGATGAGCTGCTGGACTGATGAGGTAGAATTTGCTTTTAAGGCTATTAGCAGATTATCTTATCTCCAAATCCAAAAAAAGATGTCTTTTCCACTTTGTTTGCATCACACCAATTTTTCCGCTCTCAGTTCCAGTCAACGTGAGGCTACAGCCACACTGCAGTGTTCGATGGACTCCTCTGACCTCATTATGGCAATGCCATGGCTTATCTCAGTGATGGTATCTTCACTAATGATTGACTGTACCGTTTGCGTTAACTGAGAGCTTTCCTGAAACCGCTGCCATGAGCTAACCGCAGAAAGTGTGTTAGTAGGTGGGGTGAAGTTCAAAATCTGAGGTTCGTTCTGGGTTACTTGCAGGCAAATCTGAAATCAGCAACAGAGTAGCAACTGCCAAGAGGCCCCAAAAGTAGGTGAGATCATCTCTATTGCTGGCCAATTACTGCTGGAGATTGAGGATTTTGTAATCCCTGACTATCTCCCCTGCTGTTCTCAAACTGAGAGGGAAAGGAGGGAGCCACACTTTAGAGAATCCATTCATTACTTCATCAGCAATCCAAATGCAACCCAATGTGTTAAACAAGCAGTCCTCACCTGCTGGCAGTAAGAAAGTTAACGAATTTTGCTTGTACGCCACATTCACACCCTGGATTCTTATCACTTTAAGGCCTGTTGAAGGCCATGTATTGAACAGTAGGCTATTTAATACTCTTGCCAAACAGTTGAGCATTTGCACATTTTGTTCGTGCCCTGTGGTCAGTGCTTGTCCATGAGCTATTTTCATTCATTGTAAATTCATTTGTCAATGGACCTCAACTACACAAAAAGCTGTGATAGATTCTTTTTCAACATGTCATTTAAAAGAATGTGAAACCCCAAGCTTGCTAAATGCAAAACCAGCCCCGATGGTCCAAATAATCATTTTTCAAAATTCAAATACAATATGGACCGGATAGTGACAACTAATTCACATGAATGCACATGGAAGGGTTAAGGTATATTAAATTCTAGAGTCAAAGAGTTAACCGAACTACCGCATGATAGACATTGATGTCAAGCACCAAATTGACCTCTCTTGCGCTACACCCAACCTGAACAGAATCAAATGTTAAGAGTACTGGTGCTGTTATCCTACTTAACGTTATACGTTTGATACTTTTACAAAAAAGGACAAACTACAAACTATAACTATATAATGCAATAATAAACTATAACTACAGTACGACCATAATAAACTAAACACGCCACAAAATAGAAATCGATATAAAACTGATTCAACGAGAAGACTTCATAATCGAGACAAATCTGCGTTTTTGTTGCAGATGAATCTACTGTTACAATTGACAAGGAACTGTGTGAGGAAAGAGACGGTTCACAATGATGCTTGGAGAGCCAGTGATACTGACACGCACCTCGCTGGTACCCAGTTAAACAACAACACCCCCCCCCCTCCCGCCCATGCTCCGTGATGTCATCTCGGCAAAATTCACCAAAGCTTAAAAACGAGGATGCACACCAAATGCAATTGTTAAATAAACGCGTATAATCGTCCTTTGCATAGGCGAGGCGATGCGAAACACGCACATTTACGTAACTCGCATTAAAGGTGCCCGTAACGCATCGCGGCTGCTACCTAGATCTGCATAGTCCACCCAAGCAACGCCGTAAGTCTTTCACGCCGATGGTAAAAACATGCTCGAAAAACTAACTTTACCTGCCGTTCCCCGATCTTCCAAGCATCATTGCGTATGTCAGCTAAGCATTTGCGCCTAAGGATGCTCTTACCGCCCCCACCCACCTGACAAAAACCTCCAGCGTTCCCGACGACGCAGTCATGCGAGCTCTTGCAGTCCGAGCGCCCCGCGCATGCGCAGTAGCGCCGGAAGTGGATCGGCTGGATCTTCGGCCGTGGCTGTCAAGTTGAGCGCCAGCGCTGACTGGGCTTCTGCGGCGCACGCATGTTCCCTGTGCGGCGTGCATCGCTTTCCCTGCACACTAAAGTCTTTCGAGCCGTTTGCAGGTATTTCTAGGGGTGTGTTTCACTACGTGCCTTTTTTCGTGTGATGTGTGTCCGGTGCCATATGTAGTGAGTGAAGAGTGAAGCACTAAAATTAACCAGCGGAATGAATCATGCCTGCCGGTGTTTACAGACATGCCATCTCTCTCATAAAACCAGATAACTGTGGGAGCACGCCAAATCAAATTAATTTCAATGCTGATTTTTTGTAAAGCATTGGGTAGGTTGACACTTATTTGCAATTGATAGGCCGTTACAAACATACTCATTAAAACGGCTAGAAAATTGCATACTATCCGCTCATCAAGTGATATCAGGTTAACCTCTTTTGATAGTTGCACTCATGGAAAAAAACAGCTGTATAGTTTGGGGGGCGGGGCGGTGTACAGTAGATAAGGCTTCAGGAGGTTGAGTTTCAAGACTTGGCTATAACATTGAAGACTTTAATGCCTGTTTATGCAAGAAATAAATATGTGAGGTAAGGACTATTACACTAATCGATTTGTGGATTTTAAATGAATTACCAAAAAAGAAATTATAGCATTAATAGATTAAGAATAATAAGCGCATTTGTGGTAACCGACCATTTAAGTTCTGTTGTTTGGTTAATCTGCATGTCTTACATACATTTTAAAATACTTCTTTTGTGAACTTTAATTGCTACACGTTGATTTTTTTCAAAACGTGAAACGCAGAGTCTCTACTACTGTTTGTCATTGTCAACTGAAATAGCCACAGTTCCGTGTCAGGCCTCGTTAATCTCGCGGATTATGTAACATACAAACACCGATTAGCGACACTCTAGATATTGTCGAGGAACTGTGCATTCGTACGTACGTCTTATTTTGTATAGCCACAGTTGGAAGTTTTAAGTTATTTTTAAAAATAGAAATATAGATATGGAATTCAAATTCAATTGTCCCATGGCAAATTTTTACAAGTTTTCTGCTTTTAATTAAAAGTATTCTGTGTAATATATTTGATTTAATACACTGGAAATCAATCACAAACCTAATATTATTTAAGATACTCTTCAGTATCGAACGGCTAAACACACATAGGTTGTACATATTAAACCTATATTAAACCTGATGTTCAACTTTCCTATATTTTTTCATACTATATGATACCTGTCCAGTGCACTGTTTGATTAAAGCAGGGTTGCCCTTTCAGAGGAGAATTTCCAAATTAATAGAATATCAGCATTGTAAATGCCACTGATTTAAAATGAATTTACATCTATGCATAGTTGCTTTTTAAGCTTTTCCCAGTGGGCGCTTCAGCCTTCATCCCGGTGAAGACGTGCTGCTGGATTACAGCACCTGGAGGATGTGTTGTCTCTGACAGAGCCTTGTCGATACTAGCAGTCAGAAAACTGCTGGGCAGCCATCTTAGAAGTGCTCGCTTCTGCTTAAAAGGGGATTGTGTCAGTAGGCTGCTGTCATGCAGCACAGCGCTCCACACACTTGCTGTTTTATATTCAGTGATCCAGAATAAGTGATTAGAAAACTGATATTCAGTTGTAAGGTCATAATGGATACAGATCCCGATGGCAATGTTGTACAATACAGTGTACCACATGCTGTAAACAAGACAGTTTGCAGGGTTAGTGTTTGCATAGATCGTAGTGCTCCTTAGGAATCACATTTCACAGGCATTTTGCTTAATACTTCACTGTCACATAGCTGGAACGCTTAGAAAACTCCCCGCACTCAAATTCTCATCAGCAATAGAAGCGACGGTAAATCACTGTCGTTATACCCGATTCAAATTTCAGAGCCTCTCCAGCTAGACCGGGATTGAGGATGACCCTTCAGGACGGATCCATCGCATCCTCTCCGGATCGCTCCCTGTCGACTCACGGGCAGAACGAGCTGCGGTGGGATCTTACGCCCGATCAGATTAAATGCAGAACAGAGAAGCTGATCCAGAAAATCACTCAGATGTATGACAGTGTCGGAGCGCTGGACCCAGACGAGGTGTCTTTTGAAAATACCTTAAAAACCCTGGCTGATGCCAAACTGGAATATACAGGTAAGTCCTGCTCATAGAATAGTGATACTTGATCAGTCCCTATGGGGAAATTCTCTATTTGCCTGTCCTATCTTTCATTCTGTGAGACACATACAGGTGAGAGCAAACTCAGGGGTCGCAGCGCAGGGTCAGCCAGTGTGCAGCGCCCCTGGAGCTGGGGGTTAAGGGTTTTGTTCAAGGACCCACAGATATGTTACTATTCTGCCAGGGCTCAAACTGGCAACCTTACAATCAGAAGCTCAGAGGCTTAGCACACTGAGCCACACGCCACCTCCTTATGTGATGTGGCCATTTTTATGTTCCCTCCGTGCATAAGCAGGACCGAGGAAGTCAGTGAATCCGTAACACCGGATTGGCGCTCCCCTTGCTAAGATGTCATCATCCGCTTTTATACCCATGATGCTTTGCAGCATCCAGGCACGTCCTGGATTTCCCTCAGTACGTGTCGCCGTGCCGGGAAGTGCGTCATGCCAGCACGGAGGCGGACAGGAAGCTGTCCGACTTCGACGTGGAGCTGAGCATGAGGGTGGACATCTTCCAGAGGGTCCTCGCTTTGCAGGTATGGGAGGAGCAGTTTCATTTGAGGTCCCTTAAGTTGCCGTTACAGTATAAGGCCTTTAAGGATAACATTTTGTACTTCAGCTCACGCATTCATAGCATTATTAATTTGACAGGTCCCATTCAAAAAGAGCGCTAGATCAGCTGGTATCCCAGCCCCCCCCCAGTAACATCAAGTAACTACTGTAATAACCACTCTGCAAGCTGCTTGCCTACTGTACCAATTACTGAGGCAGCTTGAGAAGGGCCTGTTATGTAAGTAGTACAATGAAGTTACTGTTGTGTGGTCTGCTGTATCCTCGGTCTGCCTAAAGGCTATCAGCCAATCATTTCACTGAACAATAGAGTAAACGCTGCTTTTGTATCGTGTCATTAAGGGGAAAAAACTGGCTTTTTAAATTTCAGAAACTTGGACATTTAAAATGTTAAAACTGGCTTTTTAAATTTCAGAAACTTGGACATTTAAAATGTTAAAACTGGCTTTTTAAATTTCAGAAACTTGAACATTTAAAATGTTAAAAGCTTTTCCGGGCCTGAATTTACAGTGAATTTGCGTTGGTGTTTTTGTACCTTGTATTGTCATGTGATACAATAGACCATTTATAAAATGTACAGGCTCTGCGTCCCCCCCACCCCCCCCATTTCCTCTGCTGCCTGCACGCCTGGATCTTTTAGCGCAACCCCCTTTTATTTAAGAACACGCTGTCATTTTGAGTGCTTTCCAGGGTATTTACTGCCCTTATAATTGAGTTGTCATCGGGGCATGTCTCTGTTTCGCTGAAAGGGCGCAGATAAAGCCTTCACTGTCACTCGCGGGCACTCGGTCAGTTTGGGTGGCTTCTGCGGCCACACGGGGCCGGAACATTAAGCTGGCAGGCACTAAGCTTGGACAGCTATCCGGGGGCTTGTCCGGCAGTCAGGCTCACAACGTGACGCATTCAAGATATACCCCACACAATTTTATAATGAATCCTTTCACATGCTGTTATGCTTAAGAGATTGGTGATATATAGCTGAATAACAGTTTAGTAAATCACTTCGATCTGTTTTTACAGAGTCATTTAGATGCTGGCTTTTATACTCTCAATCACTCTAGGTAGCGGAGACCTGAAAGGGGAAGCTGGGGTTGGCGAGGACCCCGTTCCTCATGCGGGTCGATTGATGCAAAGTGCTTGTGTCAGGCCGCAGACTCTCACGCCTCCTGGCACATCTTCCATAGAGTAAGCAGCCGAAGAATCTGAAACCCGAGGCCAAGAGATTCATGGAGAGGCTCATCCGGGTGGGGAGGCGAAACGGACTGCATCTCTCCAAGGATGTGCAGGAGGTACTGTGAAACGGCCTGTCTCCACTAAGTAGCGCATGACACGATGGGCTGGGATTGGCTAGCGTCCCTAAATTTCCACAAACGTTCGGTAATCTTCTGTCGGATTGTGCATCCAGCATCAGTAACCACTAATCAGTGAGCCGGCAATCCAGATTCAAACCTGGAAGAAGTAAGACATTTAGGATGCTCCAGCCCAAAGCCCTCACACACTAAGGATTATGGGAGAGCAGGGAGAACATCCAGACCCTGCTAAGGTACACTCAGATCTCTTTGCCATTTAAGTCAGATGCCACCAAATATAGATGGGAATGCTGATAGTTTATAATTAGTAAAATAAGTAAGTAAAAAAATTCTGCACTCTTAAAAGCCATCCATTGTTCTTTGTGGCAGTTTTAATCACATTTGTGGACATTTCTATCAATCAGTCAATCAATTTCATTTTGCATAGCGCATTTTCAGACATTACCTTGTCTCAAAGCGCTTTACATTATCCCCGCCCAAAGCTCCCTGTGAGCATTCCAGAGGGGACAGTGGCAAGGAAAAACTCCCTAGAAGGAAGAAACCTTGGGAGGAACCAGACTCAGAGGGGGAGCCCATCCTCCAGGGGCCGGCAGAGGAATTCAAATGAACAGGATGTGGAAATCCTAATTTATACATTTCCTTGTATCATTCAGGAGATTATATGCACCCTAAAGCTGATCAACAATCTGTGCATAGATTTCAACAAGAACCTGAACGAGGATGACACTCACCTGTTCTTCACCGCGGACGAGCTAGGTAGGCATGTGGAGCATTCGCGTGGCGCCAAGAGCAGTGTGACGTCATCTTGGCCAATGCCACCTTTCCCCCGGTAAGGTGGCATGGCGGACAGCTACATGAACGGCCTACAGCGGACGGAGGATGGCCACTTCAGGGTGACGCTGAAGTACCCCCATTACTTCCCGCTCATGAAGAGGTGCCACGTCCAGGAGACCCGGCAGAGGATGGAGACTGCCTTCCACAGCCGCTGTAAAGAGGTACGCTCACAGCTGCTGGCACACGGCACGATTCAGGGGTTATTGTTGCATATATCTGTGGAACGCAGTGAATGTCTTATGACTCAGTTTGGGACAAACAGCAGTGCAATACAATGTGCAATTTAAGAGATCAGGTGAATTAAAAAATAATAAGTAATGTGATGTGGTATTAGGTAGCTATACAGGATGTGCAAATTAATCATGGCACAATAGTGTGAAGGGAGTACAGTGTGTGGCTCAGTGCCTGTGATTGGAAGGTCACCAGTTCATACCCCATGGCAGAATGATGTCACTGTTGGGCCCTTGAGCAAGGCCCTTAACCCCGAATTACTCCAGGAACTGGCTGACCCTGCTTTTAAAAAAAATATATATATGTGTGTGTGTGTGTGTGTATATATATATATGTATGTATATGTATATATATATGTGTGAGTGTGTATATATATATGTATGTATATATATATATGTGTGTGTGTGTGTGTGTATATATATATATATGTGTGTGTCTGCTAAATTAATTAAAATGTACATTGATGATGCTTTATTTAAACAGGTGCACTGGAATGTTTATTTTCACATATCCCACCTTGCTCTCCTTTTTTAAGACATACACTCTCATACCGCTGAGAGTGAAGTTTGGGGTCTGAGCACAAGGTCAGTCATTTATCCGACACCCACTGAGCATTTTTTAGGGGGTGACGGGCCTTGCTTATGGGTCCGATGAACATATGACTATACTGCCAAGAACAGGATTGAAACCCACGATCTTCTGATCACAGGCACAGAGGCCTAACCTGCTGAGCCACACACGCCAAAAAGGTTCAGATCTGTAGCCATGTGCCGGGTAATCAGGCAGCTCTTGCTCTTGTTTGCCATACAGGTGAACACAGCCATCTTGGAGCAGCTGATCCCTCTGCGGGCCAGAGTGGCAAGGCTGTTGGGCTTTGGCTCGCATGCCAACTATGTGCTCGCGTTGAACATGGCTCAGAACAGTGCCACTGTCACCCGCTTTCTCGGTATGTTCCCCCGAGCCAGATTCAGCGGGGTGCGGGCAATAGCACCACCCTGAGATGAACTCCTCAGAAATGGCCGGGATGGCAGGTGACCCCAGGTCCTGGCAGAGCAAAACTGCGGGCGTCGGGGTCACGCTGCAACAACCACGGTGAATTTTAAGCACCGGATGTGTGTAAATTTTGGGGTAAGTCAGTGGAAACCAGGTCTTCGCTTTTTATCGGCAAATCAGATCAATAGTTAACTAGAGAGCAGCTAAAGTTTCAGCTTTTCAATCGAGATTGGAGGTTTTCTATTGAAAGGCGGAATGAGGCATCTTCCCCAGGAAGGTACTTTCTGAACCTGAACTTTCCACCTCTCCACATTTCCCCCTCTTTGTTCATTCTAACAATTGGCCGACGCCGTGTGATTTGGTCTCAAAACATGCAGAAAATATTAAAAAATCATGGCTTTCCTGGGGGCAGAAAGGGTATAAAAGACATCATAAACAGGCTTTCCTGGGGGCAGAAAGGGTATAAAAGACATCATAAACAGAAGCCGCTGAGTGCAGACTGTTTATTATTTTTATTGCCAGTGACTGCGGGGAAGTGCTTTTCTTTTTTTGCTAAGAGTTAGCTTTCGATCACGCAGGTCCGCAAGGCGGGGGTAGGCGGCGACTACACAAACCAAGCAGTTCTCAAGCAGCTCTCAAGCAGCTCATTGTGGTCGCAGCTGCAGCCGCAATTACAGCCGGAAGGCTTCCTGCGCGCCGGGAGCATGTTAGCGCTGCTCTCTGCTTTCACGTTCGCCGTCACCCGGCAGCTTGGCGGCGTTCGGAAAACGGCCCTGACTTCACGGGCCGCGCTTTCTGGCTGTGTTTTTCCCCCGCCGGGGGTCATTTATTGAAATGCGCCAAGGAATCTCCTTCACAATAACGCACCACAAAGGCCGCTGTGGAGCAGACTCAGTCAGCATATCAATGTTCCTGAAATGCAGGGCCGAGCACAGAAATGCGTACCTGCATGGAGTCGAGTCAAGCGGGCCTTATTGTTATTCCATTCGCATACAGGTACAGAGCAGCACAAAATAATGTTCCCCCAGGGCCACGGTGTAACATACAGACAGCGAGTGACAAGGGGAGGGTTTTTGCAGGACTTACAGTGCACAAAACGCAGGACAGTGTGAAACGTGGGCTGAACACCAGGGTTTATATACACACTGCAATGTGTATGTGAATTATAAGTAATACAGCAGCATAATGAGGTGGAATGAATACGGTGGATAAAAAACCGTTAAAATGATCATTGCCAGTATGGGGGGGGGGGCAGAAGGTTATCTAGTCTCCTTTATTTGGGCCTTTATGTGACTATATAGTATATATGAAGATTAAACTCTAATTGGTAGCTTTTGTAGACAAGGCAACAGCTCGTGCATGCAGAAGCCTGTGTCCTGTGTGACAGATGAATTCCACATGGCGCTGAAGCCGGCAGGTGAGCAGGAGCTGTGCTACATCCTGGCGCTGAAGAGGCGGGAGTGCGAGGAAGCGGGCCGGACGTTCGACGGGCAGATTCACGCCTGGGACATGCCCTACTACATGAACCAGGTGGAGCAGGTCAAGTTCGCTGTAGACAAGGACAAGCTGATCGAGTACTTCCCTCTGGAGGTGGTGACACAGGGGCTCCTGGCTATCTACCAGGACCTGCTAGGCCTCACCTTTCGGCAAGTGGCCAACGCTCATGTGTGGCATGACGCTGTCAGCCTCTACTCTGTGCTGGACACCGCATCAGGGGAGGAGATAGGACAGTTCTACTTAGACCTGCATCCGAGGTACTATGCCGAGAACGACAGCCTTTGATGTCTCTAAAAGTCCTATAACACGTGTGAAAGTAAACTCGGATAATATATGGGAACGTCGACTATCTGCATTGACTGCCCCTCTGCTGGAGGCAGTGGACCGAGTGGGATACTTTTTGAGGTGATACATCCCACTGTAGTCCCTACAATTGGTAGGAAAGCAAAATTATTACATATAGGAGGGGTGTCTCCCAGGCTCACTTCTCCTGTTATTACTTCTGGGGGAATATTTAATGAATTGCAGTGTTGAATAATATTCCGTGCTGAAATGTGAGCCTCCATAAATAAAGTATACGCATGACCTTTACATTGCCCTGCCGTGTGTTCTGCGCTGCCTGGGACCAGCTCCAGACCCCCCCGGTGACCCTGTACAGGATAAGCACCTGGAAGATAGCCAGATGGACGTGACCTTTAAGAGAAAACTGATTCATGACATGTTGAGTTCACACACATGGCGATGAGCCGGACTGGGCCAGATTCAGACTGCCGCCCGTGGTGCTTTCTTCCAGGGAGGGGAAGTATGGACATGCAGCCTGCTTCGGGCTGAAGCCGGGTGGCTTGGGCCCCGACGGACAGCGCAGGCTGCCGGTGGCAGCCATGGTGGCCAACTTCACGCAGCCCGCAGCCAGCTGGCCGTCGCTGTTGCAGCACCATGAGGTGGAGACCTTCTTCCACGAGTTTGGCCACGTCATGCATGAGATCTGCTCCAGGGTACGCCCTTCCGGCACTCTCCTGAGATACACTCAGCACCCCTTTTTCTCAATTACACCAAATCTCAAGCTACTGATACCAACCCACCCAAGCAATTGAAGGGTTCCATCTTCCTGCCATAACAAGGTTCAGACTGTAATTCAGGGCCCTAGCCTCCCCAGCCACAAACCCATCATCCCTCTGCAGTTTGGTAGGAGGTTTCACAGCATAAGAACTCTGACTAGCAGATTCAAGAACAGCTTATTTCCCCAAGTCATTTGAATTTCCAACATCCACATTTCCCATAACAGTGATATCCCCAGCACATGCACGTTACAGATCTGTTACAGCACTTTATCCATCAATGAATACTTATCGGTCTGTTTTGCACTGTATTTCATAACCAGGTGAGACTGAACAACTTGGCATTTCAATGCCCCTATTGCACAAGGCACAATGCACATGAGTCTTGTGTCATAGTCTCATAGTGGCTGGCAACTTAGTGTAGTAGTTTAAGCAATTATGGATTTGCAGCCTGAGTGGCTATCCAACATATGTTACTTTAGAAGGACACAAGAAGACAGTAAAAAAAAATCTGCGCATTGAATCTCCTCAGACAGACTATGCAGAATTCAGCGGAACGCTGGTCGAGACAGACTTCGTGGAGGTACCTTCCCAGATGCTGGAGAACTGGGTGTGGGAGAAGGAGCCCCTGCAGAGAATGTCGGGACACTACAAGGACGGCAGCCCCATCCCAGATAGCCTGCTCGACAAGCTCATCGCCTCCCGCGTGGCCAACATGGGTCAGTCGATAGCAGATCAGCAGAGGAACTTCATCCTCTGAATGCAAAAAGCGCTACATATACTAAATGCTAGAGTGTCTTCAATGGCATTTCAATTGTCAGAATTGTATTGATCTGGAAGGTCCATTTGGCGAGTGACCTTTATCCCACGGTCTCGTTTAGGGCTCATGAATCTGCGTCAGGTGGTCCTCAGCAAAGTGGACCAGGCTCTCCACACAAAGTCCAGTGCTGACACGGCAGAAGAATTCGCCAGGCACTGCAGAGACATACTGGGGATTCCAGCAACTCCAGGTACATCTGAGCAGAAGGCTTTCCTTTAACAACTGGTACAGACATATGATGACGATGAGAACTTCTCTTTCTAGGCACAAACATGACTGCCAGCTTTAGTCATTTGGCGGGGGGGTACGATGGGCAGTACTACAGCTACCTGTGGAGTGAGGTCTTCTCCATGGACATCTTCTTCAGCCGTTTCAAGAAGGAAGGAGTCATGAATCCAAAGGTATATCATACCAGGGATTCTGTGCAACGTATCTTCCGTATAGCCTCACTAAAATCATCATACAAGCCCGCGTTTGACTGATGACTGCACGTTTTCAGGTAGGGATGGAATATAGGAAGGTGATCCTGGAAGCTGGCGGCTCCGTTGACGGTGCCGACATGCTGAGGGCTTTCCTGGGCCGTGAGCCGAGTCAGGAGGCCTTTTTCCAGTGCAAAGGTCTGCGCCAGTGCCCATGATACTCTGTGGCCAACGTGACGGGTGTGACTGTGCTCCTGCCAGGCTTACAGCCATATTCTGCAGCATCAAATAATGTTAAACATAAAACATATCATTAAAATACACATCCTCACCCTTTTTCAGTTACTGCTTATGCAGTAATGTTTATGATGTTCTGGAGGCATCATGGGAGGTTAAACTCTCACTGTAGGGTACAGCCTGGACAGAATGCCAGCCAGTTACAATCATACGCACACTAAGGAGAAGTTGAAGTCACCAACCGACTGAACCGCATCAGATACATTGCTACTGTATAAATCATATATTTCATAAATAGAGAGGGCAGCGTCACACCTGTAGGGTTAGGGGTTCAAATCCCACCTCTTTTCTGTGGGCATATGGAGTTTGTCCTGCCTTTCTTGCATGGGTTTCTTCCAGTAGCCCAAAGACGTAGTTAGGCTAAATGGCATCTCTAAATTTCCCATAGTGTGTGAAAGTGTGTGTGTATGCAAGTGCTTTGTAATGGACTGGCATCCCATCCAGGGTGTACCCCAGGCTTGTGACCTGTGCTCTGTGGGATCCAGATGTCTTGTGTCCTTAACTAGGGTGAGCAGTTAGAAGATGCATGTTTATAAATACAGGGATGAATCCTACTAAATCCGCAGTATATAGTCTTGTTTTGAGGTCTGTACCCACACCTTAGCTAAACATTCAGGTTTGGGGGTGGAGGTGAGTGCCAAACAATGATCCAGTGAAAGCTCTACCCCCCACTTTCGTGAAATCTCCCTGAGATCTGGTTATAAATCACATGCTGACTGAAAAATACCTCAAATACATGCTGTCACTGCAGCTAGTGACAGACCGTTATTTAAGGATTGAAAGTGCTTCCTGTTCTGTTACCGGTGTTATTAGGTTTTATTTATTTTTTTGGAATATGATAGACATTTCCAAAACTAAACATTTAATCAGAGTCCTTTCAATAGTAAATATATACACATTTGGACTGGGAAAATGCAATATGTATGTATGTAAGTCAAGTTTTTTGGTAGTTTTTCCATTTGATAATTGTATGTTCTGCACGATTTTCCCTGTAACTTCTCCACCAGGGGGAGACACGTCCATGAAGTAGGGAAGGCTTTCTAAAGCGTTCCTGAAGCTACCATTGATTTAAAAAAAAAAAAAAAAAAACATAAAATAGTGGAACTTGATTTTGTTATTTTAATTTTGAATAAGACTGAGCTATGCACTATCCAGCCGTGAGTAGGTGGTCTTTTGTACAGATAAGTGTGAAATGTGTTTTTCACATCAGAGTTCATACAAGTTTTAAAAGTTGCCACTTTTTTGCAAATAAAAACTATTAAATGTAGTTGCATGTTGATTCAGCATAATTTTTTATAAGTTATGCAAGATGCTTCCAAACATACGATTTTGAAAGAGTATTATCCTGTAAATTCTATGGAGCCAAGTTTGATTGTCTAGTAATCCAGGAAGTTTGACTATATCCATTCATTCTAAATATTCATATTTAACTTTCCCTTTTTATATGAGAACTGTGTATAAAAACAACAGTTGTAACAATTCAGATAGTGTAGTATAGAGTAGGTCTGGGGTCTGGGCTCCTGTGACCCTGAGCAGGGTAAGTGGTTGGAAGATTAATGGATGAGCACACTTGAAACCATACAAATAATATTTACAAAGGTTATTCTGCATAAATACCACACTCCTTCACAATGAGACTGAATCATGAAAATTCAAGAGGACAAAATGGCTGTCATAAGCATGTATGGTGTGAGAGGGAGTGAAGGTTTTATTTGGGGACTAGGGTATCAAAAGTACAAGTCATCATAGCTAAATCATTCATGAACAGTACAATGACTGAGAGGTCAACGGAAGATCAGTTAGTTCTGTGTATACACACCGGGTTAGATCGCAAACTGCTAATCTACCATTTTCCTGGAAAAAACTCATGTCCGGGGAATCACCGCACTGACCAACACCTGGGTGCGAGTCAATTCCTCCTTCGCTTAGTAAAATAATTTCGCTAACGTAGCTCCAGACAGTACGGGAAATACTGAATGATGATTTACAGTAAATTTGACAAATACATCCCGTCAGGGATACTGAGTTAATACAGCGACAACAGCGCTACTACTCATCTGTCGGCGTAGTAGGTACATGCTAATATCATATGCTAAACACACACTGCTCACTGGCGTCACATATACATATTACATTAATGCGTAAAATAATAATTTTAAAAGATCGAAACCTTTATTACTTTTATTACGTTAACTGTCTGTAAATGAGAGTTTTATAAATGATTTATACGTGGATTTAAGATTATGTGTAAGTTTTTGATCCTCTTTTCTGACATCTTACCTGCAGGACATCCTAAGTTCAATTGTTCCTGTGTTTCACGCCTAAGTACTCATATACACACACACACAAAAAAAAACAACCAAACATGCTACGTTAGTATGGTCCCGCCCTCCTCCACAATGAATGAGCACTACGGCCTGAGTTACATCAAAGCTAACGTTATCATTGGTCGGTGACCCACGCCATTCACGTTTAGCCCCGGCTTCACATTTTGATTGAAACCAATAACCGCCAATCAAGATCGAGCAGGCGCTTGGCACTGGCTGTGGAGAGCTTTAGTGATTTCGCTTTTGACTGTACCGTGGACTTATTGAGCGTCACTCCACTGTCTTTTTGCTTGACCCGTCCTCCTCGTCTTTTGGCGTGAATTTCTCTTGTAAATGTCTTACCCACACCTCCTTTCACTCTCTTATCAGTGAGGCAAAGGAGACACTGTCCTTACTGAACACATTTGGGTGCGGCGTCCTCTCAAGGAAAGAAAGCATTTTCGTTGAGCCAGCGGTGGACATTTTTTTTTCTTGCCTTTTGTATTTCGCTGGCCGTCGCGGGACATTTTTGATTTTAATTTATTTGTGGGTTTTCGGTGGCGTCTCTTCCCCTGCTCGTTTGTTTATTTCTTTTCCGCGCTCGCCGACGTTCACCCGCTCCTAGCTGTTGCAGGAAGTTACTTACGAGAGTCAACAAAACTTGGACATAAACAACTTTCGCAGAAGGGCTGCGCTTGGCGGAAGAGCGCGTCGACTGGCCGGCCTGCGGCGCTCCATGGCGGGCTACCTGCGCGCGGACGGCCGTCGCGCGCTCTGAACACTCGCTTTTCCAGTCTTTCACTTTTCCCCCCTCCAGTTTTCCCGAGGAAGAGAGGGGCGCTTCTGTGGATTTAAAAACGCAATTCGGTGATATTTTCAATGAGACAAGGAGTCAGAAACCCCGACGTCTAAGGTAAGCAGAGGCGTGCGGCGGGGCTGTGATCTGGAAAGGGGGGGGGGTGGTTGTGGCGTCTATGGACGCGGCTGTCCGGCGGGACCCGGCTTAAGAAAAGTCATGTCCACCCCCTCCCCTCCGTGGTAAGCGCGGCCGTACCTTGGCGGCTCGTCCCTGCGCCTCGCCGGATTCCGTCGTGTGAGATGGTGATCAATGTATGCCGGAATCCGGAGCCCATAGAAGGGGGGTTTTATAAGCGGCACCGGCGCGACGATAGCCCTTTGTTCGGCTCCCTAGATGATGGAGTCAGGATCCGAGCCGGACCGGAGATGATCCGTCTCCCCCGGTTCCTGCGGTCGGCTGCACAGTGCCGGGCGCGTATCGCCCATTGACGGTTCTCTGCGAGAAAAATGGCAGCTGGAGTGTGACTGGGTACGAGTGGGATCGGGTTCTGCACCTTTCTCCCTTTCTTTTTATAGGCACACATTACGTGTCTTTATGGAGAAGGAACAAATGTCGGTGCAGGTTGTATTTTTTTTTATTAATATGTTCCCAATTTCGAGGCATTCAGTGTTCGCCTGGAGGCAACGCGGAGCTGTTTAATACAAATCCAGCTAGCTAGTATTTCAAGCTGGTTTTAACTATAAAATGATTGTACGGAGTCGTACGGCTGTCAGTCGGCGTCTGGTGTTCCATGTGCGGGATGCATGCAAAGGTGTGAACTGGAGCGGATTAAAGCAAATTCCAGATTATTCGACATAGTAAGATTAGTCAGCACATGGATGCTTTGATCCTATATCGACTGAAAGCCGTTCGCCACTGATCTTGGGACGTTGCGGGCTGGAGGGGATCAGTGAAAAGCAAACCGTGCCTAAGTGAAAATTATATGCGGAAATGTATTTCTGAATGTCATCTGCTGTAATGATTAGTTAGTTGATCCGTATGCCTTAAGTTTTCGGATATTTAACATAAGGTTTAGGGAAAGACGGTCCATTCGTCTTGTAGTCGTTTATTGATCGCTTATGAAAAGGCATTGTGAAGTTTAAGGTGCCGTTTATTTGCTCTTCCTCATTCATGGTTCTGGTTTTTGGATGAAGGGCATTTGTTACTTTTGATTTGTGGCGGTGGATCACAGCGATTCGCCTGAGCAGGTGATTAACCGCGATAATAGGATAAGGTTGTTTACGGGGATTAAAGGCCCTTCTTGGGCCGGTCTTTTCTATGGGTCCCCTGCCACTCCAGGCTTTGCACACATACACACTTGACCACATTACAGAGAAAACGGCAGTTTTGGCCCGAACACTTGGCCGAAGCTTAAAGCCGAAGGGACGCTTCAAACACAATACCGATGCTGCTACCAAAATGTATAATATTTCTTGGTTAGTGTGACTTTTTTTTTTCCTGTTAATGTTTTTTTGTTTTCATTGTTAGGCTGATTTACATGGACATCAAAGATGGAAATTTTCACCTGCCACAGCAGGTTTATATTGGAAAAATAGTGATCAGTTAACAGTTCCTGGATAGTCCTGTCTGTGAGTTGTACTGTATATGAGCACCTGTAAAGGGATCGGGACAGTTCCAACCTAACCTGTTTTTCGATAAAATAGTGCTTGTATAAGTTAACGATTGATGCTGTGATTGTTCACATAAATTCTTTAAGGATTACATCTGAAAGTTAGTAATGCTTGAAATTAAGGTTAGGCACAATAAGTCTTGAATTAAGTCTTTTGTGGATTGATATATCGTATTTCCACCCAGCATTTGCCTTATTTTGGGTGTGTATAAACCAATTCTGAAGCTCAGGGTGGATGAATCAGGAGAACTCATGAGGCCCCACAATTAGTTAGACCCACTGGTAGCTTTTATTTAAAATCCACAAATGGGACTTGTCTGAAAGAATTATCCAAACAAACACAATGGAATTTGTCATTTGTTGGTTTTTAAATCTTGGCTCTGAATATATTTATACATTTGAGTCACCGAGTAACACATTATAGAGTATTTTATTCCTGTTTATACAGTCACAAATGCTTCCTTTCTTAATCCTGTTCTTTCTTCTATTAGTAATTATACAATGAAAGACCCAAACAGTTTTTAAGTAAAGTATAGTTAATGTTATCACTATGCTATATTGCATCTATAGGCACTATGCTTTGCATTATGGCTTCCTTCTTGGCACCATTTGGCATGACAGTTTGTTCAATGTATCATTTTAAACCACTTAACAAAACCCTATCAAAGTAACCTTCAGGGAATATCTCGGTGATTATCCGTTGTCATCTAGTGGTCTGTCCTGTATTCCACAAAGCAGGATTTTTTCATTAGCCAGATAACCTGAATGTCACTTACCTCTCATCCTATTGGACAGTTTTCGTGTTTGTCTTAAGATATCCAGCCAACTGGGAAATCCTGCTTTGGGGAATACCCATCTGATCTGAAAATGGTGGCCATAAGTCCAAACTTCTATGTGGGCTGAGAAAATATTTACAGCCTGGGTTTTGTCAAAGTGACACGAAAAGCCCATACAGCTTTAGAGTTAACATTGTGTTGTGCCTTTCATTTGAAGTATGATGTCATTTGATTGTCGCTAAGTGTGAGGTTTTGTTTGTATGTTTAGAAGCATGAAGGTGTTCAGAAGTCTTACCCATATTCCCATAGAGGTTGGTAGGTTTTGGATTATGTAAACGGGGCCAATGGCTGCTTTTCTCAGCTCCTCTGTTTTTGGACTCATCAGGCCGTATAAGGATTTTGGTTATCAAGAGCAAGTAAAAGTGGGACTTTCAGACATTTTTGGGGGGGGGGCAGGTTGTGATGTCTACTTCTGACTTTTGTTTTTGAATTGAATGAGACTGTTCATGTACAACTTTCTTCAACAGTGCTGCCTTAGACGTAGTTATAAATAATAATGAAGATGTGGTTCAATCAGCCGTTCTTTGCCAGTGATGTCAAACATCTGTGTTGACACAAATCATTTTAACCTGCAAATGGGAAGCCATCTACCCAAAAGTCTGTTGGTGTGATTTTGACAACAGAAGCACAGAGAAGCTGATGGGCTTCTGAAAAATTTAGTGATTTGAAAGAAAAGGTGACATAGTGGTTTACTTACCTTATTGGCGTTTAGTGAGTAACACATATTCTCTAGCTATTTTAATTGTATTGATTTATGCCAGCCTATGAGATTCTTTGAATTCATCATTTTGACCTGTCAAATGTTTGTATAGTCAATTTGATAAACAGGGTATCCGTTGTATACTTTTGAGCTTAAGGTAAAAACACTACACATCTGGAACACCTGTCTTGATTGACTTGGAAATATAGTCTGCGCATTTATCCTTTGGGGATTGTGATAAGATGTCGACAATGATGATTCATCTCTCATTCTTGCTACCAATCAATTGAATTGCTTTTGTGGTTTGACCTCAGGAGCAGGGGCTCCTCTTGGCAGTTCTAATGCACCAGGATGTTGGACTGTAATCAGTGCATCCAGTCAAGGTTTCTTTATGGGTTAGTGGGCTGTGAGAACTTAGGCTGTATGTGAAATTGTTTACCTATGATTTGAGCAAACAGGCACTTGTTTT
Organism: Mormyrus iriodes; assembly: GCA_011763525.2. Classification (NCBI taxonomy): domain Eukaryota; kingdom Metazoa; phylum Chordata; class Actinopteri; order Osteoglossiformes; family Mormyridae; genus Mormyrus; species Mormyrus iriodes. The sequence continues at coordinate 1,923,274 of JAAGVU020000113.1, forward strand.
CGTAACATTGAGAATTTTGATATATCATTTAATATTTCTTTTTATACACCGCCTTTTAGATAATGTAGAATGTTAGTTTAGGGTAACATTTTAATTATGAATTTTAAAATTCTGTCTACTTGTTAAATGTGCGCAAAAAGCCTTCAGCAAGCCTGATTAACTGAAATTTTGTATCTATGGAGTTACTGCACCAAGCAAAGTCACCAGATAATCTGAATCGGGTGGCAGTAACTAGTTGGTCTTAACTGAAGCTGAATAAGTTGGGGGTTTATCAATCGTTGTATGGCTTTGAGAAGCTAGATAGGAAAAAGCCAGTTTTATTTGCTGCTTTATCTTTATAAAAACAATGTCAAATCTTATTCACTCACTCAATCACTGAACAAATATAAATCCTAATCCTAGATCTGAAGCTATCATTTTACAGAGGCACTGACGTGAAATTCTGCTAAAAAGCAGGTTTGCAATGACCCCTTTTTGTTGTCACGTCTGTCGATAACCTTGTTATGGTTGATCTTCATAGCGCCTTATATCCCATGCAGCTCCAGTTATCAGCATGACCAAGGACAAAAGAACCATATTTTTCTATTGTTATTTTCAATGAATTCTTAGATGGGACCTGTTTTGCAGGAAGCACTTACTTCCTTTGTGACTTCTCCCTGTAGTGTGTCACAGTGGCCAAGGTAACCTCCACCTTCTTCAGGTCTCTGACAGTCTACAGCTCTCACTGTAAGCATGGGCTGGCCATTGCATAATGGATTACATTTTGAGTGTGAAGGGCAAATCTATGAAAATGGGAATGGGGTGCTCTTGTGGTGTACTTCCTTGACATGAACTGCGCACAGTAAAGACATGGTGATTTATAGCATTTTCCAAGTAGCCCCTTTTTTTTTAAAAAATAATAAATCTGCTGGAAAGAAAATTCCTAATACAGATACATTAGCCTAAGCCCAGCCTACAGGCTGTGTAAAAGCTGAGGAATGTTTCCATAAAATGCTAGAGAGCATGCACTATACGGGCAAAAGTATTGGGACACACATCTTTATCATTGAATTCAGGTGTTTCGTTTAGACCATAGGTGTATAAAATCAAGCACCTAGCCATGCAGTTAGGTTTACAAACGTTTGTGAAGAATGGGTCGTTATGAAGAGCTCAAGCACGGTACTGTCATCTTTACAATAAGTCAGTTGCTGAAATTTCTTCCCTGCTACATATTCCACAGTCAGCTGTAAGTGGTATTATTGCAAAGTGGAAGCTTTTAGGAACAACAGAAACTCATCCACGAAGTGACAGACCACGTAAAGGTAACAGCGGGTTCGCTGAGTACTGAGGTGCAGAGTGCGTTAGTCGCCAATGCTCTGACTCAAGAACTGCAGAATTCCAAACTGAGTCTGGCATTAACTCCAGCACAAAACTGTGCACTGGGATCTTC
>JAAGVU020000113.1:1925306-1944722 GCA_011763525.2 Mormyrus iriodes
CTTGACTGTGGCCCAGTGCACAAAGCAAGGTCCATAAAGACATGGTTGGGTGAGTTTGATGTGGAAGAACATGACTGGCCCGCACAGAGCCCTAATCTCAACCACATCGAACCCCTTTGGGATGAACTAGAACGGAAATTGCATGCCAGACCTTCACGCTCAATATCAGTGCCTGACCTCACAAATGATCTTCTGGATAAATGGACAAATATTCCCACAGACACACTCCCAAATCTTATGGAAAGTCCTCCCAGAAGAGTGGCAGCTGTTAAGGGGAGCACCAACTCCATATTGATGCCTGTGGATTTAAAATGGGGTGTCATAAAAGTTCCTGTAGGTTCCTAATGGGTCCTTTGGATGTTCTCTGACTGTCAGACTGTCCTTAGTGTCTGTACACGAAGCCTTTATGTTGGCTTTATATGTGGGAGCCAGCAGTGATGGCTTATGTTCTGTTCTTCCCCGGCATTTTTAGGGTTTATAGCCACGGAAGTTGAAATTGTGAACCCAAGACATTGGCACGCAGAAACATGCTGTGCGATGAAGCACATCTGTGATAAATAGCCTCTCCTGTTCCTGTATGCGGTACAGAGGTGTGTCACATGATTGAGCCACAAAAAGTTTGCACAGTAGAAGGTGCTCAGCACTCTGAGTAACTTGTCAGGTATCTCAAATGAGTTTTGTGTCTCCGGGAAAAGATGTCAAAGGCAGCCGTTCATTCTTAAGCAACTGCCTCACTTGCTCAGATTTCTAGTCTGCGGCATGCTTGCAGATATTAATATAACACAGTTAACTACAGATATTTTGCTTGTGTGAAGTCCCAATAGGTTTTTTTATTATTATTTTGGGCTATTTTTCTCATCGCAATGGCTGTCATCCCAGCAAAATATATAGTAGAAACCTGACATTTGCAGCGTATTTGTCTTTGTAAAATTGGGTCAGCAATGGCCATTAGCTGTGTTTATTATATATACCATTTGATCTGCACTGTAGGTTTGGCTGTTTTTTTGCTATGAAGAGCTGTACTGGATGGAGGAGATTTGTTCATTATATTTTTTCATTCAGACAATTCCGTGGCGTGCAATGGAATGAACGAAAATTCAGCTGTTTTCTTCTTTTCAACAAATTGTTTTGCAGGAGGGAAACTCAGTCTGCATGAACAGGAAGTAAACCCTCAAGTGTGGTTTGAAGCGCTCTGCATATAGAAAGTACCTGCCCTTCGTGCTCTTCCATGTCGCACAGCCTAAAGTCCCTCACGTCATGCCAAGGTGTCTTTCGCATTCGTCTCTTGGGTCGTCGAGTGGCTAATTCGCCTGCCTCGTGGGGTAGGGTGTGCACTAAGTGTGGAATACCAAGCGGTCAGTGGGCGAAATGCTAATCGAACCCTTTAGACATGTGCTGGGGGGGGGACTGATTTACATAAATGCTGCTTGCATCTCTTTAGTTGAAAGTGCAGCTGCCATTCGAATTTGCGCGGGTTGTTCCCATGGAAAATTGCCGTTCGCCTTCCCATGCATGTGGGCATTGCACGAGTAAACATGATGATTGGCACATCGGCTCGTCACGTCAACGACGCTGTGGCCCCTGACCTCAGAACATACCCGTTATGGTGTTTGCACAGTGTGTAGCGCCTCAAGGTAGTGTGGTTCCTTAATGATCTCTGCCCTGGTGGGCCTGGAAGACTTCATCTTTATTTCCAGTTTTTGCCTGAGTATGACTGGGCTATGCACACACAGTGGCCATCCACCCTAGATTTGTCAGAGCTGTTGGCTGCAGATTTGGGGGGCACAATATTCTGCCAGCCTTTGCCCCCTTTAAATTAGATATGATTGGGTACCTCTGTAGATCTCCCAATCAGCACTGGTGTGCTGTAAAGGTCTTAACTGCCTTGGTGTGCTATCAGCTATCAGTTTTATTTTCCTCCAGGGACAATAGACTTTGAGAGTAGTAACACAGCTGTGGGGTGTGCCTCCACATCGCTGTCAGTACAGTTGTTCGTTCGACATGAAGCCGGGGGGCCTCACGTCTACCTTTTCTGGCATGCCATGAACCCCAGAGGAGGTTTTTCTTAGTTTTGTGTTAAGCCTGCTTCTTTTGCCCCAAAGGCACTTTGCTGGGTAGATTTGTACCTTTCAGGGTCCGTCGAGGTCTCAGCCGCTTTCCCCACAGTGGATGCCAGCATCTGTCCCTTTGACAGTCACTGCAGTTCATTCCCAAAGCCTCTCTTCAGTCAGCGCGTCAAGAGGGTCCAGCTGACATTAATCCAACTTATCAGCAGGGGCGCTGTCTCACGCGCACAATGGGGGCTTATGGGAAGCGACCTGGCCGCCGTCCTGCCTTCTCATCCCGAGTCAGTGCCGCTCTTCACACCATTCCTATTAATGCGTAGCCCTTTATTTTAAGCTGTCTGTGGGAGGTTGCTATTATTTTCACACTGACTGCAGGAAATGGAAAGGCAAAGATCTCTAAGCTTTAAAACCGCCCATCTTTGTGTGAGTGTGTGGGATGGCATCTGAGAATACACTGAGAGTATGGAGTACTGCCTAACCCCACTGTAAACACAGCCCGTCCCAGTGCTTCCTGCCACCATTTGACGTTTCCCCCAGGCATAACTGCTTGCCAGCTCTGCTTGGTAATGTAACTGGCCAACTGGAATTCCTTGTACTTTTAACTCATACCGTTAATCACCACTGCGAGGTTAATGGACTCCATGTCTGGAAAACCTTTAATTTTGTGTGTGTGAGACCCTATGTTTTTGTTCTGTGTTATTTTAATTTTTGAGAGGTAACCACCTCTAAACCAATTCAATTAAATTCAATTCAATAAAAAAAAAAAACTAAGGATATAGTATGGCCTTCCCATAGTGATCTTACTTACTGAACCATCCGATAAGATGAACCCGTCACTCTGGGTTCTGCTTCAGCATGGTGCGATGTGGCTCACCCTGAAAGGGAAGCTCTGTCATCCACACAAATGAGTTGGGCCCCAAACATTAGCGCTAATGCTCATGTTACGATGCCACAGCCATTCAACCTCCATGCTGGCTGATTAGCATGAGAAGTGCATTGAGCGGATGGTCGGTCCTGTTCCTGATCTGCTTAAACTCAGAAACTGTGAACACCCCCCTAGGCAGGGATAAAGCATCACTTCTCCAGGGAGGTCTGGATTTACCAGCCAGATTTAATAAAAGTGGATATTCCTGCCGACCAAGACCGTCATTTCCTATGGCTGTTGTGCGTGCTAGCTGGAGCACTGTGGGAGAATTGCCTGTTGAGTGGGGTGCTTGGCTTGTGATCGGGCTGCATGGCAGCTGCCTTGAAGTGTATCTTGATGTGTATCTTCTCCCGCAGCTTTCTAGTGGGGGGTCCAGAAGACAGTATCACTACTACGTATGGAAAATATTATAATGGGGTTGGGAGGAACTTCAGGAAATTGTGTTGACATCATTAATCTATTATGCATGTTTTATTGATCTTTACATGATCTTTATTAAGTTCTCTTGTCCAATCAGAAGCTTGCTTTTTTGGGACGCCATATCATAGAGGGACAGACGAAATTTTTCACAGCGCTAATTTTGCTGTTCTTGAAGCAGTCATCAAGAATGCTTCTGACATTTAAATTTTAAAAACGAGTCTTTCTGAATGGAGTTTTTTGGGGGGGTTCATAGACACTTTGAAACTTTGCGGACCTGTAGCTTGGAAGGAATATTGGGTCCTCTGATACCATAGCATTTTATTTCAGTTGAACTGTTCATATGTCATTAATGTATTTGTTTGTTTTCTCAACTGTAGTTACTGTCCTTAATTATTTCAGGCTCATACAACTGAATTGGTTATGATGCATTTTCTATAGGTGATAGTGTAGTGTTAATATTGCTTAGCTCCAAATTTGGCCTTACCATATTCTGCCGTGTACCACTTCTACCCGTGTGCTGAAGCCAGCGTGCCGTTTGTCTGCATCGTCAGTTATGCCATGTGACACGTCTTGTGCCTGCTGGCTTTCCCCTGATGGTTCTGCCTGCCTGCCCACAGGAGAGAGCAGCTGTCTGATCTTTTTCCTGTACCACAACCATGTAGTACGCCCACAAAATCAAGTCGCCATTTTTCTGAACGACCCGTCGTGAATATTCATTGAGGGTGTGAGTGCCTCGTTGGCCCGATTTTGTGACATGTTCTGATAACTCAGAAGGCAGCATCACAGGGCCGTATGTCATGCTGTTGGTGGTTTCCAGCTTCATCGTGGCCCTCTGTGCCCAGCCTTCTTTTACTGGATGTGGGTCAAATGCCCATAGTGCCCTGCTTGGCTGGCACTCTCTCTCGAATGCCAATATTCAGAAGTCCCATTGCCTTGTCCCTGCTCCAGATCTGGCTTACTATTAGAGATGGAAGGGAAAGTCCATGGAGCAAAGTTTTTCTTGGGTTCTTGTGATGAACAGAAGAGTCATGTGAAATGTTTTGTCTGATCAGCTTTCTGGATGTTGTCAGGTGATCTGTCATCCCATTAAATCAGAATTTCCTTATCTAACAATCCATATGAAAGCTTTTATTTAAAAATATTCTTTAAAAGCTGCTACCCCATTAACATGATCATGGGTTGTGCATTTTATAAAATATGTGATTCACCTGTTAATGATAAAAAGCCTAATATGAAAGAGGCACTTCAATCAATCAATCAATCAATATTGTGGTGTTATGTTGGCGTTGCCTGTGTTAATGAGAATTTCTTACACACTCCATTCCAAAGAGCAGCAAACTCACCCTTAGGAATGCCCTCTGCAGCGTAGCCTTGGATGTCCCATGTCTGATGTGCTGAAGCCAATTGAGAAACGTGATAGATTGTTAATGGAACTGGCAGTTTGCTGGCGGCGTCCCATGTAAACTAAGATGTAGAGATTATAGCTGTGAGTCAAAAATAAATCTTGACCCTGGAACTACTGAATGATGGACCACGCTTGTGCGTTTCCACCATGGCTGGTGTCATGTCTTAATGGCAGTCTGCTCCCACATTAGCAACTTGAGCTGATGCGTTGAAAACCACTCGGCTGTTTAGTTTTATGACGTCATTAATAATGTTAAGGGCAACAACTTTGGAAACATGATCCAGATAGATATTAATGTGATCAAGAAACAATATTGAATGGTTGATTGATTTGGCCTTTGGTTTTGCAACGTACCAAAGGGGTAAGTATGTTTCAACAGTTGTACAAGCTGCTTAATCAAAATTCTGTGAGTGACCAGTAGCTGGAAAGGGTGTAGATGCTATCAGTGCAGGCCGCACTTTCACTTTCAGTGTGACTGTCTAGGACCTGGACCGGTTTAGTTTCTGTCCATGCAGAATGCTTGAGCATCCAATGGGAGCCACTTTGAGGATTCATTAAATTACATCTGCTGGACTAACGGTGACGTGTTCTGACTCTTGATCTAAATTCCTGTGTATAGGTGCTTGGCCACATCAGGTGTGATTTTCTTACTTTGTATTTATTTACACCCTTTTATAATAAAAACTAGTCTTATCGACATGCGAGCTTGCTGTCCTCACTGTGCCCTGCTTTAACAGCTCTGTCAGAGGTGAAACTGCCTTCCAGAGATGGTATCCCCCTCTCTGAAATGTCGCTCATCAGTTCTAAGGTTTCCACCAATTTCCCAGCATTTCACTAGATTACTCGCAAATAATTAGGGGTCCAAGCAGCGTTCACTGCTGGATCCCTATTGTTTTATTAACTTGAATTTATAGTGCCGTGAAATCAAGACAGGCAAGCATGAGTGTGATACCTGGAAATGAGAAATCGGTTTCAAGTGATTTGATATTTAGACACTGGTAACCTAATTGATCGCCTGACTTGGCTTGGCTATGCCACTCCTTGCTCGGCAAATGGATGTGGAGTCGATGGAGTGCAGCCTTTTTTATGCTGGTGTGTAACTCAGTCCTGCAATGATGCAGCTTCTGTTTAGCAGGTGCCATCGAATTAGGCCTTTCCTGGTCACCGCACGTCTTCCGGTTTGAACAGGGGCAGTTCATGAAAGCCCCTGAATCCTCAGAGCAGTATGACCTAAATAACACTTCTCTTCTCCACCTCGCTGCCACTCCAAACTGCTGTCCTCTTACTTACCTCGTTCGGCCTCTTTGACTGGTCCCCTGTATTTGTGATTCCCAGCTGTGTGTTTTCATTTTACAGCCCCAGAGTTGAGTATGATCAATTCAATTTAATCAACCCTCTCGAGTCCTTTAACATTACATGTTTCCGCTGTCTCCAAGAGGAAAGCATTAAAGCGCTTTCCGGCGCTGAATGAAAATGTCAGCTTAGCTATGAATTCTTTTTAAGTTCTCTGTCTGGGAGGGTCCTGGAAGCATCGTTTTTCATTTCTCCACATTGTGTGCTACTGACCGCTTTAGTGAGGCTGACCTTCACTGGACAGTGTGAGTCATTTTGCCTTATGCAACACTATAGGTGAGATGTCACCAATAATGACAAATCTGCCAGGTCATGCACTGACAGGGGATTGGATAACACAGCGGATTCTCTCTCTCTCCCTCTCTCTCCCCCCCCCCCCTCAGATAAGTACTTGTAGTGAGACCACGCTTCTCCAAACTGGGATCCAGGAATCCAGGTCATAAATGACAAGGTACTGAGTCATCCAGTCCTCCAGTTATCTGCCTTGAATGGATAATTCATACTTAAACCCGAAGGTGAAATTGCCGGGTGTTAATTAATATCTCGTTGTTCAAGCTATGTCTGACAGTTAATGGTTAAATGCTTTATGGCTGGACAAGGATGTTTTCTGTTTGAGCAGTGACTGACAATTTGCTCCCATGCTGCTTGAAGTGTCATTTTGTTGAGGAATTATTATAATTTGGTATTTCAATTCTACTCAAAAGTTTCAGATAAAGCAGGAAATTATTTAAAAGCCCTCACTATGTGAAGATTGTGTCCCATTTCTGAGTTATTGTAATTAATATACTTTCTCCATGTAGAACATCACGTTACTTTGTGCCGGGGGATTAAACGTGATGGTTTGCTGTTGCCATCTTCAGTCAAGGCCAGCTCTGAGTGCTGCTGCCTTGTTCTTTTCAGGCCTTATGCTCTATTTTGCCCTAACGAATGTCACCCAGTGTCCTTTTTTTCCTCTGTTGTGAAGGCAGTATTTTAATCCATGACAGACAACGGCAGTGGGAAATGTGGGAGTTAATGAGTCAGGCCAGTGGAGGCTTGAGTTTTTGTTTGGCTTCTTACCTTCCTAGTAATCACATCTAGGCCAGCATCTATGGGAGTGTTCACCTGAGATGACTCAACTCCCAAGGGGACTTTTGAAATGGGCCTATGACCTGTGTGTTTACAAGAATGTCAGCAGTCAGGTCACTGGAAGGTCCTGCTCTGCTCCCCGGGGGGGCATCCCCACTTTCCAGGATCAGCCCTGAAGATAATGGAAGGAACCTGACTTATAACAGCTTCGCAAAAAAAATCCTAGATGGGGTGGGCCTTCAGTTTTCATCCTATACTTTAGTTCGTAAACCAGGTATTATTAACCCGGTACTGACAGAAGAGCTCCTTGTTTTGCGCCTGATGCTGCTCTGAGATACTCAGTCTTGTAGGGACGGCACTTGCTGTTGGCAGTCAGAGGTGTACGTATACGTATGTGTACACACACATACACACACGTCATTATATATACATGCGATCTATAACTTGCGATCCCTGCTTGTCCTGTAAGTCCGGTGGTTGGTGGTGCCACCCCAGTGTAAACCGAGTCTACCCCTTCCAAATGCTTGGTTTGTGTCTTTAGGAAGTCACTATAGGAGGGGCTAGGCCCTCTTGTGAGGTATTGTAGCTGGACTGCTAGTCAGTGCAGACTTAATTTCCCACAATGCCCCTTGGGTTTATGAAAGGGGATTAAAAGTTTCTAACAGCTCTGTGATTTTGTGCTGCCTCAGACTTTGCCAAAAATGTGACCTTGTTTAAGGAGTCATTCTTGATGAAGTAGTCACATACGTTTTGTCATGGGACGATCCTGACGTGTCTGCGTCACAGGTTCTAGTTGTGTGCGATGCCTGTGATCTGGCAGTATTCTGTATTATATCACCCATTGTGTGGACATAAAGGGGTGAGGCCTTGACGTCCAAACAACATTAAAGCGTGTATGGCAAAGGCTCCCCTGCTCTTTGTCCTTCCTTGATGGAATCTGGTGTGAGCACCATGAGCCTATTTGCCTCCAAGGCGTGTAAATGTGAGCCCGGCCTCGTACCGCGGCTAGCAAGTGTGACGGACTGGCATCACGTGGCGCCAGGAGCCAGCCCTGCATCTCTGATGCCTCCTTTTCCCCAACATGGAGCTGGTGCTTGGCTGGTTCTCACTTGATGCCTTTTGAGAACCTGCCCACGTTTCTACCGGTTTCAAAAAAGAATGGGACGGAAATGTTATGGAAGTGAGAGTAAAGTAAATGATCATATATATTCTGGGTTTTTTTTTTGGATTTATTTTTATCTTTTTCAGCTTTTAAGTTTTTATAAGCTGCTAAACCAAAAGAGTAAAAAGTTTTCAGAGTATGACTCATCGCTTTGTCTCTATTGCCTGTATGCACTTTTGTCTCCCCTGTCTGTGTCCCCCCCATTTTACTGCCCGTTTAAGGATCATGCAGTAAGAGTCAGCTAAAAATTGAACTTTGTTGTCTGCATCATGTTCTTTTTGCCACTGGAACAGCACAATATTTTATTTATTCAACCTGCATGTTTCTAATTAATTATTAAATCTGGCCTGTAAATCGATCTTTCATTTTCCACGGAATAAAAAAAAAAGATGTAACCTTATTCTGCTAATAAGCTGGCAAGTTGTTTCCCTGCTAGCATTGACGATATTAGACAAAACTGAATCCATAACTGATATAGTTTTCCGGATATGCGGAAGGTTTGGACGCGAGGGCCCATCCCACTTTTACTGACGTTATGGTTCCAAATTTTGAGACAAGCTTTTCTGTGGTGCTGTGTTTGAGCCATTTTTCTGGCCCAGGACCAGTTTTTTGTGATGGAAATGTGCAGAACTAGTTCGGGATTGGGAAAAAGTCTAGCTCTGGCTCCAGTGTTGGTAGAAACGAGGCATGTTAAATAATTTTCGGGTGTGTCTCAGGGGAAGGAGGTGCCTACCACAAGGTTCTGAAGCAGTAAAACTATAGGTTAAGGGTACTCTCATTTTTCCCCAGATATTCACACAAGGGGGAGGGTGGCGTTTGGTAAATTTCGCCAGCCGCGGGAAACACCCTCAATGATTTTAATCAGCACGGAGGATTCATTACGCAGTCCCAATTTTACATTGTGTTTTTTGGTCCAGATGCAGACTGTAGGCTGCCTTTTGAGTTTCCCTGGTGTATGTGGTTTGATTACTGGGGGAAGAGAGAAACTGGAGTGAGAGGCGGGGCTTGATGGGGACTGAAACTTTTTTTTTTTTTTTTTTTTTTTGCATGTCCTATTTTATGCATTTTTTGGCATTAAACTTCTGAATCATAGGCAAGGTGGATTTAAAGCTTGCATATGCAGCAATAGATAAAATGTAATGATTTCTGCAGAAATGTTTCTGGATTATATGAATTTATAAGAGGATCCAGGGCCCCCTGTGACCCTGACCTGGAGGAGTAGTTTCTGGAGGGAAAGATGAAACACTGGTGATTACTTGTCAAGGAAAGCTCTCAAAACCCCCCCCCCCCCCCCCCCAATCTCTCAAATGTCTATCAGTGCTCGCTCTCTTTCTAACTTAACCAGTCATGCTCTCAGTTGTTTAGTTTGTGCAGATAAGTGAGCTGGTCTTCATATTTTGCTCTCTCGTGCACTGGACATGATGTTGTTCATGCCACAAAAAATGTTTTGATCTTTTTTGATCTGTCCCAGCAATCTGAAGGTTGCTTCGTTCTGTGTATGACGTTAATCTACATCCAGCCCTGCAAGGAGGTCCACCAACTTGCAGGAAAATTTGGGGGTTAGTGGCAGGATTGACTCTTCAACCACCGGAAAAAACTCTGACTGGTGCTGAGGTATCACCCATCGCATGGCTACACTCAGGTTCTCATCCCTGAGGTGGTTTGTCGTGTGTTGGGTGCAGCATCGTGCTGTAATCAGCGCATGCACCTTACCTACCTCTTCACATGAGACTTGCTTGATATGGTCTTTCTCTTCTGTGGGTGATGTGTCCACTATTTTGTTGCCCTCAGCACCCTGGCACACCTTGTCATGTGACATGTTGGTCTTCTGCATGTCATAGAACCCGCAAGGTGTGTATTCAATTAAAAAATATTAACAGTATTCAAATTTGGGTTTCTGCCATACTGCTGAGCAAGATTTGTGAAGAGGTCTGGCAGTTAAATCTCGCACTACTTTTTATAGCTCTTCCTAACAGTGTTTAAAGACAGTGTATCGGAGGCTCAAAATAGATTCATGTTATAAAAATGTGAGTTGCAGGTGGGATTTTGTATGTCTGAGCAGCAGGTCTGAACTGCCCAGAGGGACATTTATATTGATTAACTGTTACTGGTGGTAGAGATCATTGAAATGGAAAATATGGGAAAAGCTTGAAAAGGGGCATTTCTGAGAAGACTGGCTTGATGTTGATGTTTTCGTGAACAGAAACGTCAATCGGCTGGGCTAGTAGCAGCCAGCCTTTGCCTCTAGATGTGTCAGGGAGCTTCCATGGGCTGCTGCCGGTTACAGAGCATGATGGAGGAAATCTCGTGCCTTTGGATGATTGCTGAGGAATCTTTTCCAGACTCTTACTGTGTCTCTCTTTGACTTTAATGGAGGCAGATGGCACAGTTTGAATGTAGCGGCTGAATTTGGAGCCCAGGCCTCTACCGCCGCCCACCTTGCAGAACGGTACAGTTGATCTCGCGGTGGGTTTTTTTCTTCATGTTTGGCCGCGTAAGCGTGCCTGGTCACCGCAGTAGTGCCCGCGCTCTCACAAGGAATGCTTAAGGCGTACACCTCTCTGTCAGGCAGTACAGTGATACTGGATGCAGAAAGTCAGTTCCAATAAGAAGCTCGTAGCGTCTGTTCCGTTTCTCTCTTTTTGCCTTTTTCAAAACAGGGAGTTTGATATGGATTCCTCCCAATCCTCCAGGGAGAAACGTACTCAGCTTGCACCTTTTAGCTGGGTAAATCAGGGAAATTCGCTTAGAAGCTGGACCTGTAATGGGGGTTGGGGATAAGAACAGTGTAAGAGAGACCAGCAGGTTGTCCCTACTCCTGGAATACGAGAGTGTGAGAGGGAGGCTTCCTCTTTCTGAACCTGGCTGATGTAAGAGTACAGACAGAGCAGCCTTAAAGGCGACAGATTTGAACGTGAACCAAACGTCTGCTGGACGTCTGTTCTTTTGTTCTGTGTCTCAGGCTGTTTAATTAGAATGAATTCCCAAATGAAGACAGCTGAGGGTTATCTGTATTCTGGTTTCAGAAGAAGATGAAGCCGGAATCACTGGTGTCCTTAATTACAGATTGCGTATGATATTGCTATTGGCAGATTGTCAGGCCCGCAGTTTCGACTGTCTCATTTTTTTTGCGGGCCAACTGTTGCTGTGGTCTAGTTACTGTGCGCTTCCCACCATCTAGTTTGCCTTGACCACACGGTCTGGATGAATCAAGCCTAGTTCATACTTTATGCTATCTGCGTGTGCTTTCTTGCGCTTCCAGTCTGGGGACGATCGTCTGCGCTGCAGCTTGTGTTCATACTATGGATATAGATGGCCGTGGTCAGCGCATGTGTACTGAAGCGATATTCCTCCAGACCAGCAGAGGGCAGATGTCATCTCCTAGGTCTGAATGCAGCTTACACAAAAGCAGGATGAGAGAGGGTTTATAACCGTAAGGGTTTTTAAAACTATAAACACAACTTTTGTAAAACTACTTAACTGATGTCAGCTTTCTCACTAACAATTTGTACAGTGAATATGTTTAATATTTACTTCTGCTCGATCGCGTTTCTCATTGAAAGTACTGTTCGATTTTAGTGATTTAAACCTATGATTTTTGGGTATAAATCAATAATAAAGACATAGTATATACAGACCCCCTAAAACGTCAGGGTGGAAAATGTCTTGCGATCCCACTACACTTGCCCGCTTGCTATTTGCTGCAACGTGACAGCGAGGATAAGCCTAAATAATGTTTGCATGTGCACTTCACTTTCAATAGCCCAGCTGTCTTGTTCACAGTTACTGGTGCTGAACTGACACACATATAAAAGTTACATGGTGTGCATTGTCCCCCATGTTTTAATGCTTAAAGCAAACTTACTTGGACATGTCTGTATCGTTTAGGTTTATACTTAGTCGATTAGTCAATTTTTGTACTTTAAATGGACACAGTACAATTATTAGTAACTGAAAACTATTGCAAGGGATCGCAAAAGTATTACGAGGGAATGGAAAACTTAAACTTAAAAAATATTTTCTCACCCTGACCTCTTAGAGGCTCTGTAATAATATATCAGTAATCTTGAACAAATATAGATGAGAAGTGATTTCCAGAGCTATTGATATTCAGTGTTTTGAGCTGAACATATTGAAAGGACAGTTTACATGCATGCTACCTACTGGATATACCTAGTCAATTATCTTGCACATGCACAGTCGACACTCAAGGTTTCCGCTAGATATAAAAATTCAAGCTAGATGCAGATCGACCACAGCTGTCAGCAGCCCGCCCCTGATGACAGGATTTACATCACGCCCTCTCGCCCGCAACTCAAAGTGCATGCGGAAAAGGGAAGTATGAATTGGCCTTCAGTCAGCATATGGTCGAGGCAGGATGTCTCGTGAGCATTTGGTTCATTTCTGATGTCCCTCACTGCTATAACCATCTTCTCGTACATGTTCAACAATCTTGCAAAATGCTTATCAGTGTTTGAAATGTCACCAGGCTTTTAGCTTCCAACATGGATGGTTTGAGGCATAAAAGCAGTCAGATTTCACTTCCTGCAGGATATTTTATAATGTTTATTAGCTTATAGTAATATTAACATGCTCCCCACCCAGCCGTAGCCTGTTTGTAATGTTTGATACTTTACTGTGTTTCCACTAGGCCATTTAAGATTCAATTATCTCAGAACTTTATCATTTCAGTCTACAGGGACAATTGAGACTCTCCTTGAAGATGATGGTTGTGATGTACGCTCCCCCGAGCCGTGATGGGGAGTGGTTATGCTATGAAGGCGATAATGAGCAGCTGCACGTGACTGTTTGCTGTGGGTATCAGTTGCACGTCAGTATCTGATAAGCTTTTATAGATGTCTGTCTTCTGGCTGCATACCTGCTGGGAGTGTTTACTCCTGCCAGAGTACAGCTTCTTCAACACTAGCACTGCATTACTATCTGGGTGCCATGTAAGGGAGGAAGGGCTGGGAAACTGCTGTTTCCTGCCGATTGATGCAAAGAGTTGAGGCGACCCAGTGAGTCTGGTTGGTTGTGGGAATGTCAGACCTTTTTTCCCCATTTAATTTTTTTGGAAGCAGTCTGGCCTGAGATGTGGTAACTGGATCTGTGCTGCAGTCAAAGTGAGAATAGCAATGTGGAGTGTAATTAAGTGCAGGCACCTATAATGCCCCTGACTGTTTAGCATCTCATTATGTGGGCCTCGCCTCTGAGCCCCTCCCAGCCTGTAGCCCCTCCCCAATCTTTTACACTTCTTAAGCCCCATCTGATTTCTTCCTCTATCGAAACTGAATCCGGAAACTGAACTCTTATGCTCAGCACCTCATTAACAGCAGCTTCCTGCTCAACGTTGGGGCTACAGCAGGTCCTCGTGCTTTCAGGGAGACATTGAGAGGGGCCCGGTTGATGGGTGGCGGGGGGGCTGGTGCTAAGCAGATCTGCACCATGACCGCAGATGCACCGTGAAGCATCTCTCAGGATTGAGCCACAGCACACCTTTTGAGCAGCATTTCCTCAGCGCGTGTCCGTGGCCTCTTTACTGAAGCGAACCGGTCCTTCTTATTGCTGCTTTTGATCTTCCCTTCTCTGTATTGCACAGTTGTTTTGGTGTTCAGCCTCCCCTCGTTTTCAGTGTTCTCCTCCTTACATTAATAAGACTTAAATCAACTATGTTTGTAAATTCCTGACCTGTCTCAGCAGTGCGGTGCATGTCATGTTGTGTTTTTTTAACCTTCATACCTTCTGAAAGGCAGTGTCTGTACATTCCATTATGAACACTGTGTGTGTGTGTGTGTGTGTGTGTGTGTGTGTGTGTGTGTGTGTGTGTGTGGCGGCGGCCCCCCATGCACCAGGCCTCTCATGATCAAAGCCCTCGTGGACATGATGAGTAAGGCACTCACTGAAACTGCCCAAAGCCTCGTACGTCATCAGCAGTAATTTAGAATCTGCCCCCATCTTTAGACACAGCCTATGCAGTAGTGATGTGTCCGCCTCTGTGCATTAATGACCGTCTGTTAATTACCCCTCCTCCCCCACTGCCTTGATTTGAAATTTCTAGAAAGGTCGTCAGCTTGTACCTTTTTCTGCTTTAACTCCAAGCTCGTTTATATGCTAACTAGCTGTTCTCCCTGAAGTTAAAAACCCGGATATTATCTATCGCCTGTGATATGCCCCTTGTGTCTTTACGTTTTCATGTCTCTGCTCTGCAGGTGTACGGCTGCCCTGTGTCTGCCTTTTCTGAATGTCCGCCTAAAGAGAGCAGGGACCCATTCGTAGCACCAGCTTCCTTATTCACAGTCAGACTGCCTGACAGAGCTGTCGGGCGCAAGGTGGCTCTTTGCAGGTCTGCTCAGAACTGCGGGGGTCCACTCGGCCATGCGGCGTAGTTATTTATGGTCCCCAAGGAGTGCGTGAATGTAAACCATGCAATGACCTTGTTGATTTTCTGCTCTCACCCACAGCAGGTAAATCTGGCCTCTTCTGTTTTTGAAGTTACCTCTGTGCACACTGAAGCAGTGCAGGAAGCTGATGAACTGAAACACAGACGAGACACTGAATTTTGCAGTGAAGGGGGCTCAGTGTTAATCTTAGCTGGTCATTTCTCAGCACAGTGATATCTTGCAGGAAATGGGCATTGTCCAGGCCTCCTTTTCGACTCCTGAAGCAGTGTTGCTGTCCCAGTGGTCAAACCTGAGACATCTTCAGGTTTAACTTCTGTGTCTTGCTCATGGGACCAGAACCTGCAACCTTCCGGATGGAATTACATGCTGCCCATAAAGACCGAAGGAAAACCGCACTCTGTGCCATCTTGCTAATGCCATGGGTTGGATGGTATGAGATTGCCTGTCCATTTATAGATTCAGAAATCGCCTGTATGGAAGCGTTCAAGTCCCTGACACTGGACTTTCCCTGTTCAGTCCAGGAGCCGTTTTACTGTTGAATCCCAGAGCACAGCTCCTGCCTTGGGCTTCTTTTGTGAGAGTTGTAATGGTAATGGCTGAGGAAAGAGTGATGACCTGTCTTTAACATCCTAGAAAATGTCCCTGCAAGGCAGAAATATGGAGTCTGTTTTTAATTGGCTTTTTAAAAAAAATCTTTGTAACTTTATTGAACTAATCGCTTATTTTTGATGCCTTGTTGAAAGTTCAGTAATTTTCCTGTGCAAACACAATCTGCCCTGTCTGAGTCCTTGCGTATGTTTGCCCTGCCTTGTCTGTGTCTGTCCCCTCCCTGCCCCATCCTGTTTGTGAGTCCATCCACTCCCCGCCCTGCTCCATTTGCTCCCTGCCCTGTCTGTCTGTTCGTCCGTCTGCTCCCCGCCCTGCCCCATTGGTCTGTCAGTCCATCCGCTCCCCACCCTGCCCCATCGGTCTGTCTGTCCGTCCATTCATTCCCCACCCTGCCCAGTTCGTCTGTGTGTCTGTCTGCTCCCCGCCCTGCCCTGTCTGTCTGTCCTCTCCCCACCCCACACTGCCCTGTTCATCTGCACCCTACCCTGCCGGCTGTGTCCATCCTGTCCCCACCCCCTCTCGTCTGTGAGTCTGTCCTCTCCCTGCCCCGTCCTGTCTGTGTGCCTGTCCGCTTTCCGCCCTGCCCCTATCTGTCTCTCCACTCCCCGTCCTGTCTGTCTGTCCATTCCCTACCTTGCCCCGCATGTCTGTCTGCTCCTCACCTCGCCCCCGCCCTGTCTGTGTCTGTCTGTCTGCTCCACGTCCTGTCTGCCTGTCCATTCCCTGCCCTGCTCTGCATGTGTGTCTGTCTACTCCCCGCCCTGTTTCCGCTGGTCCTGGTGGATCTGATGCAGTACCTGTTGTGACTCTCACTATTCAGAATACATGTCATGCCCCCATGCCCCAAATAGTTTGTAGATTTTATTGTGACCTTAAATCCCTAAAACCTGTTTTTGTCTGGTAGTATCCCTGGAGAAGTGAAACTTGCGTGAGTGTAAAGAAACCCCCTAAAGCCTTTTCCAGTTAAGGAAGTGTGGGCTCACACAAGATCCCTTGTTTTCAGTCTCACCAAGAAATTCTCAAATCCTTTTTCAAATTCCACCCTTTCGCTCCCTGCTTAAAGAGGAGTGACCTTGCTGTTGCCACAGAGCCTGGAGGTGAAGCCACTGCTGATCTCGACCCATCCAGCGGCAGTCAAGCGTGGGGTTGGAATTTGGAATTCCATCCTTATCATGCACGGGCCCCCACCCAAAATGCTCCTTGTGACACACGGGGAAGTGAACGATGGCTGGCTTGGTAACAGTAGGCTTTTGTTTGCTCGTCAGGGGCGCCGTGTTTGTTTGCTCTAACTAATAATACTGCTGATGTTCTTGTCGATGCACACCATGGTCTGTGAGAGGCGCATGTCTCTGTGTGACCACGTCCATTCCTTTCCTACGTGAAATGAACACCATGCCGCTTGTGTACATCTCGCACCTCAGCCCTCCAGCTTTGTGGCCTGTGTCAAGGCAGCTTGCTTTTGTTCCTGGGATTAGCCTCAGCTGCCTGACCTCATTGTGGCCTGGTCCTCACTTTCCGAAGTGACTGAAAGTTTTTCCAGAGTGCTATAAGTGAATGAACGTTTAGCATCCAGAAACACTCGACGTGTGGGTACCGCGTAATCGGACACATAAGGATGGGGTCCACACCAACGTGGTGGTGCTGTGATATAACCAAATACGTTTCACATCCTTGTTTAATTTGAACCCTAGCATGAGAGGAATTTTTACTATGGTGTTCTTCATGAAGGTTTCCTGCATGGGAAATTTTATGTTTATCTGAACATAAAGCAGATTTTCCAGTTTTCACTGTTCCCTGATGGCATAGGTTTATGTGCCTGTGGGGATATTTTAAAGTAGTCTGTTCCACATCGATGCATACAGTGATCACTAGAAGCCCTCTACGCACCCCTTTAAATGGACCCCACGCAGAATCTGTTTGTTTATAGATCTGTCCAGCTACAACTCGATTCTGGCATTTGCCCAACAGTTTTTACTTGATTTAAATTAGAAGAGATTATTCCTACAAATTGATTTTAAAAGACCGACGACCTCGCAAGTGGATTAGCAGGTCTGGCCTTGGATATACAGGCGTTTAGGATCAGTAAGCTGTTAGTTCCTTAGTCTCTGCAGTGTGCCTTCGTTGCAAAAGGTCAAGGTGCCTCGTCCTAGGGTTTATGTTACTGATGCCTTAGCGCCGGGTTTCCCAACCCAGTCCTCGGGAACCCCCAGACAGTCCACATTATTGCTGCCTTCCAGCACCCCTGAATGAAACAATAAAGTGATCAAGAACACTGAATACCTGGTTCAGGTGTGTTGACAGCTGGGTAAAAGAAAAAATGTGGACCATCAGAGGGGTCCCCGAGGACTGGGTTGAGTCACAGTGAATGGGGACCGGGTCACGAGAGGCCTACTGATGCCTCCTCCCTAAATGGAACGGTGATTGTGGCCAACGTGGCCGAGTTCAGTGCCTGTGGGAGTTTAGAATGGCACAAAGAAGAGTGGACACCAGCGCATTCCGTTTTCCATGTTGACGCCCCTTTGTTTAACCGGGTCTACTTTCTCCTTGTCATTGTAAATGAAGACTTCTTTAATCCCTCCTTTGTCCGGGCTGCATGCGGCCTGCGTTTGCCATTTGTTGGAGGTGACCACTATCATTAGCAAGAGAAGTACGATAAGGTATTCCCTCTCTGGTGTCAGCTTTTTAGACACACCCCGTTGTTTAATAATAAACGCAACATTTCCATCCGGCACAGAGGGAGTTTAAAAAAACTACCCCAAGCACCCGGCACACAATCCGGCTTGACCCGCTCGCCTTAATCCTCGATGGCGAGAGTCGCCCGGGCAGGATTTCAGAGCTAGGTCTAAACCTTAACCTGAACCGGTGTGTAGAACTTAAATTACTCTTCTCGGAGCACTTTTTGAGAGGCCTGTTTTTTGTAGCTGCTCCATGGGCTTACATTTTACCGAAAGCGTGAATGGGAACATCATAATATTTTCGCCATTGCGGACCGATTAATGTCAATACTGTGCTTTAAAAAGCGGCCTGTAGGGGCAGGCAGCCCAGGGGCAGGCAGAGCTTTGGGTCTGTGCTATGTCTCCAGAGTGAGAGTCAGTCCTGAGGATGGAGGCTGAGCTTGCATTTACTGAGCTGCTTCTCCTTCCAGCAGTCCCCCTCTCCCATGGATACCCTCTATCTGCTCGCTTCTTACTACCCGGTGACTGGTGAGCATGCTCTTCTTACCCACCAGCAGGAGATCACCAGCCTGTGCCATGTCTCCCCATCGTACTTGCACGCTGCCCCTAACCAAGCATCTGCTCCGCACTCACCGGGGAGGATCTGTACTTTTTATGGTGCTTTTGAGCAGTGGGGGGGGCCACAGCCCACTAGGGGTCCTCAGTGTTAAAGTTTGCTTTATAATGGTAATAATGCTAATGCTAATAACATTAATAATTACAATAATAATGATGATGTTATTATTAGCAGCTACTGGGTATGAGCTTCTGTTATTTTCATTGCACCAAAGTTATCGTTTGACATTTTCAGTCTCTGTTCCAGTGTTTTCTGCACGATGGGTTGTTGAGTGCTTCTGGTGACAGTTTTGTCATACTCTAATGTAAAATTTTTTAGATGTTTAATTAAGTTACTTTTGTTGTTTGAACTTTTCTCATATCTCCTCTTGCTGTTATAGTAAAGCACAAGTTGCAGTGCGATGTGTTTTTGGTTTTTGTCGTTAATTTTACGGTCCTTCCTTTAGCAAAGTGGGCTATCTCACACTCCTATGTATGTAGGGACCACAGGCATGACTTCCTTGGTGATGCGTAATTTGGCGAAATGGTCAAAAAAAAGCTATCAGATACACATGGCTACTTCCTGATGGAGGAGGGGCATCTGCAGGCCCCACAGACATCGCACTCTGCTACCTGCTTTGATTGATAATTGATAATAATTGGATTGATAATAATCTTGGACTGGACGGTCAGATCAGTGCGGTGGTGAAATCTAGTTTCTTTCAGCTGAGACGTCTG
>JAAGVU020000113.1:1944951-1969157 GCA_011763525.2 Mormyrus iriodes
GAACACAGCGGAAGCTCAGGGGGGATAGGGCCTTTTCCGTTGTGGCTCCAAGGCTCTGGAATGCGTTGCCGATCCACATTAGACAGGCCTCCTCACTCCCCATTTTTAAATCTGCTCTTAAGACCCACCTTTTTGGTTTGGCCTTTGATCCAGTGTGAGCTGTTGATTTTATGTTTATTTTACATTGCTTGTATTAATTCTGTTAAGTGTTATATTTTGTTTTATCATGCTTGTTCAGCACTTTGGTCAGCGGTCGCTGTTCGTAAAGTGCTTTTATAAATAGTTGACTTGACTTGACCTGCGGGTTAGCTGGGCGATATATGAGGTGGGCCTCGAGAGCATAAAGCTGTCGTCCTTGTGGCGAGCAGATACGCCAGTAGACGGGAGGCCCAGCTTTCTGCCTCTTCGCCTAATAATGCAACGGGTATTTTGTAAGTTTTTCTTGTCTGTGGCTGCAGGCAGCCCCCCCTTACGCACACTAACTGGGCTCCATGAGCAAGTGGGCCCTTATGAGGTGTGATGGGGCCCCCAGAGCCTGTACTGCTGCGGCGTTTCCTTAGAAGGAAACCACCGGACTCGCAGTGCGTTCTGTGCGGGAGGCTGAATAGCGGGGCTGTTCTGGTTTATGATATATGGTTTGGCTTCGGTATCATCTTGTCGTGGGGACTCTTGTTTTTAGTGTCAGGAAAACCTGGATCCATACCTCCTCGCTTGTTTTTTTGGGCTTGTTGGACACTCATACACTAAGCTTGCAGATCTATTTAGCTGGACTCTTCCTGTAGTGTTGGAGTAGTCGTCCTGATTGATTATGACCTCCTGCCAGGGAACGTCCCATGAAATGCCCCCTCTGACTGAATCAGTGCAATGGGCTAATTGGCTTTTTAAGGGCCGGTGCTTTGCCCCTCTGCCCCTGTCCCTCCTCGCCATGTTCAGCCAGCGGCACTGGTTCTGCCTGTCTGCTTTCACCTCCAGGCCAATAATTTATTTAAGAGGAAAACATCAGTGAGGGGTGTATACCATTACACAATAACGGCGTCCTGGATTTTTCCTTCAGTGCTGCCCTGCTGTTGTCAATGGTGATGTGAGACATCAGCCTCGGCATGTTTGTTCTGTTTAGCATTTAGTGGGGGCGGGGCGAGGATTTGGGCAGTGAAGTGTTCCCTCCAATCTAGCTGCCCTTTACACCCCACAGCCTGTGTGACCTTTAGGTGCCCTATCAGGCCCTCTGAGGGTACAGGGCCGTGCTGTGTGTCTGTGTCTGTGTCTGTGTGCGTGCGCGCTCGCACTATGGGAGGGAGCGGTTATTTTTGCCTTTATCTAGTGTGACAAATCACTGCCACATATATTGTGTAAATATTTACCAGGAGGGAGAATAAAGGCTCCCTAGTACATTCCTCTGGGCGCATCTCTCTGACGTTACTGCTGCTATCCCACAGCGTCACATGGGTCTGTTTGCCGAAGCCATGGGCAGCTAAGCACAGAGATCTTTGTTTGGTAGCTGAGCTGCAAGCTGCCGATTTATAAATAACTATAAACTTAGTGATTGAATACAGTTTTCCTCTCTCAAAATGGTGTTCATTGGCCATGTGGCCTGGTATACAGCCCCAGTGTCTCCAGGCATCCCTCACCACGGAGGCCCAGAGCTACACGGCGTGACTGGCATGTTGCACGGCCCAGCAGTGGAAGTGACGCTCGCATGTGGTGGAGCATCAGCTGGATCCGTGTGAAGGGGGGGGGTACAATTTTATTTATATATAGTGTAATATTGCTTTTGGAAGTGAACTGTGACTTGAGGTCCCTCTCTCGCTGTTCTGTGTCATGGACCATACAAGTCAAGTCAGACTTAACAGTCATGTTAAAATATTCAGACATACAGTGGAGTGAAATGGCTTCTGTCTTTAAAACTGCCTTTGCATGAAACAAGTTAGATGCATGAGACAGTAATGGATGGATGGATGGTGCAGCTTTCGACCAAGGCTGTGTTGTGGGTTTGATTGTACATTATTTCAGTTTAGAAATGTACCTGTAAGCATCTCACAGTGAAAGCAGTAAGTGTATGAAGTAGAGTGTGTGGCCGTTCTGCCATTTATGTGCAACTGATGCAGTGACCAGTGCAGATGGTTATGAATTCATGCTGTTCAGCAGAGTCCCAGACAGGAGGGCTGAGGTGGAAGTGTAATGAGAAGTCTGTTGGCATGAGCAAAGAAGCTGTTGCAGAATTTTTAACAAACACGCTTTATAATACACACCTATTCTCACACTTGGCAGAATGTCAAGGTCGTAATTCAGGCTCTTCTCCGGTTTTTCCAAATCAAAAGTTACAGCACTTTTCTCATTCGCTGGATCCACTCCCCGGTCAGGGCGGGTGGCAGGTGACTGAAACATGTTTGTTCCCGGCTGGATCATGCCTTGACGAACCCGCCCTTCCCCCGTGTGTAGCTATCTGCGCAACTCCTCCAACGTGGAATTTGAAGCGAGCGGCCGTTGGCAGCATCCAAACAGCACTGCGGGACTCCTCTGCCGCATGGCGCTTCTCAGCAAGTTACGATTTGTCTGACTTTCTTTTCCTTCATGGAAAACTGCAGCTCATCAAAGAACCAGATGGCTGCTCGAAGGCCGTTGCATGGTTCTTAGTACACTAATGTACAGGCGCTTATTTCCTGTAAGTCTGCTTGTGTGTAGTTATTTTATGCAGTGAATCCTTAAGGTGGTCTACTTAAATATTTAAAAAGTGCTAGTCTTACATGTTATTTCCACCTCCTTGCAAAGCTTTGCTTAATGGTAATCATCTGAAAGTAGAGAATATTCCTGTAATCGAATGAGCCTCCCCCCATAACGTAATGCCCGGACCACATAGGCGCACGGCTTCTGGCCTCGCCGTCGTGAATAAGTCATAGTGTCATGTAACACCTCAGCCCTGTAACCAGATGCGAATCACTCCCTGGTTCGTGTGGGGTCACTTGGGCGGCATCCCCCCCACCCCCGCAGTGATCGCATGGCAAAATGGGAGCGGCTTTGTTTCTCCTGCGCAAGTTAACCATTCATGCACCCATTACAAGCAGGGAAATGTGGCCATCGCAGTGTTCATGCGTAAGTGGGATTTTCCCCAAAAACAATGGCGCTCGCTTCCGTAATGGCTGTGAAACGTACAATCACGTTATACTGTGTTTTAATACTCTTGTTCCTGCTCTGACTTGGCAGCAAGGAATCTGTAGGGAAATTTCACTGGATTCCCAAAATGTTAAATTGTTAACCCCGCCTGGTTGAGTCATTGTTGGGGAATCAATTGGAGTGTGTGGAGATCATTTTACGAGTGTATGGAGACCTTTCACAAAGGAGTTGTCACTCCCTGCAGGGTACGTCTACGTCTAAGCCTGGATGCTGAAGATCCAAAGTAAAGATCTCAAAGCTCTCTTCTCCTCTTGATGTCGATGCTCTCCGCAGCTGTTGCCATCTGAGGCGTGACGTAGATAACAACATCAGGCTGAGCACAGGGTCATGCCCCCCCGTTCCCGTCTCGTCGTGTGGGGGAGTGTTTGCTCTGTCTCTTTGAACCAGTTTTAAGGGTCATTTTCATTTTAATGATGGTCGGCAAACCCATTCGCCGCATTGATTGCAGTCTTGAGTGCCGTGATTGTTTATGTAACCGGATAAATGGGTTCATGGGATTGCTGCAGTTTTTTTTTTTCCATGTCCTACACTTTAGCGTTGTGCACAGCTTTAAAAATGTTTATCTCCTGGAAAATCAGAGGGAAAATCATGGAGCTGAGGGTTTTTTAAAAAGGTTCACGTGGTGTCGAAGAGACCGTGGTCCCCTCCCCCTTCCACTGCCACCCTGCTGATGGCTTTCCTCCCCCCGCCCCCCAGGGCCTGAGCATGACAAGCAAGCGGAGCCTTTTGGGGCGGCTGGTGCCATGCCGCTGCCTGCGGGGTGAGGAGGAGGCAGTCACCTCGTTGGACTATTCCCACTGCAGCCTGGAGCAGGTGCCCAAGGAGATCTTTGGCTTCGAGAAGACCCTGGAGGAGCTCTACTTGGATGCCAATCAGATTGAGGAGCTGCCCAAGGTGAGCCTTGCCCCGCACTCCCCAGCATGATCTGGTCCGGTGTCTCCTTGCCACACCTGCCGTTTGTCGATCACACCGCACATGAATTATGCACAGCACTGTACATCCAATGCTTTGGTTAGGAGCCTGTATTTCTCCTGCACTCTTCGCCTCCTTATTTCTCGCCGCCCTCTGGATTTGTTTGCTTTGTGTGTCTGTATGTTTTTGTCCACACGTGTTTGTGTGTGTCCTTTCTGTACTGTGGCGTAGTGCAGAATGTTTACACTTCTGTTGACATGAGCACAGCCTCTGTGCTGTTCTGCGTCGTTAGGCTCTGCTGAATTTGCTCTCCAGTGACTGATGTACATAAAGCAGGACACTTCCTAGCACGTCTCCAACTTTACACTGCACGGCCTGCGCTTCCTGGTTTAGCACAGCTAGTTTTACGGTTTCCGTCTTTATCTCATATATACAGCCAGTAGAGCCCCTCTGCGACCCTGCTTTTGTGGAAGCACTGTCCAACGGGCCACTAATTCTGCTGATCAGTGTGCAGACTCCCAACAGGCCCCTGACTGAGTGCATGCAACTGACCCTCCCCCCACCCTGCTTCCC
The DNA here is from genome assembly GCA_011763525.2 of Mormyrus iriodes. NCBI lineage: Eukaryota > Metazoa > Chordata > Actinopteri > Osteoglossiformes > Mormyridae > Mormyrus > Mormyrus iriodes. Next base: position 1,949,608 of record JAAGVU020000113.1, read on the forward strand.
CCACACAGCAACTGTTCAACTGCCAGTCCCTGCATCGGCTGAGCCTGCCAGATAACGACCTGACCGTGCTGCCCGCAGCCATCGCCAACCTCGCCAATCTCAGGGAGCTCGACATCAGCAAGAACAGTAAGCGCCACCGCCGTGTGTGTGTTGGACAGAGAGCATGTGGGTATGAGTGTGTGAGTTGTCATGATGAGAATCCGATCTCAACTGCGTTCTAAGCTCCCTCCCCCAGGGTGATTTATTAGTGGCAAGACCTTCCTGACGGGGCTGTGATTTAATGGCTCTAATGTGGGGAGCACTGTGCACGTAGCTGGTCTTTTACAGTGAGGCTTGGTACCTTTAGGGTGCCCTGCTGCCGCTGGCTGCTGTGAACTTGGTGTGGGCAGGAGCCTCCCATTGGTCCCGTTTTAGTCTGAGGAGATGCACTCACTCCTCAAGCAGTCACCAGGACCTGCCTGCATGTTTTCAGTGCGTTTTTCTTCAGGGCGAAAATGGTTGCTTTAATAAAACGAAACAAAAACACTTATCAGCATTCCATCACTCAGTATGAATGACAATGAGCATTGTTGTCAACCAGCTCCCCTTTCACACGCTCGTCGGATCCCACCACAGGTTTTCGCCTTGGGGAGAGAGACCTTAGTTCTGCAAAAATGCCTACAGATCTGTGTGGGCACCATGCGTGGAGCTACACTCTGCTCTGATGCCCTCAGGGCCTTGTTCTGCTTAATGCTCTCGTTAGTCCAGCCCCGTGTCGTCATCTGGGAAACATAAGGCGCTGTGATTCGCTCTTTAGAGGACATATTGTTCTTAAGAAGCTGGAGGAAGGGATTTAAAATCGGAGAAATGACACCTGTCGTGAACAGGAGGCTTGCCTCATTTCTCAAAGGTAGCAGTGTTTGGGGGTGGAGCCAGCCAGAGTGAGCCATGTGCTTAGCAATCCGCAAGTAGCTGCCTGAGACCCATAACCATAACTGATGATGATCTTTACAGAAAACGATCCTCCTCCTCCTGCTGTTTGTGGTCACCCCTCTTTAGTGTATTCACACATTTTCGTATGTATGCTGCTGCAAGTTGGTTACCCAATAGGCATTTGCAGAAGGACGAAACCCTAATTGGAAATAAGAAGGAAACTAGGAAGGAAGATGACTGACTGAAAGCCCTGCAGAGCATCTCTGCAGCTTCTGCTCCAGGAAACGCAAAGAAACATGCGGAAACCACACAACTGGTGTCACTGGAGAGTCGACCACTCAAAGCCTTTCTGACTGGTGTTGGATCGCCTTGATGAATGCACACTCTCTCGCCGCTTGTGCATAGAGAAGGGAGAGGAACACCATGATTTGTGGAGAATCGCCAGGCACTGGAGCGTGACCACCTCAGTCACACCCATGATATGCCACTGCACATTAGCCCCCTCCGGATTATTTAACAGACATGTAATTGAGAAAGTAGGTCAGCCAGTCCTTGGAGCAATCCAGGGTCAAGGGCTTTGCTTAGGGGCCCAGCAGTGATATCATGCCACCAAGCCTTGGATTTGAACCAGCGACCTTCTGGTTCCGACACGGCGGCCCAACCTGCCGAGGAACTCGAGCCCCTGCGGTGCCTTTGCCCTGCTCTCCCTAGTTCACTCCAAACCCCGACAGGTGCACCGCAGGCCCGTACAATATAGGACTGCTTCAAGGTTTGATCTGTATAGCAGAGTGAGCACGGGGTGACTCAGACCTCCGCAGGCTAGCTGCCGTCCAGCAGTACAGACGACACCTCAGTCTTAAGTGGCAGCAGTCTCTGTACAAGAAACAGACTGCTAATTGGTTGACCCCAGGTCGTGTCCTCATGGCATTGTTGAGTCGTCTGCACCCTCCACAAGGTCTCTTAGGTCAGCACAAACCACGCTGGGGAACAGCCTGAATTAAAAGTGCTTCGCTGGAATGAACAGCGTTCCAAAAAATGACCTTGCTGCCAGCCGTAATGACCTATTGAAACTGTGAGCAATGGCACACTTATGGTTTACCTTAAGCTACTCATTGCTTGGTTTATTCTTTTATTTGATTTCTTTTTAGTCTCTAAAGGCATTGATAGAACTAACATGCACATTATATAAAATCATTTCACCATTTCAATATGTGCTGAAACACTAAATTCAAGTGCGTGCTTATGTGGTGTACAGTACTATTCCTCCATATAGACGAAGCTTCTCAGAAGGGTTTTGACTTGTGTTAAATGCTCTGACTTTTTGGTCAAGTTTTATAGCTTAACGTTTTGCCTCTTCTCTCCCTGATAGGCATCCAGGAGTTTCCAGAAAACATAAAGAACTGCAAAGTTTTAGCCGTTGTCGAAGCAAGTGTGAATCCCATCTCCAAGTAAGTGGGCTTTTCCTTACGGCAGGATCGTGTCCTGTCCGTAAGCAGAACAGGAACGTGATTTAAATCGTGTGAGAGAGCGGCCTGTCTGAGTTCAGGATTAATGGGCTGCTGTCCATCAGTGAAAGTGTTTAGTAAAACAAGGCGGCTAAAATTTTGAAGCATCTTGTGATTGTTCAAAAAATTGACTTTTAGCTTGGTTACAGTCGCAGAGGAGATTCCTGCCCTCTAATCCTCCACATCTTGGAACAGCTGTTAATAAGGCAGCGAAGGGCTTTTAATTACTCTGTTCAGCCAAGTGCTCTGATCTCTCGCTTTATCTCTGTGATAACTGTCAGTAAAAATCACTAATGTTATGCTTTTTAAAAGAGGAAGTGCAGCTTCCGTTTAAGCGCTAAATTAAATCCTGGACACCCACGTTCTCCTTGTGCGGTTCGATGCCACCTTGCTGATTTATGCCGATTTTGCCTGCTGATCCGTTTTCTCTTTTGCTGCGAAGGCTGCTGTAGCCTTCATGTTCCACTTCGTCTTTTAGCTCATTATCTCACGTGTTCACTCTCGCTGGCCGCTTAATGGCCAGACTTCAGGCGCGGGGGGGCTGAGCTGCCATTATCAGTCACCCTGTACACGCTCAGGTGCTGATTGACTGACTGGGTGCCTTGCCTGCCCCCTCCCCCTTACCTTACCCACAGGCTCCCGGAAGGATTCACGCAGCTCCTGAACCTCACCCAGCTCTACCTGAATGACGCCTTTCTGGAATTTCTGCCCGCCAGTTTCGGCCGGTAAGGCTGTGGATCTGAGCTGGCCCCTTTCGTCCTCTCAGACTTTCCCATTGGGAGCTTAGGGCATAGAGCTCAACTTGGATCCCTTCATGATGGGACACACTGACACTGTCTGCTTATCCTGATCTTTGACATTTCTCATAAGGCAATGTTCCAGAAATCTTACTGCAGTTCTGAGGTACATCGATATGTTTAGTGTAATGTTTGAGATGTGGCTTAGAGAGCCGCGACCATGTTCCTGTTCCTGACTTGTTAACTGTGCTTCTTCCCTTTAGGTTGACTAAGCTGCAGATCCTGGAACTGAGGGAGAACCAGCTAAAGATGCTACCCAAGTGAGTGAGCCATGTGCTTCACTCCCTGAGAGTAGTGATGTGGGATTAGAGGACACTGAGTGACATCTAAACAGAGGCGAAGTGGGGAGGTGCGGGGGGAGGAACAGACTTGTGCTCGGTTCTGCCCCCTCCAGCCAGCCGTGTCGCTCTAGCGCTGTTTGACAGGAACCCTCCCCCACCCTACTCTCAATAAAAAAATTTTCCTGCCATCCCACGACACCGCTAGCGGACGCCAGCCAGCAGGGGGTAATTAGGGGCCGGCTGTGTTTACTCCGCAGCAGTCAGGCAGGGCCAGGATAGCTGGAGTCCAGTTTCTCGGAAAGACGAGACCAGAGCAGCAGGCTGGCACCCGTCCAGACGTGTCTCCGCTGCCCAGACAGCAAACCCGTCCGCTCGGCACCATCACAAGTCACGTCGTTGAAACGTTAAACTTGAGCCAGAAGGGGGCACTGTGCTGGTGATTTGTGAGGTAGCATTGTAATAAGACTATTTCAGTTTACAAATGACAACAATACCCATCAGCATTAAAGAATAGCTGTGCTGTGACGACTATGCCAGTCGTGGTTTCTGTTTGATATGCTATAGTTACCCATAATCCCCCTTCTCCCTCAAACAAGGTCTGCATTTTGTGTTCTGTGCTCTTCAAACTCATTGTCACCCACATGGCCAACCCGACGATGTTTGTCACTGTGCACCTCCAGACTAAAGACTGGGCGCTTCAGGGCATTCAGTTTTATCACACCGTGACCCCTGCGAAGGGTGCCACCGAGTCATTATCAAAGCGTGTCCTTCATCGGAAGCACGAAGGAGGCATCCATCTTTATATGTTCATGGATCCTTTTGTTTTAAAAGTTCAAAACTATGATTTTTGAGTCCTCTCATCTGGCCAGTGAGCATGTTCGCAGCGTTTGTAGAGAGGTGCAGGAATCGGGTGCTCCTCCAGTCGCTGTGTTTCACATGGTGGTGCTGTCCTGCCTGGTTCGAATTGGAGTGGGGTCTTTGTGCTCCTGGCTGTACAGTAACCCTACGTTACCATTTGTTGAAAACTGCTCACTATAATCGTTATATAAAATCGGTCGAAAAGACCCCCTATGTCTCCAAAAAAAAGTGCCACACAGTGGCCATTTCCAGCATTGCTTTAGAAGTAACGGGTTGTCAGTTTCTAGTGACTGTGTGGCACAAACTGAATTACTCTGAGTCACTCTTAGTATGAGTGGTGAGATTCGGTCATGGGGTTTGACAATGGGCTCCCGTCAGTGCCCCGGCAGGATGGTTTAGCGCCTCACAAGCAGTATCGGCTCAACCTGTTTTTCCTGTACCGGCTCTGAATAGCGAGAAATGGGCGGCTGCCTGTCGCCGCTGACAATTTCTATAGGCTCAGTTTTAAATAGCATTGGGTAATTTTAACATGAAAGCCTTAATCTGAAAACATTTGGACTGTACCTGCAAATGCTCACCTAAATAAAGACGCGACTAATTAATGCGACTGTTTATTAAAGGCTGTCGGTGAAGCTCTGAATTACATATGAATAGCTCTGCTGTTAGGGTTAAAATAGCGATCACCAAGAGGGCCCCCTTAATGAGCACAGAGGTGCTTCCAGGTTTCTGTCCTGTCAGTACAGTGAGTGAGTTTAAATGGCCTTCCATATGGGTAGAGTGCCCTCCAGCCATACAAGGCAGTTCCATGCTTCTGTTAACCTACCCCACACCTCTGCGCTCTCCCCACACAGAAGCATGCAGAAGCTGACTCAGCTGGAGAGGTTGGACCTGGGCAGTAATGAGTTCACAGAAGTGGTGAGTACCGGTTTGGAGGTGGGACTTAAGGGGCCACCGGCCTCATCCAGTGGCGAACTAGTTCACCTTAAAAGAATCCATTGATTTAGCAGCCCCACAAAACATGCATATTTAAAGTGTTGCATTCATGAATACCAAAATTTTACCGTTTAAGTATGTACACCTTGAACCATTTGGGAAGCTGTCACATCATGACTAGGTTATTGCTCCATTTTTTTTAGTATTCAAAGTTTTTCTTCTGTATTATTGCGTTACCTGGAAGTTGATCATGTGGTCAAAAACTGCCAATCTGTTGGCATGCCAAGCAGTCCTGTTCTGTCACTATGCTACTAACTTCCCTTTTAAGATCTGATGTAATGACATTTGATTGTAACCTTTGTGTTTCTGTGTTGAATCATTCTAGCCTGAAGTCCTGGAGCAGCTAACCGGAATCAGAGAGCTGTGGCTGGATGGGAACAGACTCACCTTTCTGCCAGGGGTATTTATCCATGTACTCGTCTCTCTCTCTCTTTTACCCGCTCACTCACTTCCTCCCTCCCTCTCCCCCTCCCCTGACCACGCCATGATGCCTTTCTCTGAGCTCGAGGTCCAGCCCATGGGTCACCGCGTGCCTTTGCGAGGCACTCTGAACCGAAGTTCTGTGCCTGTCTAGCTGGCCATGCACTTCAGGCGCAGTGCCCATCCATCCCCCAGCTCTTGGCTCCAGTTTAACGCCCGCCCACCTCTCACCTTGCCTGTTAATGTGTTTGGACGTTTGGCTGACGTTACCGAAACTCTCTCTCTATTTCTCTAAGTTGGGGCCTGTGTGCGCTTGTCTCCCCGCCGACTGTCATGCAATTACTTCACACGCCCCATGTTTACACGCACGGTTCCTGGCCATGTGCACGCGTTACACACGTGCCGTGACCGCGCTCTGGTGCCGGTGTTCCCCGCTAAAGGCCTCCTGCCAGGTGGGCGTGTGTCTGTGTGTTCCCACGGAAACAGGCCGGGTTGTAATTAAGCGTCTCGGCTGCAACCAGTAATTAAGGCCGACCGCCTTTGCCTTCAGATTAGTATGGTGGCGTGTTGTTTCAGCAGCTTTTAATTAATTTGATTATTTTTTAACATGTAATGAAATTTGTTTCCTCTGCAAGCATTTAATCTCTGCTTGTCCTATTAAAAATCAAGGCAGCATGTTCTGTTTTATTAATTATTGTGATTTTACTCCTCCCCCCCACCAAATTTCCCCCTCATGGCAAATGGAGCCCAGTGACAATGGGCCACTTTTGTTTTAAATCAGTGTCTTTTCCTAATACTGGGGTGACGAGGCCCTTCACATCAGATGAGCAGCTACTGTCTGAGCAGCAGGGGGCACCGTGGTGCCGATCTGCCAGTGGCCTTCGGGCTGCATTTTCTTATTCTTCTACTTTTTAATTGCCCGGATACTCCATATCTCGTTATAGCTCCGGTGTGAACGTTCCCTTTCACATCCTCTTAATTATTCATTTGGACCACTAATTAAGACTGTGTCTGCCTGTGTCCGTCTGGCTCTATCTCTGTTGATCTGTCTCTGCCTGTCATTCTGTCTGTAATTCTGTTTTGCTCTGCCCATCTCTGTCGTTTTACATGTCGATCTGTCTGTAATTAGGTTTGTCTTTGTGACTCTGTGTTCCCTGTCTGTCTCTGCTTGGCTCTGTCTGTAATTCTGTTTGTCCATTTTTTCTCTTGTCTGCTTATCTGTGTTTTTCTCTGTCTTCCCTTGACCATCTGCATCCAGCAAGCCAGTTCATTGGCTTTTCCTGCCTTCGAACGTGCCTCCCTGTGCGCTCACCCATCCTTCTACCCCCCCTCACCACCTCACACGTGTCTCTCTCGTTCTGCAGATGCTCGGGAGCCTGAAGCAGCTGTCCTACTTGGACGTGTCAAAGAATAATGTGGAGATGCTGGACGAGCAGATCTCAGGCTGCGAGAGCCTGCAGGACCTGCTGCTGTCCCACAATGCCCTGACCCAGCTGCCAGGCTCCATAGGTGCGTGAGCTGGCAGGCAGCAGCACCACCATGCTGAGATCTGCCAGGCCGTGAGCGCAAGCTGCTGCGCCCGTCTCACGAGACGACTCAGTGTCACTATAGAGACGTAAACATTTCATCCATCTGACACCGATCCCGACGCTGGCCCCCGCGTCCTCGGGTGTGGAAACCGATAACCTGGACGCGCCGTCCGCTCTCTAACCCTGCAGGGCAGAGGAAGCTGTAAGGTGGAGCATGTCAGGCTCGGATAGTAAGGCTGATGTCTTTGGAGATGAGGAGCAGGTGCCGCAGTAATGTAAGCTTGGGCCAGGCTTCACGGCATTTTAAAATATGAAAACGCCATACGCTGAATGCAGCTTAGCAGGATAAGATGGGACATTACTGGTCCCTCTGAGGGGAATTTTCTTTGTCTAGCAGCACAGGACGAAATGGAACAGTGTATAAACGTAAGGAGAGAGACTAACATCAGTGATTTAAAATAAGCTTACAGTATAGTTAAAGAACTCTGTGAAGGAAAGGGTTTGGTGTTACTCGCAGCCCATTAAAATGTCATTAAACAGCATCAGTGGGTTTTTACATTTTTTTGGAAATTATTTTTATTTGGAAATAAGTGAAATGGATACAGTAAATATTTGGATGGATCTTTCCCTTTTTCTTTATAAACAGAACTGCAAACAGCGAACCCCTCCCCCCCAGACACATGGTACGCACACCTAGAATAGAGAAACAGATTTATAGTAACAGCTCTACTTTACCCGATGTCATGTATACCTTCACACCACTGTGTTTACAAGCGAGTTGGGTGTACACAATGCACACTTGCATATATCGTTAATGCAAGGTGTCTGCACGATGAACCTGTTCCTTGGAGAATCCGTAACCATTTAAAGAAGCAGGTGAAAATCCTGTTCACTTCTATGACTGCACCATGGCAGAAGTATTAACAGAAAAGCAGGAATGTGGAAAATGAACCTGGCAAGTCCCCCGAAAGGGGAGGAAGCTGTTGGAGTGGTGGCCATAGTCTTAAGTTTACCCAAATAAGATATAACTTGACCCCAGACAGAGAACAATTTGTCCCTAGACCCCCGGAGTGAGTACTTAATCTTCTCTAATTGAATGAATTGTAACAGATCAGTTAACTATAAGTGTCAGTATTTCTAACAACATCCATGTCTGTCAGATGGATTTAAGACGTTGGATTGTCTGATGCTCTGTGTAAAACCGGTGCCTGCAGAATTCAGCTCCTGAAACCCCCCCCTTGTGACAGACATGCCTCCCCCTTTGTTCCCAGGATCCCTGAAGAAATTAACTGCTCTGAAAGTGGACGAGAACCAGCTGATGTACCTGCCAGACTCCATAGGCGGGTAAGCGGGGGCGCCGTCGGGCGGCAGGGATACCGATTCCTTGTTAGTGCTGAGCGGCGCCTGACACGTCAGCCTCGCCCCGCTGAGAGTGACCAGCCAGCTCGCTGCTAATCCCCGTCGAGCGTAACGTACATACAGACATTCATCTATCATTTTAAATGTGGTCAGGAACAGGCACTCGTTAAGAAAATAAAGTCATGGGTAGGCAGAGCCTATGTGATCCAAGTGATAATTCTCAGGCGGCCCAAGGAGCTACAGCCTCGTACTGGGCCTGTGTTTCCAAGTATTGGGTTAGCATGTGCTGCCAGCTGGATTTCAGATGCGCGAGTGACAGCGGTTTGTTTGGCCGCTGATTGTGAGCCTTCTTTGTATGGTTGCAGGGCTCATGGAATCGTAACCCTAAGGAGAGATGTTTCACCAGTAGCTTAGGGCTGACTTTAGCAGAGTGATATGTGCGTAGCCTAGGTTTTCAGGGACTGATTGGCGTGTGATTGTTTGCTTATTCAGAAAAAACATTTTAAAAAACCTGTGAGTCGTGGGACAGGGCAATGCAGGTGGGCTCTGACCCTAAGCCCTTCTGGTTTAGTGGGTCATGCCCCTCCAGGCTGCTCCTTAGCTTTCCAGTCACACCGTAAAATGCTTAGATTCCCAGCAGTTTTTGTGTGAACTCTTTCCTTCACTCTCGCGTGTAATTCACGCTTCACCTGAACCACGGCTCTGCCAATCGACTTGCATTGTCCTCTAAGGTGGTTTCAGGGAATCTTCCATGTTTTTTCGTTTCATTCCAATTTTTTTTTTTGAGGAATAGTCGATCCATAAGAATAAGTAGCACTGAAATTAATATGCGGCGCATTTCCACATTATATTTATTCATGGGTTCGCTCCGGAAAACGCCACAGCGCTGATCGGCACTGAAAGACCCTCTTTGTGTGCTCGATCCTCCGGGCCGCTCGTTAAAGCAGCTGACTTTGGAGCTGCCGACCTCACATCCCGAGGCTGGTGGGGGGAAGGGGATGCCCAACTCAGATGGAGGATCGATAGACAGGTGCCTCTTCCTGTGGGGGGGGCGCGAATGGTTGCCCTTCCGTTGGTTTGGGAATTTGAGGCCTAGTTTACATCACACCACTACAGGCCTGGCCTTCGAATTGGCAAGCTCCTCTCTGCGTTTATCCCATCTCTACTGAGTGATGACGCGAAGGCCTTCCGAACGCTCGCCGCCTGCCTGCCTTGGGTCACATGCTGGTTTACACCCCCCTCCCCCACTTTGGCTAAGGCTGACAGCCCTGGAAGAACTTGACTGCAGCTTAAACGAGATTGAGGCGCTGCCGCCATCCATGGGCCAATGCATCAACCTGCGCACCTTCGCTGCCGACCACAACTTCCTGACCCAGCTGCCCCCGGAGGTAAGAGTGGGGCCTTCTGGTATGCCGCCCTGCCGGCGCTGTTACAGCTGCCCCCACGGCACTTTACCATGATCACGCAAGCACTGCTTCATTGCTTTTTTGATTATTGGTGAATGAGATTCAGTTCAATTCAATTTTATATAGCGCCTTTCAGAACAGTGTCGCCCCAAGGCAACATGGGTGTGTTGTGATACATTACATCATTAAGACGGAATAATACAAAAACTGGGAAAAAGAAAGACAAAGAATTGAAAGAGAGAGTGCTAGATGACAATGGAGGAGAGAATCCAAAAACTCCCAAGTAGCGAGAGAAAAAACCCCTTGGGGTCCATGGTCAACTGGCTGCCCAACCCCCCCCCCGCGCATGCTAACATCCCCCAGCCGCTTATCTTGGTCAAGGTCTCAGGGGCCCTGCAGCCTATCCTAGGCAACCCAGGGCACAAGGCAAAGGAATGTACTATGGGATGGTGGTAGTGGAGTGGGATTTTTTTCCTTGGGGGGGGGGGGGGGTCAAAAGGTTTTATTCTGGAAGAAGCTGCCTGACCACTTAACGAATTCAACAGCAATTAACAAATGCTCCTTCACGCCATTGCAGGTGGGCAATTGGAAGAACCTCACTGTGCTGTTCCTGCACTCCAACAAGCTGGAGTCCCTGCCAGAGGAGATGGGCGAGATGCAGAAGCTCAAGGTCATCAACCTCAGTGACAACAAGTGAGTCCCGTTCTGTCCCCCCCCCCCCCCACCCCCGCTGCTCTTCTTGTTACAGTTTCTGGCCAGCAGGCGTCTGAACAGCTTCCCACTTTGTGCTTTCCCATTTCAGCGGCTGGAATCCAGATTAGTTACGCTGCCCTGGGGCGCGTTTACTTTTCATTCGATGGCTTTTTGTCCGAGCCATCTTGCCATTTTCACTCATCTGTCTGGCAGTATGCTTCACTGTCGTGTTTCCGGTCAGGTACCTTCCTCAGGACCCCTACAGCAGGGTCCCTGTTCAGGCTCCGAGAATGCGGAGGCCTGCGAAGCTGAAACCACACCTTAAACTGGGTGGCAGCATGTCAGTCCTTTCTTCCAGTCTGAGCTAAACTCTTGTCGAAAGCTGCTCTGCCTTAACGAGGATGGTGTAGATACAGAGCATTTGTTTACGCCATGAGGTGGCCTCACACTCGTCTGTCAGGGGACACGGATGGTTTTTGACGTGCGTTATATTTGGCCTTTAGAGACTCTTAGTGTGAAGCTAAATTGCTTCCACTGAGAGGTTGTAAAGCACTGGGTGAGCTGTTAGTGATGAGACAGGCCTCCACTCTGATTATAGGCACACAAGCAGCACAGGCCGGGTGGGTTAATGGGGAGCCGCTGTCCTGCAGCCTTGGGCAGCTACTCTTTGCCTGAGTGTCTCACAGCCTTTACTGTCACTTCAGAGCCGCCTCATGGGGAACGAGCCATTAGTGAGAGCATTAATAAACGGTGTGCTTCAATGTGTATCTGCCGTAGGAATATTTGCTGTTGATTAGGAGCAGCGACGCTCACATGTGGTGATATGCTAATGCGTAGTTCCAATGTAGGGAATGGACCCAAGCCTGTAATTAGCAAGCTCCACTGGGTGGCCTTGTGAGTGAGGCGGATGTCTGTCATGAACTGAAGTTTTAGTTGCCTTTTGGGCAAGTACAGGTGCATAGAAATCTGTTGGTTTTTACATATCCCATCATGTGCAGCTTGGTTTTTTTATGACATATATAGACACTTAAGCAGGTGAAAGTGAAGCTCGGGGTCTGGTTTATGCAGCGTCCCTGCAGCATTTTGCAGGCAGTTAAGGGCCCTGCTCAAGGGCCCAATGGAGATGTGGCTGTTCTCCCGAGGACACGATTCAGTGACTATCCCTCATCTAATGCGGCCACCCGCTTCCTTTGCGGGGGGTGGAGGAGTGCCAGATTGTCGCTGGATTTACGCTCGTAGCTGATTCACCTGAGTTGCATGTCTGTGGACTGTGGGAGAAAGCCCTCATAGCCAAGAGAAGATGCTTTGGCCTGCATTTGTTATTTGTGCACTTTGGGATCAGTTCAGCCCCCCTCCCCCTTCTCCACACTGTAACTCTTTTTTGCCTTTAAATAGTACTTCTGCCTTGGCTCTCCTGCCCAGTCCCAGCCATTTATACAGCTCAGTGAAACTGCCCTGCAAATCAGTTCCCCTTGTGTTACTGGGACAAGCTAAAGGTCATGTGAAGCGGGGACTTCCCGCCCCTTACTACCTTCTGCCCCATTCATGGCACAGACAGTAATGACAGTAATGGTTTTAAGGCCCTTTATGACAGGTGTTTGTCAGTGTCTGTGGCTTCAGAATTCTCCTCGGCTTTTATTGCACTCGAGCAGCTCTGATCTTGAATCAGTAGGTGTGTTCTTGTGGTTGCTGGCCACCGCCGTACTATGAAAGAGGAAATTTCTTCTTGCTTTTCTTTCAGTGTGACGTGGTTTTCCTAATATGCAAATATTTAGTCAACAGAAATGCAAGGTGTGTGTTTTTGGTCCCATTTAATTGTGCTGTGGCTGACATTAATTTGGGAAACGGTGGCGAGTTGAGACCTTGAAAGTGATGAATGGGTCCTGTCCACCAGACCCATACCTCATTTCCTTCGTATCATTTCCTGTGCCTTCCTGTCCAACTGCAGGCTGAAGAACCTACCCTTTAATTTCACCAAGCTGAACCAGCTCACCGCCATGTGGCTGTCGGAGAACCAGGTAAGACCTGTGGCCCTGGGGTGCTTGTGGTGGAAGTCTGGGGCGCCACCGCAGCCCGTGTTGCATCATATGTCAACCTGCGTGGGCCGTGGGGTAAGATGGATGTCATGGGAAAATGTAGTACGCCTGCCAGGCTAGCACTCAGCTACCAGCTTCCCCGTCTGTCCGCCTGTCTGTCACTGAGAGTGGCAGGCACACTGTGGCAGGGCCAGGGCTTGTCAGTGGGCAGCACTGGGGTTTCAGCGACAACCAGAGAATGAAGTCGAGCCCCCACCATCTGAGAAGTTCTGAGTATAAAATCTGAACACGGTAGCAACCTCCCCCCTCTGCCCCCAAATATACCAGAGTGATGAGGCTCCCTGTGTAATACGTTATAGCTATTAAAGATCAGCCCCTCCAGGACCAGCTCTGTAATCTCATCATGGGGGAACCTTCAGGATGTCCGACCAGAGAAGTGATGCACACATTGACACTTCAAAGTTGATTTTAAACTCTCTGGTTTCATTAGCAGTCAGAACTGTAGCTAAAAATTACTGTATCAGTCATTAGTCTCATGCTGCCACTCTGGTTTGCTGGGTAACCACAGCCTCGTTTAGCTTTACACAAGTTACATGAGTGATCTTGGAAGGTTTTAGCTAAAAACCCCAATGTGGATTTTGATCTTAAGGCAGTGCCTTAGTGATGTGGATGAGAGCAGTGATGTTGCCAAGACGGGTCAAAGGTTAACTCCACTTGCTGGCTCGTCTTGGGGAGCTTCAGAAAAGGCCAGAAGTGAGCATCCTCACCTGGCTTGTGGAGAGTCATCCACCCTCAGCTTAAAAATTTTTATTAAAGCACAAGCATTGGATTTTAAGCAGGGAGTAAGTGTTTGGGAATGAAGAATTGTACATACAGCAAAAAAGTGCTAATAAGTAGCATCAATGAATAACAACAAGGACACGCATCAAAGGGCAGTTACAGAAATGATAACACACCACAACTTTGGGATTTAAAGTGATTAAAATAGTTTCCACACTCTCTCTCCACCCCCCAGTCGAAGCCGCTCATCCCACTGCAGAAGGAGGAGGACCCAGAGACCCACAGGACCGTTCTCACCAACTACATGTTCCCACAGCAGCCCCGCACTGAGGACTGTGAGTCTTCCAAACACCGCCTTGCACGGGGCCCGAGACCGGCCTGCTCCTCGGGGCCCAGGGCCATGCTTGAATAACTTATTTTTCTCTGTGTGATTGGCCCGTGGTTCCGAAGGTTCTGTGTGGCGTGCCATCCTTTGCCTCCTTGTGGACTCGGGTTTGAATACACGGTTTACAGGAGCCGGTCAGTGGGGTGAAGGGGTGACATCATGTATAAAAAAAATATATAAACGGCTCTTCTACTGGTTAATTAGGTCATTTTGTACTGAGATTGTCCTCACCCTCCATTACCCCCAGCTGGAGGTGAGAAAGCGTCAAGCTAAAAATGAAAGTAAAACCTTCCCTGTCACGGTCCGTAGCGAGTGGCCGAGTTGCGGCGCCAGCTTTCTGCTTCCTGTTGCTCTGGCTGTTTTTGGACTTCCCACTGTCCTGAGGAACACGAGAGAGAGGTGTCGGGCATTTGTGAAGGATAAGTCTGTCCTTAGGGTGCATTTTAATGGTATTAAAAGCGGATGTCGGACTGGCCCCTTGTTAAGAAGGCACACATGGCGTCGGAGCAACTCTGTTCCGCCTCGCACCGTGCCCTCTCGCTCATACATACAGGTCACATGACTGCACCTGTGGTGGCCTGTCATCGTAGCGGTGCGGTGCAAAGCAGCCAGGAACCTGAACGCCGGGCAGTCAGCTGGTGGGGATGTTTCTGCGCATCAAGGCATCACACTCCATCTAACAGAGCTGCTCTGTAGCTTTTGTTAAGATTACCACCTGAGATTTAAAGGCTGGTGTCGGTGGCAGGGTGGGAATGCTTCACGCGTACGTTTCTGATCATGTTTGCGCCATCTCTGTCTGTTTTAACATGCTCCTAGAAGAGTGGAAGGTTTTCTGCGGCATAATGGGAACAATGAATCCAGTTTGTTTTGCTGTCGGGAATGGGGGGGGGGGTGGAGACAGGGGGGACTCAAATTGGAAACCGAACTGATTCCCGGGGGAACAGGGGGGCATTAAAGTCTTAACCTGTTTCCTAGCAACCTGACTTCACTCTTCCATGAATAAAAGTGGCCACTTGGCATGACGTGCAGCTTGCTGCAGTCCAGGAATGCCCCGTAACCACAACAGGGCCAGGCCAGCAGGAGCACAGCGGCATCGGGGACGCTGAGCATGGCCTCTGGGGGGGCCTGATGACGCACTTCTCAGCGGGCATACTGCTCTGCCCGTTTACCTGCTATGCTGGGCGCCTTGTGTCCTATTGTGCACGTGTCTGTGCGTGATTACTCACCACACTCTCTCTGCCCACCCACCCCCCAGACACCCCCACCTCAGACAACGAGAGCTTCAACCCCTCCCTGTGGGAGGAGCAGCGAAAACAGCGCGCCCAGGTGGCATTCGAGTGTGACGACGACACAGACCGGAGGGACATGCCCCCGCGGGTCAGTTCTAGCCGTATGTCTGTGTCTGTGCGTGTGTACGTAGCTCCTTTTTACTTAACAGGTACTGTCTGGGGCAGGAATGATCAGGTGTGACCTGCCCAGCCCACCATCACTGTGACCCTTACAAAGAGGGGCGCCGTGGCAATTACGATTAGAAGATGAGATGTGTAATTGACCGGGGTAAAAGCTGGTGTCTGATTTCCTGTTCATTGGTAATTGGTGAAAGTTCTCCCGCCCCTGGTTGTATGCTTGTCTTGTCACTGTCTGTCACACCTGCCTATAAATGTGCTGCGTCCCTGCTCCCTCCTGGCTGTCTAATGCGACACATTTTTCCAGGAGGGCAACCTGAAGCGATACCCCACGCCTTACCCCGACGAGCTGAAAAACATGGTGAAGACGGCCCAGTCCATCGCCACGCGCCTCAGGGAGGATGAGTCCGGCGATGAGTCCGGCAGGGAGAGCAAGGCCAGCGACAGGGTGCCGGCAGGCGTGCGGGACATGGGTGTTAAGGTGGGTCCCCCTAGGAGGCACTTGTCAGCTTAGGCGGGTCTGCTCAGGGTCACTGGTTTCATCAAGAAGCAAACGTCATCCCTTTATTGGGTGGACTCCTTGTTTCCATTATTCTAGAATGGGGGGGGGCAGTCTTATCCAGACAGGACATTTGGGTATATGGGTTTTAACTGCAACTCCCTAATTAGATTACTAATTAGAGGGCTGATTGGCTGAAGAGTCCTCACGCATGGGCTTGATCAGCTGACCAGAAGGTTATCCCAAAAACCTGCATGCACTCTGGCCCAGAGATTGCCCATGCCTGCTGTAGAAGGTTCATCTGACACTATGGGGTGCCTCTGACTCCCTAATACATTTTCGCATGATCTGTTAATCTAAGAACATTAGGTTTTACTTAAGTAAATGTTAAACCTATTTGCTCCTGCGCACTTCTGTCATTCCTTAATCACGGCTTGATGTTCTCTCACTGCAAAGGAGAGAGAGCGTGCAGTGTGTGAGTGATGTGTCCTCCAACAAAGCTCCCTAACCCTCCCTCTTCGTCTCCCACGCCAGGTGGTCGAGAATACCTGTGCCAACGGAAAGCCGGTGGAAGCAGACCACAAAGCCACCATGAACAGCGTTGCTGACACCATCATGCCTGAGCCAGGAGAGGTAGAGGTCCTGAGGATGCAGAACGCCCCCCTGATAGTGCCCGAAAACACTGGCACGGTGCTCAACCACGAGGACGCCCTCGAGGTACCACAGAGAGGCACCGCTCACGCTAACGGCTCATAAATGACGTTAACGGGCTTGAGGCGTTCTCTAGGGCACTTGGTTTTGGTGGTTAAATATGCAAGTCTTTGGACAGTTGTTGCTGACTCACACCCTGTCATGGCCCTACATGCTGCAAAATCTGTAAAAATCTAAAAACAGAATGTGGATTTGAGAATGTAATTAGCACAGTGCTCTTGTCCATGATGCTGAATAGCAGCTGAAGAGCTGTGATGTAATGGTAATCTGACCTGCTTATTGGCCCATGTGTTGTGCCATTATCAGCAGACTTCTGTAAACGACAGGGTCCTCTTTCATCTTAAGTAACGTTTTTACCGTCGTTATCCGAAGGGCTCAGAAGAGTTGTCCTCTGAAGACGACGAGATGAAGGTGGCAGAAATGCGCCCCCCTCTGATCGAGATCTCCATCAACCAGCCTAAGGTGGTGGTCCTGGGCAAGGACAAGAAAGGTACTAGGGTGAGAGGGCAAGGAGGGGGTGGGAGGTGGGAGACAGGGTGGTGAGGTCCTCACAGACCTCGCATCTCTAACAGAATACCCCCCCCCCCTTCTCCCAGAAGAGAACAGGGATGCAGACTCACTGCTGGATGAGACGGTGGCCAACAGCAACCAGAACAATAGCAACTGCTCGTCGCCGTCACGCATGTCAGACTCTGTGTCCCTGACGACGGACAGCAGCCAGGACACGTCGCTCTACACGCCAGAGCGCGAGGCTCGGCTGCCCTTCTTGCCCAAGAACGGGTGAGCCCCGCGGCGCTGATCCAGCTCCAGGCGGCATCCTGCTGTCTTAGTGGCCATTCAGATGTTTGGCCGGAGCTGTCGCCTGATGAACTGCAGTAACGAACCCCGTCTCTGTTTTCTTTTAGTTCGAGACAAGAGGATGAGAATCAGAACCAGCTGTGCAGGAGTGAGCCACCGCTGCAGAATGGCAGCAGCTCAGACACATCGCTGCAGGCACTGCTGAAGGGCCAGCTGGGCTCCGAGCCACGGGCTGGGCACATGGCAGCCTTTGACGTGGCCGTGGAGGAGAAGCTCTCCCTGCTCCGGGAGATCGACCTGAATAGTCGTGCCGGGGACAAGTGGGACCACATCAACCGGAACGTGACGGAGCCCACGGACAACTTCACACGGGTGTTGGACCCTGACAAGGCCGCCGACCCACCCACCCCCAACAACAACACGCAGCCCGCCGGGGCCCTTGAGAACGGCAACCGGCCCTTTGGCGACAGCCCTGGGGGAGGCCCCCGCTCACTGCCCGAGGTTCGGACAGCGGCCGTGGGCGTCACCGCTGGCGGCGAGGCCCTGCTCTCGCGGAGCACCGAAGAACTGTCCCCTCAGAAGAGGGTGCCGCCTGCGCCGGTGGTCAAATCCCAGAGCGTTACCAACATGGAGCTGGGCGGCATGAAGCTATATGGCATCGAGTGTGATGGAGGCCTCTACGAGGCAGGGCCAGTGGGCCGGGGCTCCGCACCAGGCGCTCAGGGCCAGAGCATCGTCAGAAGTAAGTCAGCCTCGCTGCTGAGCGACCAGCCCCTGCAGGTATACCCCAGCACCTCTGCGTCGTCCTCCGACTTGATGCTAGGCTCCCGGCTGGCCCCGGCCCGAGCTGACCTTGCGGGCCCTAGGGGCCCACCACCCACCAGCATGCAGCAGCAGCAGCCCCCACCGCAGTATAACATCCAGTACACCAGTAGCGCAGTGTCCAAGGATGGCCTGTGGGCCCTGCGCACGCCCATGGCGCCTGACCAGGCCTACCTGCCTGCCCAGCACTTGCTGGCCAACACCAACTACTCCAACCGCAACCATGCCCCGCCCTATCCCCTGCAGCCACTGCAGCGCGGCCCGCTCCGGCCCACGGACCTGAGGCCTATGGACAGGATGCTGCCCCCAAGGGGCCCCCTGCAGCGGCAGCCCAGCACATCCTCCTCCTCGGGCGTCCCCCTGTCGCTGCAGGATCCCAGACGTGTGGTGCTTCCCGAAGGCGACTACCTAACATACCGGGAGATCCACACGCCAGGCCGGGGGCTGGCGCCCATGAGCCAGACGGGCCCTCGGCCCCTGTCGGCCCGCACTTATAGCGTTGACGGACCGGGCATGCCCCGCCCCCATAGTGCACGGCCACCCCCCCACGAGGTGCCAGAGAGGACCATGTCAGTGAGCGACTTCAACTACCAGCAAGTGAGCCCCAGCAAGCGGCCCAATGTGCGTGTCAAGTCGGAGCATTCGCTGCTGGATGGGCCGGGCACAGGGCGTGTGCCCGCCGACTGGAGAGACCAGGTCATGCGGCACATTGAGGCAAAGAAGATGGAGAAGGTAGGCGGACAGACGTCGGCTCAGCCCTGCGTGGGCTCCCCCCCGACAAGCCGAAACCCCAACGGCTTTTAAAAAGAGTATTTGGGGGGAAAAAGAGGATTTAAATGTACACAGTTGAGTTGGGTTGTGGGCTAGAGGCTGGAAGGCGGTCGCCATGGATGCTGGGATGTGATGCTGCCATCTACTGGTGCTCGCAGGTGTATCACGGACGTCTGGTGAAGTCGAGAGCTCCTTTGCTCACTCGGAACTGGCTTGTGGTTTGCATTTCTTGCTCTGCCGCTTTCCTGGGTCTAGTGTCTTTGCAGGAGCTTTTATGTACTTTCTGCAGTCATCAGGAACTCTCCAGAGCTCAGCATTCCAGAAGACCAATGTATCGATCACTTTCCCACTCCCGCTCTCGCCTGCCGCTTTTTCCCCCCACCCTCCACGCGCTGCGATGGCCCCCTATTCCCCTAACACCGTGTGTCTGTTTTCTCATGGATTGTCTCTGTGCCCGTGGTGTGTGGAACTCACTGCATGCCATGTCAGGGCACCAGGGGTGGGGGTGGCAGGAGATTCTGGGGGGTTGTGGGGAGGGGGGGGTAACGCCTGCATGCTCACTGCAGTGTCCGTGTTGGCTCTGTGTCCC
>JAAGVU020000113.1:1979051-2000935 GCA_011763525.2 Mormyrus iriodes
AACTTCTATGCAGTTATTGACAGACTCTACAAACTAAAACAGTCTAAACTGACATAAGCAGTCAGTGGATTGAAATATGTTTGTTCTTAGTTGACGCTAATGGCACACAGAACTCTGAAACTGACTTTTGCTCCTAATTTATCAGAGAAATTTGTTCGACTTCTGCAGAGCTACACTGGAATTTTACTGAATTCACGCATCATCATAATTTGTTCCCCTTTATCTATCAGTGGAATAATGTTCTTACTAGGCAATAAAAAAATAGCAAATACGAAAAGACTATGGATGTGTTTGGCTAATCATTCATGCGAGCATTTGCTCAAAATGTACATTAAACATTTCAATGCCTGAACTTGAGTCTGTGGGTTCAGATCCTACCTCTGCCCTGTGTGGGGTTTCCATGTGCTCCTAGTGTCATGTGAGTTTGGACCCCACCTCCACCCTGTGTGAAGCTTCCATGTTCTCCCTGTGTCATGTGGGTTTTGGACCCCAACTCTGTCCTGTGTGGAATTTAAAGACATGCTTGAAGGAGATTTGCTTCCCTTAATAAATACATAGTGTATGGGACTGTATGCCCTGTGATGGACTGGCGTCCTGTTTGAGCTGTGCTCCTGCCTTGTGTCCTGTGATGGACAGGCATCCTGCCTGGGGTGTACCCCTGCCTTGTGCTCTGTTCTTCCTGGATAGGCCCCTGGATCACTGCAGGCCTGTACTTGGATTGTCAGACCCTGGATGGAAGGTGCTTAAGCTTTATATGAAGACATTCTGATCTGCTTCTTTAGTCGGAAGAGTTGTGAGACCTTTATCAAGGAAGAAAATGGGAGAAGCATTACTTATACTGATGATAAACATAGTTGTTTTGCTATAACTAAAACATGTATGTGACTTGATATAGGCATCACAGTAGGTTTTTTTTAAGTAATTGTGAACAGTGCGAACCAATAATGCAGCTTCATAAATGCACAGTTCACTTTACTGGACAGCGCAATACTTGGCACCTTGTATTTTACCTTGCTATATTAGTCTTTCAAGCCATCTGTTTTACTTAAGTTTGAATTTTAAGTTTTATTGTCACATGTTCCAAGGAACACTGAAATTCTTGTGCCACAGTTGCAGGAGGGGGGCACAGGTACATGGGGGACAATAGGACAAACAGCAGGGCAAGATAAAAAACAGAGAAATATAGGAATTTAATATATTTATTATTTGTTTGGCTATATCTTCTGTTTCACCCATTTATTTTACATTGTTTTCATAAATCCATAGCTCTGCAGTGCCTAATCATATGCCTACTTTGATGTTTGTGAGTGCCTTTGTCCTGTTTTGACTGAATGTTACTGACTGGGTAGTCCGAGTGAGAATTTCTATGTACTGATATCCATCCATCCATTTTCTGTAACCGCTTATCCCAATGGGGGGGTCCGGAGCCTATCCCGGAAGCTGCGAGTGAAAGGCAGGGAACAACCCACCACAGATCACACTCACACACCATTCACACACACATGCAATTTGACAACTCAAATCAGCCACAGCATGTTTTTGGACTGTGGGGGGGGGGGGGGGGAACGGGGGAACTGGAGTACCTGGAGAAAATCCCACAACGACACGGGGAGAACATGCAAACTCCACACATATAGAACCATAGCAGATACTTGAACGCTGGTCCCAGAGGTATGAAGCAACAATGCTAACCACTGCACCACCGTGCCACCTCCATGTACTGATATACAAAAGGCAAATAATCTTGAATCTTGAATGAAAACCTACAGCTTTGGAATGACGTCATTTTAGAAAACGTGACATCCCGATCGAGAGGGGGCGCTGTGGCTGCCAGCAACGACACGGCGCCAGGCCTGACTTCATTTAACTGGCTCGCCCCAGTAATCGACTTTCGGAAGAAGAGAAATTTAAGAAAAAGATTAAAGCGGAACGTTAGAGTTCTATCCGCGGCTCGTATATTCTCTCCCACAGTAGCTGTCTCGTCGGGACCGGGCGGACATGAGTGGAATCCCAGGCACCGCCGTGGTACAGGTCACCAATCTGTCGTCGGCGGTGAGCAGCGAGCAGATGCGGACTCTCTTCGGCTTTCTCGGTGATATCGAGGAGCTGCGGCTCTACCCGCCCGAGTACGTGCTCTGCCGACTGGCTCGTTTGTTCTGGGAAACACCGGGGATACGAAGGGCCTTCGCAAATCACGGGGCGCGTCTGTTGCCGCGTCGCTCTTGTTTCAACTGTGTTTTTAAGCCAAATTTTATCGCCCTGTCGAGATATAAATTCACATTTGCTTCGCTTTTCGCGTATATATTATCCGGGTATTCTAATTAGCGTTAGCTGTCTTAGCTAAATAATAATCTTCAGCAGCGTCTCGTTAGCCGGCTTGCTGGACGCCTGGCTTTTGGCTTCTTCCAATGTTTCACAGCAGCCTTCTGCTGACTGAAAGGTTAAAAATGAATAATTTACCTTTCTAGCCGGCATGGCCGCTAACCAGGTGAACTATAATATGTAAACAATGACTGACTGGGAAGGATCGACCTTGGTGAACCAGACAGCACGTAGTGCTGAACACCATCACCATTATACAACTGTGATACTCTGTGTACTTAAGTCCGATATTAACGTCCGCATTAAGTTGCAATACTAAGCTTGTTACTTTGTGATGTAAATAAATTACTCCGTTCTTTGATAGTTTTAACCCATTAGATACAGATTAGGAAGATGAACGTACGTGCCCCCCTCCCTACGGTGAAAAGCAATCGGTTGTTATCGGCAGACAATCTTCGGATTTTTAAATTTTTTTTTTACAACTTTCTAATTCCGTGTAATTTTGTGTTGAGGCTTTGCTGAATGTCCCTTCAGATTTAGTTTTAGTGGTAAAAGCTTAATGTAATTCCGGCATTCCGAGCGTGTGCATTAAATGGCAGCCGGAGATTTTAGGCGACTGGAAGAAAGATCATTCAGCACGGAAGGGGGGGATTATTATTCTCCAAAAAACGACTGACTGATGCCGTTTTCTCTTCTCTTTCAGCAACGCTCCGCTGTCTTTCTCCTCCAAAGTATGTTATATCAAATACCGAGAGCCTTCCAGTGTTGGTGTGGCCCAACACTTAACCAACACAGTTTTTATTGACAGAGCTTTGATAGTTGTGCCCTGCGCTGAAGGTGAGCATGGCCGTCTCGCATGCCCGAATCAGTGTTACAGAATAATTAAGTGAAACCAGTTTCTTCCCCACCAGATATAAGCAAAAGTACAAGAGGATGTCTGTGCCTTTGTCTTTTGTGTAGTAATAATTGACATAGAGAGAGAATTTCAAACTATAGCCTGTCTGTTCTGTGTTGTAGGATTCCCGTATCCTTGAGTTCCTTGGGCAAAAATTCCCGTCACTGTTTGTGAGAGTGTGTGAGACAAACTGCCTACAAATGTGAGACACTGTGTGTGTCAAGGATGCCTTTTCTGCAAAGGCTTATTTAAAATTTCTATTGATAGAGTTCCAGGGTCAATGATTTTTTTTTTGCTTTAAAATTATATTTTATCCCAGTTATGTACCCTTTAGTATGCAGCAATTTAGGCATATTGACACGATCCACATTTAAGAATAATGAAATATCGATTTGCAGGTATTAAGATGTGTTGTTCCCTTTAACACCAACATGCTTCCCAGGGGATGTTGGGGGTGTTTTTCAGAAAGTCATGGCACGCCCTTTGTGTAGTTATTTGCATATTACTGAGTATTTCCATGCGAGCCTCATGTAGCCCCTGCCTAATTCCGCGTAAAGCCCACCTGTCCTCTAATACACTGTAACTCTGTGGTGGGGTGCTTTTAAATGCCAAATGTTTTTGACTGCTGTCGTGTTATCAAAGGCTGTGGTAAGATGACACAATACATAACGTGTAGCTAACGACAACTTTCTTTCTCTCTTTTTTTTTTTTTTTTTTTTTTCTTTTGTTTTATTTCCCTCTCTCCTGGAACAGCTGTTGTTCCCATTTCTAAAGAGTGGTATTTTCTACACTCCCTCTAAATTTGGTTCTCTCGTTTTTTTTTTTTTTTTTTTTAAATCTTTTTTTATTATTATTATTAAAAAAAAATGCTTGTCCTGGTGACTTGGTGCCAGATGGATACTGAGTTTATTAATTTGGTTTTGTATGTTTTTTTTCTGTGTGATTATGTGTGCATATCAGATGACTAGACTGGCCCAGCTGGTACACTACACTAGCCTGTGTACGGCATTGTTTACCAAGCCACTATTCCCGTTGGGGCCAGCGCAGCCTTCAGGGGGGAATGTGACCAGGAGAATAACCGCTGAATCCTTCCAAGATGGACACCTTGTCTCTTTTTATTTCTTTATCATTTTATTTTATTTCTTTTTGTTTTCTTGTCCCTTGTTTGCTTATAAGAGAAAACATCACAGTTGTTGACCTTGTTTGCCTGTTTTGATTCTGTCCCCCCCTTAGTACGTTATCCCATAATGACTTCCTCGCATGCTTGTCTGAATATTGTCTGGGCTGACATGACCAGTGCCCGTGGACTGTGTCTTGTAAGTGGGCAGAAAGGGGGATGCTAACATTTCATTTCCTCTCAGTCACGTCCTCCTTAACATGCTCATGTTTGTAGGATTCCTGACCTCAGAATCACAATAGGCTTAAATCTGCCGTTTTCTAGACAAATTACTATGTTTACTATGTTTTAGATGTTAAACTATGATTAGTCTTTAGGTACAAATCTGAAATGTCATGTCACAAATTAAGATGGC
The DNA here is from genome assembly GCA_011763525.2 of Mormyrus iriodes. Lineage (NCBI taxonomy): Eukaryota > Metazoa > Chordata > Actinopteri > Osteoglossiformes > Mormyridae > Mormyrus > Mormyrus iriodes. Next base: position 1,983,801 of record JAAGVU020000113.1, read on the forward strand.
ACCCTTGAAACTGGCCTTTTCTTGCACATCTGTGATGATTGATAGCCAGCAGTTTGGAAACAGTAATCGCTCAGCATTACCTAGGCTTTACTCTAGTGTTTATCACAGGTAATGGGGTAATTATCAGTCAACTTTAGCAGCGGTAGCTAAGACGTCTGCCCAAAGTGCTAAACTGCATGTTATTTTGGGAGGGGGGGGGGCTGGGATGGAGGGGTTGTTTTGTTTCTTACTTCTCAGTAAGGAATGCACTCAACCCCCTCCTCCCCAAGCCCATGGGGTGTAACATTCAGGGAGAGGATCTGTAGAGAATGTTGGTTATCTTAAAATTTTTAGCTATATTATATATATTTTTGGTTTAGCATCTGGAGATAATTGAAAGGTTCTTAAAAATGTTCTTCTTTTCTGTATCCGATGTTCTGTGTGCTATTAGTGATGCAGCCAACATGAACGGTTGTCTTGTGTTGCACACCTTTCCAACACTTCGAAACGATCGCCCCACGGAAAGGCGCCCATGCTTGATATCGTATGGTTCATGACCAATATGTTTCCAGTACAGGTGACCCATGCCTCAAAGTGTTAACTCATTCTCTAAATTACTTTTTTTTTTTTTTAAATTTTTTTAAGGGAAAGGGCGATCTGATTCTTTGTGGGGAAAAAAGAATTTCTTGTAGTCTAAAAAAATGTCAGTGAAACCTTAGAGTAGATGTGATAGTATGTGGTATTCCAGGAAAGGGTATTCTCCACTTCAAGTGACTCTTAAGATGTTTCTAAGCTTGTAGATTTGTGAGGTCTTTTGTTTTTTTCTCTAGAACTTACTGGGCTGATTGTGAGTTCATAGAGGAGAAGGTTGGGTGTTTCTTCTCCACCACCTGCCCTAATGCCTTCGCTCTGCCCTGCAGGTAAAATTCCCGAGGAGGCCAAGGCCTTGTCACTCTTGGCCCCGGCCACCCCTGTCGCCAGCCTGATGCCCGGGGGCGGGCTCCTGCCCATCCCCACACCGACGCCTCTGCAGAATGTGAGTTTGCTCCCTTTCTTTACCTCTGCCTTTTTATTTTCAGCTTTTTTTTGACGTCAGTGATGCCTCCATTGTGTGATGATGTCACGTGAATCTGGCAGTGTTGTAGGACAATAGTTAAGAAAATACTCGGAAAGGCATAAATGTCATAGATAAAATTGCTCTGAAGGGCCAGTAATTGTGGTGGAACCGGGCAGAAGGATGCTGTGGGTCTTTCTGCGTTGGTGACCTTCGCATTGACAGTCTTTGACAGCCACGCGCTCATTCAACCTAATTGCACAGTGCACCGAACGGTTGCATGCTCTTCCAAAACAGTCTCAGATGTTCCGGGCTGCTCCGCGCTGTTCTTTGACCACTCCGGCTCCTTGTGGCCCTCACTCGAACCGGTCGCTTACTTCCCGGGGCAGATGGCAAGACTTGTATCCTGCTGAGCGGTATCTGTTCTCAAGGTCTTGCTCACCATCTGGCTATGTATCACTGGGCACTTTCTCCTTGTGGTCATTTTGTTTTTAGTGGTTGACACTGATGACTGATATTAGGCCGATACTGGATTGTACTTAAATACGGGCTGTTAATGAACAGGGATGTTCTCTAATCACAGAGACTGGAATTCCCTCCAAATTTAACGTGTCATTTAATGGGTTGATGTCACTTAGCTGATGTTGACCGAAACACAGAAGTCCCTTTAAGTAGCTTTATATTTTTTGTATATGAAAATGCTAAATTAACGGCACTAAAATTTATAAGTTTCAGTAAGAAACGTGACATTCCGCAGTCACACAGACAGTTAGTGTGAGGCTGGTTGCTAAGACAAAGATGTGTGGAGTATCCAAGCCAAGACTATTAAAGATATAATACGCACGTACAGTAACACATATTGTCATTGTTTATGCTTATGTAAATTTGTGATCTTTATTTATGTGAGTTGGTATTGTTTTTGGCTTGCGCACCCCCTGCTAATTCCTGCGATGTTTTGGCAAGCTCCAAAAATATTCTCATTCAGTTGTTCACGGCCAACTTGTGACCGGAACCGTGAATGTCAAATTTGTGAATTTGAAGGTATTACTGTACAGTAATGAGTAGACCTGTTTGGAATTTGAATCTCACCTGCTCTATCATTTAGGTGAGAGAGCTTGTTTATGAAAAAGCAAAATGGTACTTTCACCACAGCACTACAAATATGCAAAGAAAGTTGTTTTCAGATTTGTTTGCTCAGTGGCATTTGTGTGTTTTTTTTTTTTCTTAACGATTGTTTGATCGTGCGAACTGCAACTAGTTTGGTTAGTTAATAGCATAGCACAAATAGCAACGCTGATATCGCAGTTGTAAATAGCATTTTTGTCAGTCACAATTATGCTTGCTGTTAGGGCATAAGAATGAAAATGAAGCCCATTAAAAAAACTGGGGCCTGCGCTGGCATTTATTTAAAAAACACCATAAGGTAAGTTACTCAGTTACCAAAAACTCAGAATCATTTAGTTCATAAACAGAGCTGGCAGAAATGGTCTCTTGGAGAAGATCTCCTGAATGCTATTTTATGTGTTGCATTTGTGTTAGTGATTGTTTCTGGAAAGTTAGGATGTTTCTGAGAGGAGACAAGGTACAGGAAAGTGACAGAGGCATTATAAAGGACCCTGAGGTGAGGTCATGTTTTTCCAAAGTGCATGGCCTGACATCTGTGGCAGAATCTCGCAATTTGTGCATAATTTAAATAATTTCCACAAATTCAGCATACATGATGCAGGATATTAATGCAGTTAAACTACCATATTAGTGAAGATAAATAAAAGAAAAGTAAAAATGGGAAGAGAAATTTCACTTTATTGTAACTATAACAACAATGGTTTAAGAGTAAAAATGAACAATACAGCACGACTACAGAATCCCCCATAATGCGACGTGATGTCACACCTCTGACCCCGATATACATTAATAATAATAATGTTAATATGAAACCTGCACCCCTGGATCAGCGTATATGATTGATTTGCATTAAAAACAAAATAACGCGTTAAGGTTTCCAGATTAATCGTAAGCATTAACGCGTTAATATTAACAGCACTGCTAATAGTGTAATGAAACTTCATAGTGTTTGTGTGGTTACATTTATTGTGAGCAGGAAGTACTTTTTGTATTATGAAGGTGGAGGCTGTCAAATGTAAAAAGGTCGGGAAACCCTGCTGGAGGTTAGGGTTAGGGCTGCCGCGATTGGTCGATTAGGGCTGCCGTGATTGGTCGATAACGTCAACTCCGAAAATGCCTCGACGGCAATGTTTTAAATCGATGCTTTTTTTAAAATGAAATTTCTGAAGTGCTTTAATTTGTTATAACAAATGTTTTCCTTCACTATTACTATGTAATTATGGGAGTAATTCAAATTATCACAAAACAAAAAGGTGGTTTGTACACTGTGAAGGCACTAGTGCTGTTCAGGAGCACCTGAAGAGGAAAGGCACAGGCACTGTCCTGGATGATGGACCGCCAGAAAAGGCAAAACTGCCTTAAATGTTTATTTATGTTTATTGAATTACTATTAGTATGGTGTGCTTTTTAAATGTCCTTTATCCTTACAGCTGCTGAATACAGTACTCATTGAAGGCATACAGTCATTTGCCTGATACCTTAGAATCGCCATTGAGTTAGTGTTTATGAAAACATTTAGGCTAGAATCTGGGCTTATTCTACGTTGATTGACGATGCCGGTGTGTGTGTTCATGTTCTGGGCTTATTGGGCCCAGTGTTATTACCTTAAATAAAAACTGAAACGAAAATGGAAGCTAAAAAAATAGTTTTCATTTTTAATTGTCAAACTATTTGCCTCTAAAAACAACTTGTCAGATTTTAAACTTCAAAAAGTACTGCCACACCACAGACATCTTTTTACCTTGTTTAACCACAGTATCTCGTCTTTTAAAAGATGTTGGCGGCTGCTGAGCTGTCCCCTTCTTCACCGCCACTTCAGTGCTTTACCAAACCGGTTGCAGGTGGCGTGCTCCACTAAATGAATTTAATAAACATAAGGATCCACTGAATTTATACAGATTACTCACTTTTGAGCATCACAACACACCTCTAATTAATATTTTAGCCTTATCAAATTGTGGGCATAAATAAACGTCCGTATGGTGCCAAAAGTCCTGTGTCCGTCATCTAAAGCCCTACAGTGGCATACGGCATGTTGTCAAAATAAAATTAGCTTAAATGGGACAGCTTGATTTTTATGAAGGAACATTTATCGTTTAGATCAATCAAACTATGGGTAGAATAGTTGATGGATTAAATTTATAGAAAAATAGTCATTAGTAGCATACCTAAAGTGTAAATGCTCAGATTTGCAGATTATTTGGCCACATAATGGTATGGGAGATTGGTTAAACATGTAAACCAGAAAATAGTTTCTTAACTCTGCCAGCAGAGGGGGCACTATGAACAGTCCAATACCCATATTCAAAGAAACAGTTATCAACTGGGTGATATTTTGGTCAAGGCAGTTATGTATTTAACAAATGATTACATCCATGATTATATGGACACATGTCAATGAAAAGCTTAAGGGACAGAGTGTGTATTAGCGGAACACAGTCTTGAACTGTCACCTTGAACTCTCAGATTTTAGCTGTTGATGGAGCACTTGTACCCTTTACCATCTGCCATCTGTTTCGCCCTAATCCTGGCCGCCTTTGACTCTAACTAGTGAAGAATTGATTGCTTTTTAAATCATGTAGCATCTCATTAGCATGCAGTGCGGCTGGGATGCAGTCAGTGGTGTCGCTTGGCAGCACGTCGCCATTGGCTGTGTTCTGTAACCACACCTCCTCCGTTTCCGCGGGGCGCTAATGCCAGTGTGCCATGCTTCACAGCTGGGAATTCCAATCAGCAACCTGGGGGCACTGCAGAGCGGCCTGGACTCGTCTGTGACGGCCATGGGTGGTGTTTCTGCACAGCCCCCCATCATGGGCAATGTGGACCCCTCCAAGATCGATGAGATTAGGAGGACCGTCTACGTGGGCAACTTGAACTCACAGGTGAGTGACCGCATGCAGGAAATCTGACTTGTGTGAATCTGATCTCACGCTCTCTCTCATGCGCAGCAATTTGCAGCACATGTGCAGAGGCCAGGCTTTTAGTGACGAGGGCGGAAAGAACTAAGCATTCAAAGGTGTGAAGTCGATGCTGACGGTCCTCATTGCCACAAGTGCACCAAGTCTTATCTTGTCTGTCGTTGCCCCAGATATGTATGCTTAGTGGCCTGGAGTCCACACACAGTTAACTAAATTATATGAATATGGATTAATGGTTTAAAGTAACCATCTGAAATGGTCAGTGCATCATGTGTTGTTCGGAAATCCAAAGTTTCAGTTTCAGGTTACGGATTTAGTGATTTGGACAAGCTAAGGTTACCACACATTAAAATTACCATCAAAGAAAAAGTCCTGCATTCAGTTTTAAAAGTGAACCATTTTTTATTGCATTTGTTTTACATATCAATCATCACAAAATCAGTTTATAATGATGAATTGTTCAAGATATTGTTCTTTTGTTAGTTTTTTTTTGCTTTTAAATAATCGCATTATAATCGAATAGTGACTTGTTCAAAATAATGTTGTTGCAGTTTGCAACTCGAATGTAAGTTTATATACAGTACGTATGAGAATTCTTAATTCTGTTCTTTCTTTTTTTCCTTTTAATTATAAAGTACCAGTAAGAGTACCATTAAAGTACAGGATCGATAAGCAGTAATGGTAAGAGTAGTAGTGCTGTTAAAATCTGAATACCCACCCCAAGGTAAATCTGAGGGCTTGTAGAATAGATTACTTTCTTTTCTGATGAACACAGTCTTAATAGACATGTTGCAGACTCTCTGTGACCCTGTGTTTGATCACGTAGATACCATGTCTTTTAATGAGCTCCCCCCCCCCCCACCCACCCAGACCACCACGGCAGAGCAGTTGCTGGAGTATTTCAAGCAAGTGGGAGATGTGAAGTTTGTGCGTATGGCGGGGGATGAGACCCAGCCCACGCGCTTCGCCTTCGTGGAGTTTGCCGACCAGGAGTCCGTGTCAAGGGCCCTTACCTTCAATGGGGTCATGTTCGGCGACCGGCCCTTAAAGTAAGACATTATATATGCAGGCACTAAGACGTCAGCAGAGCAGCATAGACTTGGGAGACTAGCGAGGTTGTAAGTGATGAATGAGCTGCAAAAATCCCTTATCTGCCACAATGTAAGGATTTTGGTCATCCAATGCAATAATCTCCATTATTTTGGTAGTTCTGTCTTTAGCTCTGTTGCTGCTAACTTTGAATCGGGACTAAAGTCTAAAGGCCAGCTGGCAACGTTGACCAAGACACATGCATTGGACCACTGCCAGCGTTTTGATAAACGAACATTCGCAGATACCAATATATTGACTGATATATTTTCAATGCTATGTCCTCTAAATTATGCTTTAAATGGCTGCCTGTATGCCCTGTGATGGGTCGCATGCCGGCCAGCCTGTCCTCTGCCTTGTCTTATGCTGCCTGAACAGGCTCCCAGGTCACCATGACCCTGTACTGGTTAAGCACTCATGGAAGACATGGTGGTGTTTCCATGGATACTGCTAGCTGTCTCCTCCCATTGGCTGTCAGCTCCTTGGCCTCTAGCTGAGCAGTAGCTGCGTGTCACTGTAGCCTGTTTGCCTGCCTCCTCTCAACACCCACATCTGTTCCGTGGCAGGATTAATCATTCCAACAATGCCATCGTCAAGCCCCCAGAGCTGACACCTCAGGGCGCCGCCAAGGAGCTGGAAGAGGTGATGAAACGGGTTCGGGAAGCGCAGTCGACCATCGCGGCAGCCATCGAGCCGGGAGGTGGGCTCACTCCGCACTGCCACTGCCCCGGCCCTTTGCTTTGCTGTTTGGCCCCATTTTCTGCAACTTGTATGAAGTCCCCTCATTTTCTGGAAATGATTATAACTATAGAAACAGTTATACTGATAAAATAGGGCAGATAGCAGTTTTGCTTAGCGGGTGGCTCTTCAGATGTGGTTCCCCACCCGCCACGTAATGGTTCCTTATCAGATATTTAGTTCATTGGGTCAGTAGCCCAAGTAGAGGATTTTCCTGGGTTTGGTTTCTTTCCTGTTCTGTAGCCCCTCTGCCCTCAGGAGCGCTGTGTGTTTCTGTGTGTGTATGTATGTTTGTTTGTTTGTTATCCCAATAATGAGCACAGGTTTTGTTTTGGCTCCCAGATGATTCTGGGAAGAAACATTCCACTACCAGCTCAAGGAGGTCGAGGAGGTCGAGGAGTCGCTCGCGCTCCCGCTCCCGGTCACGGAGGAAAAGGTCCCGCTCCAGGCACAGGTACGGCATGGAGACCTTACCAACAGCCTCTCGAGGTCTCACAGCCTGTAATGAGCCGCACGCTTCTCCCCGCAGGAGCCGCCCGTCTGCAAAGTCGAAGTCAAAGGTTGGAGAACCCCACGGCTCTCGCGCTTCGCACAAGAAGCGTTCACGGTCCCGAGACCGAAGGCACTCTCGCAGCCGCTCACGGTCCAGGTGAATCCCTGGCCAGAACCAAAGCCAGTTCCAGCATGTGGCGGGTCATGTGTGACGCTCCTGTGTGCCGCACACAGGGACAGGAGGAAGGAGAAGGACGGAAAAACACGGGCCAAAGATGAGAGCTCCCGGGACAAAGAAGACAGAAAGCCCAAGGACAAGAAGGGAAAGACACCCCCCAAGAGCTACAGTGCCTCCCGCAGGTCGCGCAGCGCAAGCAGGTGGTTGCGCCCTTAGCGGGTCATGTCTTGCACACGCCTGCGTATCCCAGCAGATAAGTGAGGCTGGGGTCACATGACCTGCCTCCATCTTAAAAGGAAGTTCTCTTTCACACTTTGTCAACGCAGCCCCTGAAGTAAAGTTGCATATGGGGTGGTGGGGGATCCCTTCTGGCCTTTTCTACTGCGGGTAACATGATCAGCATGCCTCTGGTAATGTCATGCCGCTTGGGGAAAAATGTCAGTAGCCCAGGATTTAATCGTGTTATTGTGTTTTTAGAATTCGTTGGGCCGCCCCAGTGACGCCTTTGAGAATGGTTCCTGTCAGGGTTTCCTCATGCCAGGCCTGCTTTTTGTTTTCCTCCTTAAGAGGTCATCGGCGGAGAAGCCGGAGCCGGTCCAAGACGCCCAGGAGGAAGATGAAATCCCCATCCCCAAAGAGGTGCTGTGGAAAACGGCGACTGCAGTCCCCCTGCCTGTGTTTTAATCCTCTGTGACTGCTATTCTGGACCCATGATTGTCATGGTGAGACGGGTTCCGCACCCTCCTGACCATCCCCTCTCATCTTTGTCCTCCAGGGGCAAGAAGGACAAGAAGCGCGATAAAATGAGGGACGGCAGCCGAGAGCGGAGCGAGCGAGAGAGACCGAGGAGGAGTGGGCGGGATGAGGAGAAGGCAGAGCGCAGGTCGAAAGGCAGGAAGGTGAGGGCGGCTACTGTGAGTTGATTATGGTTTTCAGGTCAATCCTCCTATCTGATTGAGGCAGCATCTGATATGTACATCACAGCGGCCTGCTGAGTGTTTTTGACGCTCGACTCTGATGTTTGTTGCTGTTTTTGGCCCAGTTTAAGCAAGAAGCACCTCAATATCTCAGATCTCGTGGTTGACGTGACATTCTTCTGCACTGCGGAGGCCCGAAGTGCCTTTGGCTCTTTGCTGGCAGGGGTAGAAGGTGGAGTTCCAGGGTACGCTGCTGTGGTCTTATGGGGCCCGTGCCCGGCTTTTTGCCTCCCATGTGCCTGTCGGGCTTCTTGGCATCGCACCTTCAGAACCAGATGTCCTGTTTGGCTGGTGAACCGAAGATGGCAGCTATCGAGATGTTTTCATGTGTTTTGTGATGGTGTTTTGTTTCTGACATTATGTAAGGGCCAGGAGATAATTCAGTTCTCTCCGTTTTATGCTGTGGCTTCCTGATGTGCTGTTTCTGCTGGGTCACAGGCACTGCATGGAACAGCAGCCCCGTTTACACCCATCAGTGTTGAAATCTCTGTGAATGCTGCATTACCTGGCCTGTAGTGCGTGTCACTGTGTTTTACAGTCGCTCTCATCCATTTGTGCGTAGCTAAACTTACAGTAACTACTGTCATTGAAGTAGCTTCCTAACTCATTAGGATGTCACCCTGCCTTGTTTAGAGTACATTTGTTTTTTTTTGGCTTAATGAAGTCGAGCGCAATTTAGGATCATGCGTGGCTTACGTTAGTGTTTGTCAACTCACTCCTCAGGAACCACCAGATGGTCCATGTTTGTGCTCCAGAAGTTTCGGTGATGTGGTGGTCTTTGCTTAGTTTAGTTTGGGTTTCTTTCCAGCCCACCTGGACCCTGGTCACAGGTGTGTGGCATAAGGCAATCTTAGCAGTGACCTCTGAAGACTAGCATAAGGAGGTTAAAGCCAGCTGTGGACAGGGCCCCAGATGGGACACGCACTTGACGTATGCGACCTTGGTCATTTCAGGCGGAGAGGGACTCGGACAAGGAGAGAGCGTACGAGAGTGAGCGGGAGGGGTCGGTGCCCGCTGGCGAGGAGCTGAGCCCCCAGCCCCAGCACAATGGTAGTTACAGCAAGCACGTCGAGGACACTATCATTGATGACCAGTGAGGGCGCCGCAGAGCTCATCCACCCACCTGCTCCTGCCCCCCACTTCCTGTCTCGCCTCTTGTCCCGCAGCCAATGTGATCGTCACCAGACTTGCTGATCGCCCTCCTCCTGTGAATCAGTTTCTTATGCCACATACAGAAAATCAGTGAACCCGTCGCACTCTTTCACACTGACAGTACCTTCATTTCAGTACCAGCTATATTAAATGCTTGATTCTTGTTCTGCTTTCTCATTTTTCTTTTTCCCCCCCCACATGAAAGTTGTTTTCCACTGTCAAAGGTTGGATGTCCTGTTTTTAAGAAGAAAAAATTCCCTTGTAAGAAATGCCGATTCCTCCCATTGTAAAGTAGGTCAGCGGACCTGGGCTTGTTTTAAAGGTGTGAGTTCCTGCATGGCGGGGGTTGCTGAGCATCCTTGATGGAGGGGCTCCGGAACGGCTCGTCCGCTGACCCCGCTCGCCCTAACGCCACATGAGATCGCGCGTGTCCTGCGATGTCAGAGGCAACCCACACTGCACTTTTGGTCAAACGTGTTTTCCATAAGCCCCCGTCAGCCGAAAAGAACAAAAGGTCTGCAAGCACAGCAACACAAGTGCCTCCGCTGGAAGACAAAGGGGCGTCCTGAACGAGCGGCAGCCTGCTTCAGCGGTGCGAGCGCGCAGAGGGGAAGCTGAAGACTGGTCACACGGCCCCGGTCACAGAGGCGGAGTCACCTCTTCCTGCCCTGCAGTTTTAAAAGGCGTCTCGGAGCTTTGACCATTTTAACCCGAGGTTTTAGATCCAGAAGTTTTACTTTTTAAAGCAGTATTTTGTTTCTGCCAATAGCCACAAGCGCCCGTGTGTGTCTAGGAAATGTGATATGCGTTGTGCAAAAGACTTTTCAGCTATTGGTTTTGTATTTCATTTTCTATTCTCCTATGATGATGAGTTTCCCAGCGTGTGTCTGAATTTGGTCTTTTGGAAGAAATGACTTACTCAGGACAGAAGTGTTACTACAAGCGTGACACATTTTGAAGTGTGTTAAAGATATATATATATATATATCACTTTTAACTGTGTGGCGAGTCAGTGTGGTCGTCCCCAATTGTATACTATTTGTATACTTATAGTTTCTTTAGAGGCTTTTTTTTTTTTTTTGATAAAGTGGCAATTCTTTTGCATCAAGTTCCATAGTTTTGCATTGTATTTCGTGCTTTAATTAATTAAATCTGAATAATGGTAGACTGATCACCTCAATTTGTAATACTGAAAAAGGGTCTGCTTGTTTTTGAGGCTTAAATTTAGTGTATGCTGGTGAGTTGTCGCAAAGAGTACCTTTTTCTAACCCTAGTGCAGCTCTTTGGCTTATTCGGATTGCTGGGTTGCTTTGTGTGGTCGTCACAAAGAAATACTCGCTGTATATTTGCGGAGATGGTCTTATGGGTGATGGTGACTGTTCGATGTCTTGAAAGATTCAGTCCCTGATTTAATCTTCCCATTTGATAGCGAAATGGCCGTTTACATTCTGATGTTTCTGCTGCCAGCATCTGACAGGAGGTCAGTGACCATGAATGCGATCATGTTTAATAATTGGGGGGTGGGGCGTTTGTTTCCTTTTCATTCTGGACCCCATGTTAACTGTAAATAATTGCCTCGTTGCCATGAACTTGTAACAGTTGTGATTGTGATTAAAATGGGCATCTCTTCCACAATGCCTCTGTTAGTTCCTCCCCACTACAGTCTTTCTGCTCCTGGAACAGCTTTTCTCAAATCCCAGCTGCCTCAGTGTGACACAGCCTCAGTATTACCGTAAAAAGGGCATGATCAAACATGACAGCGGGACTGATTCCTGAAACACCATGTATATGTGTATATTTAGAATATTGTACTGTTCAAAGAATTACAGAAATGCTTGTCATTTTTTTTTCTTTTTCTTTCAAAATATGATCGTTCCTCTTTGCAATGTAGTTTTATTTGTAGACCACTACAACGTGGCCTTACCTGTAAATAAAAGTGAATCCCACCAACTCCACCACTGAGAACTGCGGGTGGGGGACTGATCTATGCACATTTATCCAGATTCAGTTCATTAGCAAGCAACCTGAATTTATATGTAAATTCAATAAAAATACAGGCCTGTGTTTGCAAGCTTAGTATGTCAAGTTAAGCTTCATAAAGAATACTGCTGGATTGCTAGGAAACAGTCTATTGATCGGGTGTGCGCCAAGAGTGACTCGATCGCACACTGCTCTCGTTCCATCCTGTCCCACAGCGAAGGGTCCAGTTTGTGACATTTTAATGGGAAGAGTCTCCACCCGGGGAAGCTGACTGCAGGTTGAGGGTGGGCCGCATCACCCTCAGAGGATGGAGATCTCGACCTTCTCACTGCTCTCGTGGTACCAGACAATGCTTTGGCAGATGGCCTGCCGGATGTAGTCCTGGTCCGGTTTGGCGTGACAAGCATCTCCTGACTTGCTGACCGGAACCGTACCGGCCGGCACCGATTCGGCTGTCATCTGCTGGAAGAGCTCCATGGTGGTGTAGTCGGCAGGGCAAAACTGTGTGGGTGGGGAGGATGGGGGCATAGCCGCAGGAGACCCCATCTCCCCGCCGGCCACCTGGCCCTCCTCTCCTGCTGCACACGGCCTGGCCATCTCCTCCATGAGTGGGCTCCTGCAGCTGAGCTGGGGACCCGGCTCATCCTCGATGATATGCAGGCTGCTTGCGTTACTTTCCTTCACATGGGCCAGCCGGCCCCGGCCCAGGGGCTCCAGGATGTCCTGTGGATCACAGGAGCAGAGGGTCACATTCAGAACGTAAATGTCCTGGGTCTCTGTGTAGCTCCGTGGGTTAGGAACCAGTATCTAATGAGAAGGTTGCTACTTGAACTCCCAAAGTCAGCAGACCAATTTCACTGCTGGGTCCCTGAGCAAGACCCTTAATCCCCATTTGCACCAGGGACTGTCTGACCCTGCATTCTCAAAAATATATGTTGCTTTCGATAAAAACTAAATTAAATGATGTTAGAGGGTCAAGGCCCACGTCGTTTGGTCCCAGATTCTAACCTGTCATTTCCGGTGGGCAAGCATGGTCCAGCATAACAAGTGGCATATTGCGGAACCGCCAAGGAATTGACATAACTTGTACACATTTTCTGTATAAAGCGGTACGCATGGCAATTTCTTGTTGAAACGGCGCGAATGCATACTTAATTCATGTGCATTCTGTGATGACAAAAAATTACTGCACATTTTCAACTTGCCACGGCGAATGTGTTCTTGCATACATGTTATGTAAATGGGACGTTGTTCTATTCTGTGGAGTCTTTGAACAGAACCACAGAAGGTTCGAGGGAGCTGGACACATAATACTAAAGGGGGGTATCTCGTATAGCTGAGCAGCTCGCTGTGGACATTGATTGGGGTTGTAGAGCAGTAACATGACGGCAGAAAAGAAAAACAGAACCACCTGGGTTCATTGCTTTAATTACAACAGAAAGGACAGGATGGCCGTCGCCTCATACAGGAGCCGAAATGGCGCATGACTTCCACAATGTGCATCTGTGTTTAGGCTTTGCTGATGTTTAGCAGTGATGCTGTTACACAGCAGATGTGATCTTTCATAAAGGCAAACTGAAGTCAAATGCTCAGTGGAGGCAGCGTGACAAATGGACGTGATGCATGTAATTTTGTGAGATTAAAATTAAACTTGTGTGGTAAAAGTACCCGTTCTGGTATGAGAGTGGGTCCAGGTTACGTCTGAGGTACCCAGGTGTGTGTTTGTCAGGTGAGGGTCACCGAAATAAAAACGTCAAAAGCAACATCTGTGTAAAAATAGAAAGCGAGTTGGTGGCCAGACTCATTCAGAGAGATACTGGTTTCCTGGGTGGGGGTGGGGGGGGCGGCTTTTTCTGCCAGTGAAGCAAACTTCAAACATTATCAGCAGCATTTGAAACTGAAGGGGAAATCATGGGCAGAGATTTGAGTGTTTCAGTACTTACGAGACTGTGTGCGCCATCTATTTTATGGACCACATTACTGTTGCTGGGATTGGGTATACTGGGCCAAAAAACTGTCTTCATCCTAAAAAAAAGACATTTATTTTTATGGTGAACTCTGATTCAAGCACTATCTATGCCTGTTTTTCAGGCACTGTTTCTCTTGCACTCTCTCTCGCTCTATACATATACACATATATATACATACACACACACACACATACATTCAAATTCAAGCACTATGCCTGTTTTTCAGGCACTGTTTTTCTTGCTCTCTCTCTCACTGTCATATATATACATGCGTGTGTGTGTATATATATATATATAAGCCTGCTGTAATTAAAGCTAATAGCATGTATACATCACCGCTACATGGCATGTAACTTTTTAATGCATGGCACACTCCAAAAATAACAATTTAGACGACTGACGTGTTTGATAAAGATATAAAATTAATGAATACAATTCAAATGTAACTGTACCTTTTAAACAATCTGGAGAAAACAGGCACGCAGAGAAATAGCAGTATTATTGTAATAATTCCCCCAAGACCTCTGACCGCACTCGGCAGATCTGAAGGGGTGACAGACTTCATTTCAGCCCAGAGCGGCAAGTAAACTGTCTGTTTTTAACTACAGTTACTTCAGTTATCATTCACAGTCAAAATTTAAGTATTTATGGCAAACGCCAGCGTACATATATTAGTGCACTTGCATAAATTGACTATTTAGATAAATGCCTCCACACTGAAGTTGAGAATTGTGACCGAGAAGAATTTTGTCAGAGTTACCAGATGGCTTCGTTTTAAGGTAAATGGCTTCACTCAAGACACCCTCCCCAGCCGCGGTGAACGCTGACATCCATAGCATGTAAACTGTGTGCTCCTTCAGGCCAGACAGCATGTGTGAGTGCTCCGTGTGCCTCACTTGGACAACTGACAACAGACACAGAACCATTTCTCAGATATTAGATGTTGTGACAGGTACCCCCCCCCAACTAAATAAGTAGCTAATGAATAAGTCAGAAGATCGTAGCTAGCTAGCTGGTTGGCAGGACATGCTGCTTCAGCATCTTCTACATACAGATCGTGTTTATTTAATATTTAGTGTATTTCTTATTTAGTGTAGTAACTATTTGTGGCCAACAGAGGGCCTGGCACCAATGTGTGGTCTGTGCACAGTGCACTGAAAGAGCTACAATGATATCCAGATGTCATATGACTGAGGGCTCCCAAAGACTCCCAAAGATTGCAATACTGTTCACACTACACAACTTGTTGTCTTGTAATCGGGAATCTTGAAGTCATGGTAGTTTATACACTACACGACTGATTAGTGACAAGAGGTCACACACTACAAGATCTTTCACTAGAAGGAATCACTGACCAGTCTGTCTGGTCTCCAAACTGCGTTTTGTCACAAACGATAAAATGTATGAATGACACCAGGAAATGACAATTCCAGTGTCAATGTGTTACAAACTGTTAAAACACTGTGATCAAATGACAACACATATGCTCGACATTTACATAAACATAACATAAACGTGTGGCAAATGTATACATGGAACTTTCAGGAAACAGTATCCATGGATTAGTATCCCTGAACACTAAGAACAGTTTCTAAACAAACTGAACTTTTTACACCTTTCCTAATATCTCCCTCGAGTTTCGCCTCACCCGGAGTTTTGCGTTTTCAGTGGCTGTAGCTGGAGCATGTAAACGGCTTTTCCAAGTTCTGTGAAGTACAAGTGCGGAAGATACTGCCACCATAAGGCTGACCAAGCAAAGCCAAGGCTCTGGGGCCTAACGCTTGACTGCTGTACCTTTAGACTGGTTTTTCTGCTTGCTTTCGCTGTAGTAGATTACGTAGCCGAGCAGGAAGCCCCGGAGGTCGTCTTCTGCGATGGGACTCCACTGCACGACCAGGGAGTTGCCTGTTGCGTTTAAACTTGTGATGTTCGCCGGGGCGCTCACAGGAGCTGCAGTGACAGGAGAGCAATGAACGCCGTGTGTTCTGGTGCAGCAAAATACTGTGCTTTGTAACAAGAATCTCGTTCTCCAGGAAAGAACAGAAAGCTGTTTGCAGCTGTGGTCCGACAACAACTCAGAAATAAAGTACTGACACCAAGATTTGATCAAAGACGTGTGAAACCGAAGTCATCCCTGTCCTCATGTCAGCTCCCCAGAGATGACGGTGCCAACCCGCACCCCAAAAACACACAGCCATGACCGCATGGACTTAAACTTCAGTTCACATACTTAGTCAAAAAACATCTATACAGGACACTACAGACAGGATTTAACAAGATAGTGTTGGCCAAGCTCACTTCCTTCCAAGGCGTACTGCTGAGTCCTGCCGTAAGTGGCTTCACTGTTGTTGACGTGCTTCAGGTTGCAGGTGACTTTGTCTGGCCTCGCATTCAGGAGGAAAAAGTACTTCTTGTATGGCTGAAGAGGGGCTAAGAAATTAGGACATTAAATGTAATTGAATTAAATGTAATTAAATAATTCCTCTGGCACATTTAAGTCACAAACAACGTTTGTTTTCATCTTTTGCTCATTTCTGGCAATGTTTCAGCATAACAGATGACAGGCACGTTCCCTACAATGATTTCAAAGTAGGGTGTAACATAACATCATTTCATAGATTTCCTTCTGGCACCATTTTCTGCCAATCAGCACTTCAATGATTTCTGAACGCCGTCCCTCAGTAGCCTCACGTGACCACGACGTGAGTGACAACATTAGCTAACTAGCTAGAATTAGAGCTAGAATGGGTGGTATACAACATCCGCTGCATTGCGAAAACGTCAGTGAACATATGAAGTACCTTTCGGGATAATTTCCATGTGGTGTCCTTTCTTCAGGTAAAAGGGTCGCCAGGAAGGTGTCTCTCCCATCAGCCACCACTCCACGGAGAAGCAGCAGTATGACCGGCTGAGGTCGTTACTCCAGGAGACGATGAAGCTCATGTTGCTGCTGAAAGTGACGTTCAGCGTCCCGAAAAAACCTTCAAAAAGAACAGTTTTTTGGGGGTTTTTTTTATCAAAATGTGCTACATTTAATACTAGGGCTGTAAAATACGACAAAAATGTCATATTCTGATATGTCATTTTATATCCCGAAAACAATATATATAACGATATAGCACATTTTATGTAAATTCAATGAACAAATAGTTTTACTCGTATTTGATTATTTTTCTCCTTTTATTTAGAACCTTTGTGCAAATTTTCAATTAAGCAAGCAACAAAATATAAAAATATATATTTTTATATTTAAAAAGGTATATAACCTGTTTCAGGTTAGTGGTGTTTGAGTCGGTTGCAGGGACTGGTTTGCAAAGTACAGTCTGTACCACTATTAAGCATTACACTTCACGGCATATTTTATGACGCTGCCCGATTTGTACCACTCCATTTCACGACATTGTCACGACCCGACCTGGTCCCCTTAATATTTTTCTCAACATCAGGTTCATTTTACGGACCGCTTGTGAGCGATCTCCACCA
>JAAGVU020000113.1:2002098-2012889 GCA_011763525.2 Mormyrus iriodes
GTACCCCAGTCATGGTGGAGTGACCGTGTATGTCCCTGACAGCTGCCACTATTATGCTGCAGCAAAGTCAGTAGATTTTGCCAACAGGACAAACAACTACAGAAATAAATGTTATTTATTTTGTCCATTTGTTTCCGATTCTGCTGATTTGGAGTGACAGAAATATGACTGCTACAAACGCAAAATACTCCGAACTTCATAATTCAGTTCAAAGTGACCCAAAGCTAAGTATACCAAAACATCGGGTCGCTGGATAGCAGCAATTTCAACTGATGGAAAAATAAACTGATATTTCGGATATGGGAAACTTAGGTAAAAGTGTTGATCCAAAAACTGAAAACAGACGACCGGCGAACAGGTAAAATGACAAGCAAAGAAATTAGATTTTTTTTTCAGTAAGCAGAATCATTAACACCAGTTTTTGCTAAACAAAGCGACCACTGCGGTTTGCTGTAAATGTAGTTTGCCATAAAAGGCAAGACAAATGGATTCGCAAAAAGGGTAATGCGGTGTACGCATGTTCGAAAACACTGCGCATGCGCAGATGTGCGAGGCACAGTTCGAGTACGAGGTACAAATCAGGTACTGACTTCCCCATAGTCCAAATAATTTAAAATATTACCCTAAAGAGTGTGATTTGTAACACAAAATAAACAATAGACCATAATATGAAATGATATATATTGTGTGACGATAGAAAAATGTCTATTGCCATATCGTACAACCCTATACCAAACCTTACTCATCAACACCCTATACATTTTTTCTTGTAAATAAGCCATTCAAATAGAATGATCCAGACATCAATATGAAACAGACAAAAATAAGACTCTACGTTTATGAGCTTAAAATAGGAAAAACATAAATTACAAAATAAAACTCATCATGTGTCTGTTCACATAGAGTGTCCACGGGTATTGGGTAACTAAATTTGTACGAAAGACTAAAGATATCAGTTCAGGTCACAACTGAATCTTCATTAAACTTCTTAGTCATTTATAAATATATAGCTAATATTAAATTGTCCTTATACTGAAACACGCTCGTCCAAGTACAGCTGGAAATTCATATAAAATAAAATTACATTTTATTTATTTGGCAGATGTTTTTATCCAAAATGACGTAAATTTTTTTGAAAAAGCAAAAAGTCGTAATTAGGGTTAAGGCCCCAATGATGAAAAGAGCACCCTTCCAATCACAAGCACAGCGTCCTGACCTGCCGAACCACTCACTGCCCCCACTAAACATTTATGAAGGTTAACTAATCAATGACTGGTTTATAAAGAAAATCAGCTGGCAACCTGCTAGGTGCTGAATGTGACACATGATAACCTGAGGGTGCTGGGCCCCATACCAGCATCCTCTGCAGCCTGTATGGCTGTCTTCACGGGGGGTGAAGCCCCCGCCTTGTTGAAGGCCATGATGCTGATGACATAGGACGAATCTGAGAGAAGGAGACTCAACAGAGACTGCAAAGTGTGTAATGTCTGCTGGAATTCTCCTGATTCCTTTGCCACTGTCACGTTGTAACCGTCCGCCGACAGGTAGTCCTCAAGCTGTAGGAACAACAAGGCGTTGAGTTTATGACATGGGATCGTGATCTGACTTTTCAGCTTGCTGGATAAATCAAAGTTGCAATATGGTTATATAAGGCGATGCAACACAGTGGTAAACATGCCCCTGTCCCAACATTTTTTAAAATGTGTTGCTGGCATCAAATTCAAATTGAGCATATATTTGTCACAAAACAATAACATTTCTGTTTCAACATTTGATATGTTGTCTTTGCTCTACTTTCAATTAAATATGGGTTTCTATGATTTGCAAATCATTGCATTCTGTTTTTATTTACGTTTATTTACAGTGTCCCAACTTTTTTGGAAACAGGGCTGTAAGTGTCACTCGCAGGCGTGGTTTCCAGGCCCCTCCCTGGACAGTTTGGCCCATAAAGTTCAAAACCCACTGGGCCCACAAGCCCCGTGAGACCTGTGGTTGCTATTCACACTGACCCAGCTCCACCCCATTTTTGCTTCTCCTACTTCCTATTTCTGGTGAGGGTCAACCCCTCCAGAGAACCTCAAGCAGAAAAACTGCCGACTGCTGACGTTTGTGCACAGCTAGCTAGCAGAACACCTCAGCTCCAAACTAATCTTATCCAGTAAAGTACTGAAGTACAGCTCAGGTAGTCACCTTCCAGTGTATGATGATCAGTCTTTGGCCCTTTTCATATGGGATGACTTCTAACTTGTTGACTGTTGGATTATCAGTCAACTCTGTAAAAACAACATAAAACGGATAAAAATATATGATCGATTACTTGCTCCTCATAAAGGAATTTTTGTTTGCTATAGCTCTGAAATGATATATTTATATTTGGTAACCAAGTTCTTTTTGTTTTTTGGTTAAATATTGATGTCATTCAGAACCTAACACCACATAGCAGTGAAGTTCAGAAGAGGTCACAGAGCTTGCCTGGTGGCACAGTGACGATGTGACTCCACGGACATTGGCTGCACTGGGCGTTGGTGACACACTGCAGCTGGATCTCATAGGACTTTGATGACGTCAGATTGGCTGCAGTACTGTTTTTCTCTATAGATACTGGCTGCAGCTGTAAGAGGTACATTGAAAAAACACAGTAACGGTAAAACAAACACATATCTATAACATTTTCTGTCTCCAGACTGAGACCAAAAAAGTTTTTGTATGTTAGAAGAGAACAGTGCTACATTATTTTTCTCTGTGGGGAAACTGGGTAGTTTTCACATATCCCATCTTGCTCACCATGAGTGCCACAGATAATATAATTTCTTTTTTGGCCATGGGATTTAAACCGACAACATTCTAGACAGTTCACAACCCTACTGAGATACAAATAGTGATTTGGATTTGTCTGTATTAACATATTTTTTCCACCACACTACTAAAAAGCCAGAATCAATTTCATAAGCTTGCTTGCATGTTTAAACTACACAAAGCAATATACCAATGTATCATACAGGGCGATGTACCGTACCATTCTCCATTCGCTGCCCATCTCCCTGATCCATACAACATACTCCTTAACATAAGCTTCCTCCCAAGAAGGCTTTACATCCAACTGCCTTGAATATCGTTTAAAGTTGATATTATTTCTGGGACGACACCGACCTTGAAGTTGTTAATATAAAAAAAAACACGCTCTTCAGTATGTTACATTTAAAAAGAAAACCCTGTTAATCATGAGCCAAAGAAAATACCTTTAGTTAAATCAACCAATCCAGTTTCCTGATTCAGTATATTGAGATCAGCTTTGCACTTCAATTCTTATCTCTACTTAAGATGTTACATCAGCAATAAAATTAGGACAGCACTTGTAAATAAAAAATAAAAAAAACATTATATCTCACAAACAAATCACACAAGCCTATGTTATCGTTATAGGTAAATTATTTAATGTATGTTAAATTTAACTTAATTGATTTAATACATTATTTAATTATGCTTGCTTTGAAAACTTACTTAGATATTCTGGTATTCCACTGAAAGTTGTTATAGTACAATTCATCTCAATATAACTTGTGTCAATAACGCAAGCATTCAGCTTTGCGGCCCTGTATACCGCAAACTCATAGAATGTATTTGATGTTTTTCGGTGGTTCGGGGGGTACGCGTGTCCCAATGTCCGTGACCATGAAAAAGAGAAAAAAGGGTATTATTTATTCACTTGATAGAACGGTAATACCATTGCAAATGAATTTTTAGTGAAATGCCTGACAAATTCTAATTTGAGAGCGATAGCAACAAACTGATCAGCATTAATGAAGTATGAACATTTCCAGAGAATGATTTAAAAACTTACTGTTCATAGATAAATGTATACATTGTATTGTTTGAAGACCTTCTCCCTGATTTCCAGGTACAGTTCATCTTTTTGTTCCAAATCCAGAAACAATCCAAATCATGTACACCATCTAAAAGACACAAATTTGCTGAAAAATACACATAAGTAACACAACTAAATATAAAATTCAGAATATAAATTACATTTGTAATAAATTGTTATTAGTTTTATATACTTTGGACTTTCATCCATTTATATAATCACATCTTTTTCCCACAAAACTACATATCCATCGAAAACTGATTTGAACTCTTATGTAACAATTCGATTAATTCCGAAACTAAAGCAAAAGTTGCGTGACACGTTATTCTTCCTATTTGCTATGGCAGACTGTCCGTGCTTCTCGTTAACACACAGGAGAAGTATCACTAATGCAGAAGAACACAGCTGCATGCTCACACACAGCGCGAAAGCAGCGAATAACCAGCCGGACCATTTGTGGAAACAGCTCTGAAACGATTTCTGTAATAAAGTTATTTTCAAGCTTGCAGCAAATCCTCAACACAGCTCTGTACCTTGTGAGAGACACAGGACTACCCCCCCCCCCAGAATGAATAATAATAAACTCATTAAAGTCAGAAAGTATTACATCAATTAGACATCACACAAGGTCCTATCTGTTACCGAACAGAAGCCCTGAATGAATGCAAGCAAGCCGGACGGTTTGTTCAGCTCAGATGTTTTAAGAAATCGTGCTCATACCCTCGGATAGATCGGGTCTCTGAGCTAAAGCCTTGGCAACGCCCCTGCTGGAAACAAAATCTGTTTTGATATTTTTAACATCATATCAGTAAGTACAACCATAGTGATACTACAGTAATAATTGTAGTGATTGGAGTCACTTTTCAAATGGTCTATTAGAGGAAATCTGTGCCTGAGTGAGAAAATACAAAGTGAGATAAGAGCTCACCTGGAGATGAATGGCAGTGCTCATAACTGGAACATGGTTTGCTGTTGACTGAAAGAAAAAAAGCATATAGGTTACTAGGTTACTAGTATCCATCCCTCTACATAAATAATTGTAAGAAACCGGAAGTTCCTAACGGTGATAAACTGAGATCACCTCTTATAAGCAGCAAGCTCGTTAGCAAAATCCATCTCATTTGTTTTTATCAACGTTTAATTTCTTTTTCTTTGACTTGGAGGGGGGCAGCAGAGGCCGTTACAACCAGCATCCTCACAGACCCCCACATGTAACAGACAGGGCTGTCAGCGGGGCATGAACACCCTGGCAGATTCAGGGGGCCAGCACTTTATAGTGGCCCTTACCATGGGCCATCCTTCATACATGGCAAATTCCATGAGGGACTCCTGTTCTACATTTTTAAGCGACACTTTCTTAGGGGCCCCAAAATTTCTAGCTTTTCTGCTGGTAACAGGCACCTGGACACAATGCAACAGGTTGATGTATAAGTGAATTCATGCATGAGAATCTCCTTCTTACACGAGGTGTTTTAGCTAACAATGTTGATTTATGTGATGTTTCTTTTCTATTTCTCTATAACGATGGATGGATCTGAATATTACAGTCAATTTTACTACTACTAGCTGTGCTCCACGATATTCTCACTTTTTAAATTCTTCTATTATATCCCATTTTAAAACCATCTTCACTAGTCTTGATTTTCAAGGCCAGTGTGATATCTACGATTCTGTCTTAGCTTTTAACTCTGCATATAAAACAGTTTTAGACTCAGTTGCTCCCCTTCAGATATGCTACAAAAAGGGAAGATCTGTACCATGGTTTAATGATAAAACACAACACCAACGCCACGCTTGTCGAACTGCGGATAGGCGCTGGAAAAAAGATAGGCTCAACATGTCTAAGCAGATTTTTAGGACTGCTCTGTTTAATTTTCAGGATCCAGTTCAGAAATCTAAACACGATTATTTTGCTGATTTGGTATCCCATCATTCTAAGAATCCTAGGGTCTTATTTAATGCAATTAATGCAGCTATTTACCCTCATTCAGAATCAGGATTAAATAGCACTGTTCTTTCTTGAGAGCAGCCTCTCTTATTATTTATTAGCAAAATCGATACTATCCACTTCGGCATTGTTCCAACTGGATATGTTCTTCCTGTTGTTAATCAAAGTGTTGTCTTGGTATCATTTAATGGTGTTTCTCTTTTACAGCTAAAAAGTATTGTTGACACTCTTAAACCTACTCTCTGCTCCCTTGATATAATTCCACCACGCCTCTTAGGGGAAGCTTCTGATGTTCTAGGTCCATCTTTCTTAGCTATTCTGCAGCCTTTGACACTATTGACCATGACATCTTACTGATGTGTCTTGAACATCTAGTAGGGCTTAAAGGGGCTGATCTAAACTGGTTCCAGTCATACCTTGCTGGAAGACTCTTTTCAGTGTCTTTTAATTCCTCCATTTCATCTACTGCTCCGGTTAAATGTGGTGTTCCTCAGGGCTCCATTTTGGGTCGTATTTTATTTTCGATATATCTTTATCCTATAGGAGCTATTTTTAGGAAATTTAACATTTCTTTTCAATGTTATGCTGATGACACACAGGTCTATATTCCTGTATGTAACTCTGCAATGAATTGACTACACTGTTGTGTTTTGGAGTTAAGATCCTGGATGGCTGATATTTTCCTTGATCTGAATCAAAATAAAATGGAACTGCTGATAGCTGGTCCTTCAGCCAAACCTCAAATTTGTCTAGATACTCTGGGCTCTCTCTCTGTCTTTCGTAAACCCCAAGTCCAGAATCTTGGTGTTAATTTTGACGGTAACCTCTCTTTTGAGAAACAGATTAAATCTGTAGTAAAGAGTTGCTTTTTCCAGCTTTGTCTGCTAGCTAAGGTCAAGCCATTTTTATCTCCTTGCGATCTTGAGAGAGCTACTCATGCTTTCATCTTTTCCCGGCATGATTACTGCAATTCACTGTATTCTGTGATCAGCAAATCCCTGATACGTAGGCTGCAGTTGGTCCAGAATGCTGCCGCTCGCTTTCTGGTTGGGGCAAGAAAGTTTGATTCGGTTTCTCCAATATTAGCTTCTTTACACTGGCTGCCTGTTAGTTTTCATATTGATTTCAAAATTCTGCTGTTAGTTTTTAAATCATTACATGGGCATGCTCCTGCCTACTTATCTGAACTGTGTGTTTTACATCGGCGATCGACAGAGTTTAGATCCTCCAATCAGTTGTCTCTTGTGGTGCCTCGTACTAAGTGTAAAACCAAGGGGGACCGGGCTTTTGCAGCTGCTCCACCTCGCCTGTGGAACTCTTTACCTCAATACATTAAGGAGTCTCCCACAACTGAATTGTTTAAAACAAATTTAAAGACCTATTTCTATTCTCTAGCATTCTGTGACCTACAATAATATTGCTTGTTTTTTTTTTACATTAGTCTTTTTCAATTAACTGATGGTAGTTTTGTGTTTTACTGTAATCTACTTCTAATTATTTACTTTACTTATGTTTTTTATGTTCTTGTATATTTTATTGCAAAGCACTTTGGCTGCAGCATTTCATGCCGCTTTAAATGTGCTCTGTAAATAAATTAACATTGGCAGTCACAGCGCAGCACAAGACTGGCTCCTGACCTATTCACACATGGGCTATTTTTGGTGGATCTTCCACACCCCACTTGCCTCTGTGTTTACTATGCAGTCAAAAGTAAACAAATGCAATTTAAGAAAAGTGTATTTAAGGTGTATATTTCTTATGTTGTAAAGGTATATATTTGTCTCAATTTATTATATAACTATTTTACCTGTTTAAAAACAGACCATGCCCTAGAGAAGCAGGTAAACTATTCTTAAAGTTAATTTTGATAATGATGAAGTTATTTGAGGATCAAAAGCAAATCAGTGATACAATGCAGTACTTCTCACATATAGACCTGATGCCCTATATGCTTATTTTTGTTCCATTAAGTCAGTTAATTAAACTTAATTAGTCTCCACTTCTTATCAGAAATGTCATCCAACATAAATCATGGTATCTCCGCCATAGACAGGCTTACTACTAAAACACTGAGCCAAAAGCGTAGTTAAATGAAAGCAGAACACTAGTGACTACAAGGGAGTGTCAAATCTATTTTCTTAACTATTTCTGAACATGAGGACTTGCAAGGCTGACAGGACGATTATAGGTTCTCCTTTTCAAACTGGATAAGCCAAACTGAATTGTAAAGAAGATGAATCATACTGTCCAAAGTCACATTTCTAACACATTTTACTACTCGTTTTTACATTGGAATAAGAAGGACGTTTAAAAAACATAAATACCGCTGTAAGCCATCATGTTGACGGTGGGAAACCAGCAACACCAGCAAAGACAGCCTATAAAGAAAACAGAAAAGTGGCAGTCAGATACAAAAAAGTCAATTGCTAAACTCGAAAAATTGTGTTTTTTCTAACCATGAAACCCTAGGAAGCAACGCACGCTGCCCGTGTTCAGCGCAGCCCGTGTAAGTTTTATGCTCTGCCTGTAGTTTTTATGCGACATTTTAAAATACGTAAACCTTCATATACGAAGCAGCCGGTATGCAGCAATACCATCTCAACTGTTCCAGCGCAGTTACATGTTGAAACAAATGCCCATATTTTATTTTCCGGGGCATGTTATAATTGAACTGAAAACTAGAATAAGATGATGTCTGGAGGCATAACAACTTATTTCTAGTAAAATAAAGACTCACAAATGACGACGACAAAGACAGACTGGTGAAATTCTTCATGGTTTCTAAGCCTCCTGTTTCTGCGTGGCGCCGTGGTCGCGCTGGCCATAGTACCTCATCGGGAGGGTTTGCCGAAAGGGTGCAGAACTAGTGAGTGATGAGCAAAGACGGGCGGCCGGACATCACACGCAGCACGCGCACTCTCACGCTCATTCGCGCGCACACACACGCGCAGAGAGGCGCATATATACACACAAACACGCACAAAGACGCACACGCATACACATAGAATGATATAAAAGATCAAGATTCACAATTAGACAGACTGACATGGAGACATACATGGGCAGACGCACACCCAATATTATACATCTGCAGTTTTAGGCCAACAACTTTACACCCGCAGTTCTGGACCACCGTATAAAAAGAATATTGAGAAAGGTCAAAATATGCCGGGTTTTTTTTCGGTCACATTAAGTTACAGATGCTTTTTGTTACAAATAAGAGTTAGTTACAGAAAAACATTTCAAAAGGAGCCTGAAAGTCAAACACGCGTCCGAAAAAGAAGCAGAAGTCAAACTGCTAAAACTATTATAAGCCAAATCACGGAGAGCATAGCGGGTCTGCGCTGTAGCGAGTGCAGGAGGGAGTGTACACCCGTCTCCGTTTTTGATTACTCTATTTGAGTTCTTTAGCGTAGGCCAACATATTTTAAAACATTCGCCTATTACATAACTTAGGACTACTAAGAGTTTGATTAATTTTACCTTGGTTGAAAAGTTTAATTTAACATTTAAAAGGTGAACGGCATCATGTAAAACGATATATTGTTTTTATGGAACTGAATAGGTCCATAAACTACTAGGCCTAATTGGAAAACAAAATTGATCTGAAAGACAATGGATCAGCTTTCTTCAGTTTTACGTTTGGAATTAATTTTAATGAAACAAACAGCCAGTTCTTTCAAAACAGTTTGAGACGTTATACATATAAGTGGATGTGTGTGTCCCTATGTGGGTAATGCGGTATGCGGTTTACTGGCTAAAAACCATAAGTGTAAATTATGGGGGGTGTAACCCCCCCCCCCAATAATTAAAGCAGCCAATACAATCCTTTGAACTAACTTATATGGGTGGAGACCTCAACGCCCCCAAGGCTCAACCCAAAGTTATGCCCTTGCTAAAACCAATCGTGGGTGTAAAACATTAAAATTTAAAAAAGCTCAAAATTAGGACAACGATTCATTATTGTTTCACAAGATTTTGAATGTTAATAGAAAATGTTAGTACATCACAACCTATTATATACAGACTAATATCTAAATAAGCATAAAAACCCAGCAAAAGGTCTAAACTAAACTAAAGTGTTAACGATAGATATATTAGGATGTAACTGCGGAACAAGTAATACAAGGAGCGTACAGCGAAAACACGGGTATTACTCAGACCTGCACGGTGTCTTGAAATAAAGTTAATCGAAAACATTGTGGAAATCTATTGCCCTGTAGCCTACCGGCTACATGATTGTACATGTGAACTTTGTTTTAACGGAAAAAGGCAGTTTCACTTCCTTCATCTTAAAATAGAAGTGCCGCTGGCATCGCTTTTTAAACATTTCGGTCGCGTACACACATTGATGTATTGGTAATTACGTCTAATATCTACCTTGTCACGCATAGAATTTATGTGCTTTTATTTATAGTTATTGAAGATAACTTAATTATCGATCTAATATGCCTAATGCAACAGGTTTTTGAGAATACGGCATTGAGAATATTATCTTAAATATCTAAAAATACATAAGTTAAAGTAAACCCGTTTTAAATATGAAATTGCTTCAAAAGAATTAAGTTCACGTCACCCGCGTTACGGGGTTACAACAGCATTTTAGTTAGAATGACACTGTCTGTCCCAGCACGGTAACCGTGGCGTGTTCGGCTCTAGACGTACGCCTTGAACTGTCCGTTTGGCCTTGTTGAAGATCGGGACAGAAATGAAGATTTCAAAAGACTTCTAGGAATGTGCAATTTCAGTTGACTAGTGTAGTAGCCTATTTCCTGAAAAGTTTAGTGACTGAGAACGAGAGCGCTACAACATTATATTAAATAGGGGAAATAAAACAACTTACCCAGAATGCAAATATGTAACTAGATTCTACTGCCTGAAAAAATATATTCAACAAAAATACAAAGTCAGATTTAAGGTGTTCTCTTATATATATATATATATATATATATATATCTATATATATATATATATATAT
>JAAGVU020000113.1:2028650-2084850 GCA_011763525.2 Mormyrus iriodes
AGGGGGGGGGGGTTTGGAAAGGGGGGGGGCCCCCCCCGAATTTAAAAAAAAACCCCCCCGGGGGAAAAGGCCCGCGGGGGGGGGGGGGGGGGGGGGGGGGGGGGGGGGGGGGGGTCGCCGACAGTGCCCTCTGCACGCAACGGGCCCTGCTCATCATCATCTGCTCTCAGCACCAGCTGTTGGCATCGGACAGACTCAGAGACTGGCTTTCTCCTCACGAAGATAGGAACCTTCTCGGAGGAATTACCTGTTGGGAAAGCCTCCGGCCAGTAAAGAGCTGAATCAGTCAGGTGCATATTCTCCGGGATTAACCTCAGGACGGCTGGGTCCAGCTCCGTAATGGGAGGAGCCCAAGGGTTGTTGCAGGGTTGGGATTTTGGTCCGGTCATTCTATCATGACGATGGGGCTGACGGCGAGGTTTGACATAGGAAGGCGGACGATACACACACGATTCAAAATACAACAGTGGGGTTTATTGGGGCAGGAACACACTGGAGAAATGGACAGGCTATAATGACCAGACAAGGGAGCACAGGACTAGGGAACTCTTATACTCAGGAATAACGATGGAATGAACGAGGGGCACCTGTGGCTGGTTAACAAGGGGACAGGAACACGAGGTAACACCAACGAGCTACAGGCGTGGCTGATTAGCAGCTCCGCCCGTGGGAAACACTGGGAGCAGACTTGTAGGGCGAAGCTGGAAGTGACAGTCAGACCATGTCCCTGTAGCTGTTGGTGTTAATGGCCTTGCTCAAATGAACAGCAGTGACGTCACCCTACCAGCCAGCAAGAGAATGGAAATTGGATTCATGTGGGATTATCGCACACAGTCAATCGCCGCCTTCACAAGCTGTAGGAAGTGGATTAGAAGAATAATGACCAGCCACTGCTGCTTTTTGAAGGTTTGGTTTCGAATGAAGATATATTTCATGTCAATATAAGCTAATGAATCTGAAATGACCGAAAAAGGTTGGCATGTTCAAGTCCACCCTCATATATTGTTTTAACCACCCAGTTCACTGGTGCAGCTCATCAAAATAAAACCTAACACTGCTCTGAGCAAAAGGGAGAAGAGTTTCTGTTCTTTTTGCTCTGTCTTTGTCATTTCAGTAGTTTCCCCACACTGCCACTATCTGCTTGGTGAATGGTTTTTTGTGTTAGCTATTGCAAACCCTTTTTAACTGCGTAAGTTCCTGCACAGACTGTGCTGCCCCTCTCCTGCCTGCATGCCACCAGAGTCGGGTGTGGACTTCTCTGAGGTCTTCCCTGCCAAACCAGTTTATTTCTCTACAAAGCTTGGAGGTTGTCACATGGTGGCGCGTGGTGGCACACTGGAAGCATCGGTTTAGGACAGCAGGCAGCCACAGGGTCCCCACAGAATGCCATAGACACCTCAACTTCCTGGACTGAAAATCCCTCAGCTGCTACTGAGTGTGGCAGCAAGCTATACAGCGTGGTCTAGGTTCTAACCCCTCAGACCACTGGGAGCAGATTTTTGGAGAGAAAGGAAACATCGATTCTATATTTCTGAAGGAGAGATTAACCTGTTCATTAACAACTATTTTGTGATATATAATCATATTATGAACTCTCAAGACATGTATATTTAACACAAAATGTAAAGGTTGACAGTACAGACATCAGTAATCTTAATTGCCATTAAACTAGTGTTTGCTTTAAACATTGATAATTAAGAGTTAAACTGTTCAAAGTGTTCTGACATCCCAGATGAGGTATGAAACAAATTATATTAAAACTGCAAAAAAAAAAAAAAAAAAACTCACCAGAAATTTTGAGTGTCCTTTGTATTTATTGGGGGAATTAAAAAAAAACTCCTAAAGAGGAAAACGTGTTTTGTTAGACATTTAAGCCCGTGATATGAGAAATTTTCTTGTTCGGCTAAAATTATAAAAGAACCACTTCGCTGTGGTATGCCCTCTAGTGGAGACAAGTATACAACGCACTTTTATGTACAGGACCATATCATTGCAGAAATATTTTTATAAAGGCTGCTGTACAGCTGTCACACGAAAACATTCCAGTTAACCTGATCAGTCGACTCACCATAACGTAGAAACGTTTAATAATAAAATACAAATAGTCACTGCACGAATATTTTGTCGTTTTTTATGCTATTAGTCAAACGGCACTGTGACTAACTTGGATGAAGCTACACTATACCTAGATGTGTTAGGTTAGTTATAAATTTCATTAATGTTGAAGAAAACTGGATACCATTTCTTCTACTACTATACTACCACAAAAAGAAGGAAAGAAACAGAGCAGAACAACGTAGTGAGTCATTCCAGCCTTAAATAACTGCTTTTCTTTCAGTTTTTAGATATAGAACGGCAAGTTTAAATTTTAAAACGTTTCTCTGTAAGTTATCGGAAGACAACGTATTCCAAGTATCACTCTGCCATGAAATAATAAAAAATTGTGCTCTAACTATTTTACCAAAACGCTATCATGCCCAGAAGTGTTTAAGGATGGAAGAAACCATCTGAAAATACATTTATTATCAATAAAGACCATCGCATGGTTGACCAACAATCCGCGACCTCCTATTTAATTACGTTACCAGCAGTTCTTCTGAACTACGACAATAGTATCTGTAGCCTATTGCTGTCGTCGTTAGGGTCAGGGGTCTGTCAATTGTCAACCATAGACTCACATACATCACTATCATCTGTGATCTTGCTTTGCAGCTGCAGAGCTGCGAAATGGTCTATAGCCCGCTGACACTGTAACAGCCATATTATCACCTCAAGGGAAGGGTAGATTTTAACTGCCATTTCCCATGCCTAAGTGCGTTAACCGCTTCTCCCATAAGCAGCAGTACGTTGTTACACTTGATGGGTTCCCTCTGCCAAACCACACACACAACAAGACACACGACATTCAGCAAAGCAGTATGTTGAAAACAGACGTAAACGTCGTGCACATGGCTGATGGCCAAGAACCGTAAATGAGACCGCTGAGCAGGGCGCTACATGCTCCCCTGATAGGCCAAATTTAGTGCATACGCCCGAGTCTCCTGGCTCTAGTGCTAAATGCACTTATGACTCAAGAGAAGATGACATCAAGCTGGGGAAGAAACACATGGGAAGACGACGGGAGGTCGTGATCAAGAGTGGAGGGGGGTTTCTGCACAGAAAACCCCCGAAGGCTCACTGGGATAAATGAGTAGGCAACAAAACTGACATTATAGGCTAACTACTGGTCATGTATTTTTTTGGGGCAATTTGGTTGAGATCTTGTAGTAAAAGACGCAATACATCTGACGGCATTGGCAGCTTTTTTAACAGCTATTATATATTGTGATTTAAAATTGTTAGCAGCTTATGATGTATGCAAATGCTTATTTCAACTGCATTGCATAATTTTTGCTTCCTTAAAAGTTTATAGCCAGTGGTTGTGCACCCCAATCGGGTATTAATTTGTAGGTGCTGTCAAGTCGATGTCCACCCCCACATATACAACTCTCACTAGGTCTTCAGGGTTTCCGAACCGAACCCAGTTAAAAAAATCTAATCAGGGCAAACAAAAAATTAAATCACAAAGCAGAGGGACACAGGTAACACCTTGCTGCTTCTCATACGCACCCCTTCAAGAACAATGCATTGAACTCAACTCAACTCAAACTCAAATATATATATAGAGCACTTTAAACAACCAAAGTTCACCATAGTGCTCTACAGATTAACATCAACAGAAAAATACAATACAACATAAAAATATGAGACATAAAAACACCAAGAAATATAAAGGCTCACCCTAAATTAAAGCTGTCACGGAGAAAAGGTAGCAAAATAAGCTGAGCGTTATTTATCTAACTTAGTTTTTTTAGCGCTCCCCCTAAACTTCTCGGGAGGCTTTCAAGGGAACTCGTATCCTTCTCTGGGGAGCTGAGCTCCCCTTATCTCCCCCGTAATTCGATCCATGGTCAGATGGCACAGAATTTCATGCTACGCCCCTGCCTGATTGACTGTGAACTTGCAATCGGAGCCCTCTGTGAAACAGGCTGCATAGCAGCGAGGATTTGTCAGCTTCAAACACACTGTATTACTGTGGGTCAACACGCATCGACTTCCTTTAGCAGAGCGATTTTCCTTACAGAGTTCTCCCGAACTCTGGTGGGTGGGGCCGCGCTATATGGGCGTGGTCTCGTTTGTCGGGCGTGGTTTTTATAAAGGGCGGGGCGGGTTGGGGCGCGTTTGGTGGGCGGGGTCTATGTGATGGGCGGGGCTTCCTTAGTGCAGCCGTTCAAACCAGCGGCTTGAGCGCCGGGTGTCCCTGCTTTGAGCTCTTACACTTCTGTTCAAGGCAGATTTCTCGCCAGATGGGATATATTCCTCCGTTCATCAGCGCCTGTGCACCCCGCTTGCACGCTCGGATATAGTGGAAAATGATTTCTGGAACCAAGGAGATGTGCAGAAGTCTCTCCCAGGTACGCGTTTAGAGCAACTTTGGCCGCCGGTTCCTCCGCGGTCGCCGGCTAGATCGCGGTAGCGATGGAGAGGAAAGTTTGCGAGAGCCAGGGCAGGAAAAGCCCGGCAGACCGGGAAAAGGCGTGCGAGGGGAAGCCTTACGCCGCCGGTGTGTGTACCTCCGATCCCGGCGGCGGTCGGCGGATGGAGAGAGAAGAAGGGATGGAAAAGAGCGAAACTGACGCGGGTGAAGAGGAAAAACCGGACAGCAAAGAAACGCAGGGAAATACAGAGGAGGAGGACGACGAAGACGAAATGGTAAAGTGACAATATTAAAATGTAGCAATAAAGTTTGCTGCGTCAGGCGGAGTGTGTGGGCCGGACAGGTGTGTGTTTATGTGATCTGTGTTTTATGTAGGACCGCAGCACAAAGTATGCAAAGGATAACGACGGCTCAGCCATTAAGTGCAATCGTGACAGATAAGTGCACTTTACTGCTATCACAGATGCGGTTGTCTTATGAACTTTGTATTCCGTGACTATTAGCGTGCAGTGTCCCAGGCATTTTCCTGCTTAAGATCGGTTCTTAAGTTTTTAATCGTTTATATGGTTAGTTAAGACGTCCACGTGGTGGAACTTGCAGATAAACATTGCTCAGCCTGCAAATATTGAACGAAGATGTACGGATTAGCGGTGTGGAATCTGAGTGCCGTGGCATGACATCTGTCACATAGATTAATAATGAAGCAACACGACACAGCCTGCGGTGAATGAAGGTATAACGTGGGTAGTTAGTTATGAGACGTGCTTGTAAGAAGGTTTGCTAAACACTAGCGGAGTAAAATGTTTAATTTCCAGTTCTTGTGGCGGAGCTTTGCTTCCTTTTCGTGCCTTTTCAGGTGAAAATTAATGACGGCATGTTTCCTACCCCTTGATTTTAAATCAACCCAAAGCCAATTAATTTGAATAGAACCAAACACTCGCTTAAATCAAGTGGCGTGAAATACTTTGTAATAAGTGCTGGTTTTCCCGTTTACTTAGTCTTTTGAAGCCTTACAACTTAATTAAGCACAGAAAAACTAGCTGTAACTGGGACCCATCGTCAACAATTCACTGAGCTGGTTTGCGTGCTGTGTAAGGTACTTTAATTCCGTGAACCTTGATTATCAGAAAGCGATAATTGCACCTAAAGCAGGATAAACCCCTATTAAGAGCTGAAGAAAAACATGGCCTGTTGGTGAAACGCCTCTTCTCCTGCGAAGCCGTCCTGGGCGTCTCTGACTCCCAGCCACCCGTTCTGATCTCAGGCTCCTTTAAGTTGCATGGCCCACTTACCTAACACCGCAACCCACTGGTGTGTCTTTAAACCTTTTTTTTTTTTTTTTTTTTTATGTACATTTTTCTATGACCTTTTGCACAAGGGACATTGAGTTCAGGTACGCCGAGTGAAAATGACCATGTTCTTGCAGTGGTGCACAGTTATTTTTAAAATTTTCATTTTAAAGTTCATCTACCTGTTTGTTTAATCTCTGCTGTGTCAAGTGTATGAACATCCACGTACTAGAGAAACCGAGGGGGGTGTTCCATGAAACAGGATTAAGATGGGTTAAGTCATGATCGTCCAATAAGAGTTTAGGTAAGTAGCATTCCTAGTGGACAATTGTGACTTCTATATTAACTTAACCCAGCTAACTGAGAAATACTGCTTCGTGGAACACCCCCTTGAAAATCCCAGTAGCCGTCTGTGTAATACACGTGTGTGTGTGTGTGTGCGTGTATAGTTTGGTCTTCCTGTTTTTGTGTGCATAGCACTTCATATTAATGGAGATACACTGTTATTCAGTGTTCCGTCTGATATTATATAACGGTTTCTGCCCCTGTTGACCTTGGCTTTAGCTATGCCTATAAATCCCCTGATTTTATTTCATTTTTTTTTTTTCTGGCTGATGAGGTTACCACAGCCATGATTTACATGTAGCATTTAGGTTAATGCTGTTCATAGACTGTTATGGTCTGCTTCTTTAACCACTTAGAAAATGCATACCCCAGATGTTTCCCTGGTACAGGGAGAATTCACTGATGATCGTCGAACTGGACTTGATCGTGACTTGCAGCAAATCTTACGATGTTTATACTACCGGTGCTGGGGCCTGCACAGATCCCCCGCTCCCCTACAATACAAAATGTCCCACTGTATCTTATGGCCATTGACGATGCTGTTGAAGTGTGTGTTACTGGTTTACTTTCCGTGAGGACAAATTGCACATTTGCATGCGTGGCAGGTTAGTAGCTGATTGTGCGTTTCTGCTGGTGACGTCCTCTGTTTGGCTTAGCGTGGACCTTGTTGAAGCTCCGGTCTGCTTTAGTTTTGAATGGAAAATGGGAAGTTTAACCTGGTATCACAAACATATTATAACATTTAAACAGACAATTTTGATTACTGTTGTAATGTTAGTGAAATCCTGGCTACCCTGAGTGCATGATAACCTCAGCCTGCGCAACTGCTGCCCCCCCCACAAAACTCCCTAGCAAAGCAAAGGACCCATTATTCTACCGTACTATGCTTCTAGATTATTACTATCAATTATATACTCAATCTCTATCTATATACTCTTTTGCATTGTCCTGGGTTTTGTGCTCTGTAACTACTGTGAAAGCCACCCCCCCCCCATTCACTTACTATTTGTATGACGCATCGTGGTCCTGGGGGAACATTATTTTGTTTTGCTGTATGCCTGTATATGGATGCTATGACAATAACCATGTCAACGAGCAGTCCTGTTGTAGTTTGGTGTATCTGATAAATGAAGTTATGAGATTAAGTTGCAATCCTGAGTAATCTTGGGCATATAACTGGATTGTTTACACTGGGCCGGACTCCATTTAGCCCTCAAATTGTGGCTGGTGGGGTGTTTTATTAAAAAGCACAGCATGAGGCTGTATAAGAGAAAATGATGCATGTTTGGACTGAAGGTTGGGGAGCAGTGTGAAACATGTTTGGGCAGAAAAGATTGATATGGGATCTGAATGCATAGACAAGCACTGCTCTGAAGAAGTACAGTTGCTGAAGTCTGTGGAGATGTAGTTAAGTAACCAGAAGCTTTAGCTAGGTAACGGGGAAATGCTGTAGGTGGTTTTACGTTACGTTTATCTTGCAGCCTCTTTTGTTTAAGTTCTGAATTTTTTTAGACATGTAAACCTTGGAAAATGAGGAATGAGTCAATGGGCTCTGTTTTAGCAAAGATGTGTTCAGTAAAATGGCTTGTGGCTCATCATTTTTCGTGAAATTTCATGCTTGGTGTGGGCAGAATACAGTGTTTATTACTTATTCCAGTCGATAGGAAACATACTTTCATAATCTGGGTTTGTTTATGATAGCCATTCATACAATGTCCAATTTTAAACCCATCCGTACAACAATGTCAGTCTAATGTAAAAGTGAAGTCAGGCTCTAAATGAGAAGCATGTTAATCGAGTTATGCAGTCATGGAAGAAGGATCCCTTATAAACAGATTCCTCATAAACTCTGTCTTAAAACTGCATAGCTAACGAAAGGCAATCGGAAGTTTGGATACCCTTTGGCATTAAATTGACTTCAGTCATTCGATGCCTATTTAAAACCATAGCGGTGTGGAGGTTAACAGTTGCTCTGAAGATTCCCACTACACGCTGATTCCTGTTCTTTGAAGCATTTTATTTTTTTTTTGCCCTGTTCCATTGCTGTCGTTTTAGGGGAGTACACCTGTCATTACCACATGCAACGTCTTTGAGACACATCCTGGCTGATGAATAATTAAGACCTATCAGGGCTGTGTGGGTGTCTTTAAATGCACGGTCACTTTTAATTGGATTTGGTGTATTAGTTATGATGTCATCTTCTCCTGCGGACTCATTACTAGAATATATGGCTGTTTGTGGTTCACATTTGGAGGAGGACAGTGATTAACCTGCCAATTCCTGATGAATGTTTAGGACAATCCCTTAAGCAACTTTGGTGGTACACACCCAAAAAAAAACGGCAAATGCTAGCTATACATGAGGTGCATGTTGTGGATTTTTGCTTTTAAACTAGTAATCTGAATAAAATGTCTATTTGCTTCCAGCCTTTGGTACAGGGACTGGATAGGAAAGATTACTAATCTGGAATGTCAGTGAATCAGATGGCAGGATTTGTTGAATGCTTTGCCAGTGAGTTTTTATTAAGTTTAAGCAATTTAATATAGTGTTGTTCTAGGTTTTGCAGGAAAGCAGTGTCCGTTATAGAGAAGAAAGTGCTCTGTAGTGTGCAAAAGACTCTGCTGATATACGGCCATGTCATGATTTGCTGACATTGACCTTGAGAAAAGACTTTTAGAAAGAGAGTATGGATTTTAGATCCAACACAGACAGTCTGACTTTTCAAATGTGCGACTAACTGAATGATGCTAAATAAAGCCGGTTTGATCCTTTCAGCCCGTTTATCTGGGACTGTTAGCATTCGCTCCAGATTCGACATGCGACACCGTTCCCAGCAGGGGGCTCGACAGCTGGTAGTTGAGTTGGTAACAGTCATTTGGCTCAGAAAGAGACTGTTATCTGTTAATGTACGAGATAGAAAAAAGATTTGTGAATACTGGCAAAAATGAACTGGCTGAATAGATTCTTCAATAGATGATTTGAAGCTGCTAATGTGTGCAAAATCTCAGCTAGTTCAGGACAAAGAGGAGGGAAGGAAACCACATGATGATGATGTCGCTGGTGACATGTGACCTGCGGGTGCTGCTAAGCCTGCACTTACCCCAGCCGCCGAATCCCAGAGCAGCGACCCTATGTTTTGCTCTTGTGTAGTGTTTGAAATGATGCCTGTTAAAATACTTGACCATTATCTGCAAAGCACCCCTTGCTTTTTTGGAGAAATTGGAGAAAAAGACGTATCCAGCTGCGGTATTGTTTGTGCTTTATAAAACGTACATATTTTTATCACGCTCCCAGTGGTGTGCTTTAGCCTCCAGCCCGGTCTGCCGGGGTGCCCTCTGGTGTCACCACATGGCTTATTTGTTAAGGAGATTAACTTTAAATCTCCCTCTGACTCTGCTGACTTCTGTGGCGGGCAGGGTGGTGGCTTCCCTGTCAATCCCCATCGGCCCTGCTCTCTGGGATATGAGGGACGGCCCCAGCACAGGAATGTGGGCATTGCAGGGCGTGCCTGTTCCCAGAAGCTGTGAGGTACGGCTCTCTCGCTGCCCCTGGGCCCTCGTCTTTGCCGGCTGGCTGTCCATCTGAAACGCACCTCGCCATCTCACGCCTACCCACCTGTCTGTGGCTGCCTGAGCCAGAATAACTTTACATAGCTGTGTATTTAAAATTCAGGCAATGGTGCGCGCTTAAATGTATATCCCCTGATTAGGATGGTTTGTGATTCAGTGTGTGCCTGCTATCGGAAGGTCACAGGTTTAAATCCCAGGACCAGCAGATTGATGCCGCCTTCGGGCCGTTGAGCAAGGCCCTTATTCCCCAGCTCCATGGACTCTGCACGCATGCGTGCAGTTTGTCTCCGCAAGATAGAGTAGGCGAATAGAAAATTTCCCCGATGGGGATCAATAAAGTATCACTATTCTGATCTGAAATGTACAGTTTGAATCAGAGATGAATTTGATTGTTGTTCCTTTGTAAGCAGCTGCCTCATATCAGCCTATTTAACAAATGGGCGATTTGCAGGAACGATGCCCTTCTGCCATTAACCCAGGGTAATTGCAGCAGTAACAAACACACTTTATTTTTTGCTAAATAAAGCCTGTTTCCCCCAGGATGGCGAATGAAAATGATTGTTCTGTTTTCGTGTGTCACTGGTGGACTGGATGGTGTCATGGTGCCTGTATTGTGACCAGCAGCATGATGATGAGAGAAACAGGGCAAATCTCCTTTATACCAAAGTTGTGTGGGTTAATGTTTTTATCAATATGTGGAATTCCAGGACGTGCCTGTGTTTGGCGTTCAGAGAGTGACGTGCTGGCTGATTTGACTGTAAACTGTTTCTGTTTATCTTTCAACTGTATTAGTTATTGGCTCCAGTATTTTGTGTTTTTGTGTATAAAATGCATTCTTTAATGAAAAATTTCTTTTATCACCTAGCCACTGTCTGCTGAGACTTCACAAAAACTCCATACGAATCCAAATGCCCAGTTCTGCGGAGGTCTGCGTTCTGAGCTGTGTGTAAACCATTTGGTGCAGTCATTGTAATCCGTCATCTATTGTCCAGTCCTGCCGACACAACCGAAGGTTTTGCAGGTTAAATGTTTTAGAAATGAAAATGATGCTTTTGCTGAACAACTTTAGCAGTGTTCCTTCTCAAAGATGTCTGTAGCTTCTAGATAAAAATTGACATCCTAAATAAGTCAATAAGTTCCATTTCCTGTATGTTTTATGTTGGATGAAATGATAGAATGAAAACCAGTTACTCTGTAAAAAATGTTTTTTTTTTTTCTTGTGTATTTGTTTACAGGTTTGAATCGTAAATTTGTTTTAATCCAGTAGAAGTTTGAATAAACACAGGAAGTTCATCTGTCCAGAGAATATCTGAATCTGGCTTCTGGGGCCTGAACTCGGCCTTATGGGTAGGGAATATGCTTTGCTCCGGGTCCTTCCCATCTTTGGCTTGAGAGTCGATGCTGTCCTCTGTCACATTTTTGAACTTTGCTGTTTGGGGTCTTCATAAACAGCTTTGCCCTCATTGGAAGCGCGCAGGCTTTCGGTCTTTGGGGAAGTGGGGGAAAGGTTAGGCCAAGCAGATGTCAGGCGATGAAGTCGTGAAGAAAACGGCATCCTGCGTGAGGGATCCTGAGAACAAGGAGCCTGCTGGAATTTCAGAGGACCTTTGGGGACCATTGGGGCCCAAGTTTGTAGCTGCCATGATTCACTCTAGCTGTGGGCTTATCCCCCTTTTCGCAGGCATAATAGGACTGTCACAAAAAGCATCTTTGTGCAGCGTGAATTTAAACTTGGGACAGTTTGGAACAGTGTAAAAACATACGAGAGGAAGTTGTGCTTTAGTGTATTTTCAGTCGTTTTGGATGTTTATTTTATGTGAGAATTCTAGGTTCTTTTACAGTTCATTCATCTTGGGTATGGCTGGCGAATGAACCATTGGGACTTTAAAGCATTAGATGACTAAAACCCTGTTTGATCAGCTAAAGTTCAGAACCTTGTAGTATAATTGGAACATCCACAGAACCATGAAATGTCATGGCGATGGGTCACCCTGATGGGAGAGGGTTACGTCCATGAGCATCCCTGCGGCTAGGTTAATAATCCACTCTGGGTTCTCAAACGGAAATTGCTCTAAACAGATATTCGAGTCCATAATCATCAGTTTAGTGTTTAACGCCTATACTGCAGGTTATGTACAATAGCAGCTTCTGAAACCTGGCCCTGGACAGAGTTTGATTGGTATTTTGAACAAAATTTGAGGCAAATTATCTCTGACCTTTTGAAAGAGTGAGAGATTGTAAATGGGTTTTAAATTTCTCTTTCTTTTTAAATTTTTTTTTTTCCAATTTCTTTTTTACCAAAGGAGTCGGGCACATATAGAGAGATCAGGGAATGGTTAGCTGTGTTTGAAAGTTGGCTGAAATCAAGCGACATTTCCTTAAGCTTTGTAGGAACTTCTTGGGAATCGTGGCAGATGAACAAGATTCAAGTTAAAATTTTAAAGCACTTGAAATAACCGTCAAATGTATTCAGTTTGTGAAATATGGCCTTTTATGAAACACTAAAAATTTTTGTTTGAAAGCAGGATCAAAATTTTGGACAGAATCCAAATTCATGCCATAACTGGTGTCTTGTCCTACTTACACGTGCAGCTCCAGTAGGAACACATGACAACGGTCTGTGTATTTCTGCTTTTAACCTTTGACCTCTGCATGACTGTTATTGGGGACATGACTGTAATCCCAGGTGGCTTTACAGGGGATGTGTCAGGCGTTTTCGGCTGTTTTATTTTTAGACTGTCCATCTTTCAGATTTAAAAAAAAAAAAAAAAAAAAGTTTTTTATTTTCTTATTTCGATGTTTAATATCTCTCTGTTGGACTGATATTACTAACGTGAGTTCAGGGTTGAAATCCTGGCCCCTGAGTTATTTTTGGTGAAAGTAATCATATCCCTTCACGGGACAGGATTGCGGCTCTGAAGGAGCGCGGTGACCCAGTTTGAGGCACTTGTGGAGACGCCCACGCACACGTGGGCCACTGATGGGCTGGGCTGGCACCCTGCTCTCCCCCTGCAGGTCTACGGTCACAGTGTCAGGGCTGTGCTGGTGGTCTTGTCGGGTGCTCTCCTTCCCCAGTGCTTCTCAAACCTCTTGGTTATTCAACAGACTTTCATCAGCATCTCACCTTGAAATTAAAGGAAGCTGAAGAACCGGTACCGTGGAATGTCCCCCCCCCCCCCCCACACCCCATTTTGCTGTCTTACACATCGAGGTGAGAGCAGTTTGGGGTTTGTCCATCCAGCGTCCCTGGGGTACTTTTTCATTGAACGTTTTCCTTATCTTTGTAATTGAAGTGTTCAGTTCAGACTCTGCGTTCCTGTGGAGATGTTGTGTTGTGGAGGCTTCCAAGCATGGGGAAGATCTTAAGTCAGAAGATAAAGGCCTAAAATCAAGTATTTTAATGCTGATCCTGTCTTTAAATATACACTCCTTCTCCCCCCAGAGAGACCCGAGGCAAGTGTTTAGGGAGCTGAATCCTCATTATCACTGGAAGCTGACTTCGCCTGATGGTGCCCTATGCCAAGGGCTCCATGTGTGACCGTGCCAAGGGAAAATGATTGTGATTCATTGCACTTGCTTCGTATTGCTCTGCTGTTTGTCCTATTGTCCCCTGATGAATCTGTCCCCTAACTTGCAACTGTGAACACATGTGACAATCAAACTTCATCTTTATCTTGTATTGCTGATATCAGGGCTTCTCGCACAAATCATAAAACCGGACGCCGACCCTGATAGCATCCGCAAACAATGCGGTGTTGTTGGCTGGCAAGGTTGTGGATATCTGAAGAGTTTTTGTTAAGCTGTTAGATTAGCCACGATAGCTGGTGTGTTTGAAATGTTCATGAGCTTCGGGAAATGAGAACCTTACCAGCTTTCAATTAGTTTATCCCTAGAAGGCACCCATGTATCTAAACTGCTTAAACTCTGATTGTTGGATGACCTGAAAACGGAGAAATGGAATAATATTCTTTCCCCAGCTGCATACTGTGTTAAACAACACCTATCCAAATTCTCGGTCTACTCTGGTATCAAACGAAAGACCATATTATTATATTATTAGTTTCTGTATATGTGCCTCACATGTGCAAGTTCTCAAAAGCTTTATTCATTGAGGGGATAAGTGGTAGAAAGTCTGCTGTTTAGGAAAGGCAGCAGCCCTTACAGAAGACGGGCTGGTATAAGCTATCTGCTCCCACTTCACCTGCGGTTTCAAAGGGAATTCCACAAATGTTTCGTCTGCAGGAGTGCTAAAATGTCTTAGTGCTGAACACCATATTCTCTGCTGAAGTGCTCTGGAAAGCCACTCGGGCCTTGCAGGATGCATGGCCAACGAGTCCCTGCTGGTTCTTCATGTGACGCACCATGTACAGATGTAAATGATATGTTGCATTCTAGCTCTGTCCGATCCTCGCGACGCTGCACTATGTGAGGGGCTGCAGTGTGCGTCGTCTCAAATCCGTTTGACGTTTTCACATGTTTCTTTTCTAATACATTTTCTTGCTTTTAAACTCTTTACGTCTTGTTTACTTTTTTGGGAATTGTTAATTTAATTTTATTTTGGGCAAGTAAATGTCCAGCTGTTGTCAGTCGTTTCCCGAATCTGTCACTCCGTGAATGGACTGTGAGGAGCCTCTCTCTTCCTTGGGGTGGGGAACTAGTGTGTGGGAGGAGCCTGTTCTCCTCATCCGTGGATAATGGAGTGACTGGCCCATGCTGCCCCTGGGGCTCCGCCCGTCTGCTGCTGGGAGTGTCCCTGGCTCCCTGCCAGCCTGCAAGGCGTGCTCACCGCGC
Source organism: Mormyrus iriodes (assembly GCA_011763525.2). Lineage (NCBI taxonomy): Eukaryota > Metazoa > Chordata > Actinopteri > Osteoglossiformes > Mormyridae > Mormyrus > Mormyrus iriodes. The sequence continues at coordinate 2,043,122 of JAAGVU020000113.1, forward strand.
TCAGACTGTTGCATCATCACCACCGGCGTCCTTTGATTCGCCAACGTTGTAGTTTAGCGTCTTTTGTCCTGTCGGTCGAGCTGGTTTCAGTGTACACGACCGACTCCTATTCGCCCCCAAAACGAGGCGCTGTTCATCCAACACCTGCTACGCTCCAGCCCGGCTGCTGCCTGTTTGTTTTGACCCCGACCCAAGGAGGTCTCTGTGCCGTTTAGCAACCGTGTTTGCCAGGCCCCTGTAGCCCGACCTCGGCGACACACGCCGGCGTTGGCGGCATATCTCGCCAGCTTTTGTGTAGCCAAATCAAACGGGTACTCCCGCAAAGTCAGCAGCCGGCCGTGAGTCAGAGGGCACTGAAGGAGCTTCAGACTGACGCTAGGACCTTGGTCGCTCTGCCTGCTTTGTTTCTGCTGAGCAGATCTTTCATATTGTCGGTTATCAAACTATTGCTGGAATACCTCTGTACGTGTATTTTTAAGATGTGTGTGTGTGTGTCTCTATGCATGCACTCTCCATTTAATAAGAAACATGAAAATGATACTATATATGTCTTTGAGTACAATGCAGTGGTCACACTCAAGATTATACACCCCAAGCCTGTATCCTGATCAGAATCAGCCTCCCGGATCCACTAGGGGTGGGGCGGTTACTCTGTTACCTTCGGGCGGGGTGTTTCCTCTGTCTGTTCCTTGCTGTATGGCTGTGATGCTTTTTGTCCTTGGTCTTTACATGACTTGTGCATATTTGCTTGCTTACAAATAAACGGTTCCAGTATAGACCCTCAACCTTAGGATTTCTTTTACTCGTGAATTCCGTATGAAAGGGATGGTGGTGAGTGGAAGGTAAGGAGAGGGCAGAGAGTGTGCTTAAGGATAAGGAGGGGCCCTGTAATCATTTAGTACCCAAAGCTGGGTGCGATTCTAGGATTTTTATTTTTTTTTTCCCCTCTTGATAAGGGTGACATAAGGGGGACGATTATTCTTATAGCAGGGCTGACTTCATTATTAGCCAATGAGTTTTTGATTCAGTGAGTGACAGAGGTGAGGGCATTCTAGGGGCCAATCATCTAGGGCTGGTTCCCCTGTGGCCCCACCCCTGTATACACCCCTCCTGTCCAAAGTGTCTGAGATTTATGCTGCCAGGCCTCCCTGAGAGTGCCGTTCCCTTCCTGTCAGGTGACATTTTAATGAGACACAGGCAACACAATACAATTGTGTTCGTTCCCCCATCAAGCTTAAAACAACCAGTCTGTCCCGATGCTCCACAGTTGCATTTCTGTGGGGAAACGTGGTGTGAATTCTTCCGTATTGGTGAGGTTCCTCAACAGGGTGTCTGCAGCTTGTATGACTGCGCTTCACTGCCATTTATGTCATAAGGTTCCCTATGTGATGTCAGTTATGTGGCAGAAGTAAACGGAGGATAATTCTATCGGTCAGCAAACGACATTCAGAATTGACAGAGATTCAGGACAGGGTCAAAGGGTAAAGTCTGTCAAAGTGCGGGGAGTCTCACAGGCTTGATGCAGGATGATAAATTGTTGAGTTTTGGAAAACACACAAACAGTTTTAGCTTTTAAGCTCGGCAAATTGTACCTGCTTAAAAATCAGATAAAGTGGTTTGCTGGCATAGCTCTCTTGGTAATTGGTGTCCTCGTCCATTTACAGTTCAGTGATTTAATCACATTTGTGTATTTGCCTTGAAGTCCTGCTCCATATGAATGTGTCCGTCCAATCTTTGAGGCACCTGGAAATATTTAAATAGCAGTCTTGCACACTGCATCAGTTGTAAATCTCTCTGAAGGATTCCACAATGTTTTAAAGACCCTGGATTCAGAGTTCTCTGTGTCTATGTTACACATATTTAATAGCATCTCCGTGGGACTGGATTGGACCTGATACTGGGCACTGGATCATGAGAGATCATATGTTACTGCTAAAGGATGTGAATGACATGAAGCAATTGTCATTTCCATGTATAATTACCCCCCTATTTATTTATATATATTTACCATATTCTCCATATATATTTATATTTATTTATTTACCCCCCCCCCATGTTATTTATAGGCCCTAAGCATGGTGTGTCTTTTACATGGTAATATGCTATCTACTAATTTGGCACCCAGGTCAAGTTTCTCCTGGGATTCACTGACCCCCCTCCGAACATGATTGTGATCGAAGTGCAATGCTAATCAAGCTTTGCTTTAGTTGATTCTCCGTGAATGGCTCTCGCCCTGAACGGACCGTGAACTGGGGCCTGTTTGATAAGGTCTGGAGAGCCAATGATTTACTGGACCCTAAAATGTTCCGTCTGGATTTGCAACTGTGAGAGATTAATAATGATTATTTGCTTTGAGTGCCATAGTTTATCATCATTATTTAAATGCAAAAAACCAAGACGTTTTACACCCAATAAGCGTGAGTAAATGAAGAATATTCTCTAAGACAAATATATAACAGTAATGAGCTGTTCATTACACTCACTCAGTGTGCCCTTCTGGCCAAGGTCTTTCAAATCAAAGCGTCTTCTCTGCTGCTAATGATGCTCTGTTGGGTGCAATGTGCTACCTCTGTTAGCCTGGTATCTGTTCTCCCGTATCAGTGTTTACCGCACAGCCGTGATGGCAATTGTGGTAGAGGCTCCCGAAACAAGCCCAGCTCTCGACCTGCTCTCTTAACCTTTGGTCATGGAGAATGCTGTTAAGGCGAGAAGAACTGGATGGAAAAGTCCATTAATGCTGCCCTCACCTGCCACATTGAATGATGGGGAAAACCACACAAGTTCCTCTTGGGAGTTAAATAACTCTTAGTGGAGGGTGACTGGTCAGTGTAGTAAGATGGACCAATAACCAGTACAGTTGTTTCAAAAACTAAATGGCTAGCAAATAGTTATATCATGGCTACCTAATTGGTTAGCAGAACATACAGCTTCGGCATCTCCTACATAAGGAACATGCCTATTTAATATTTAGTGAGAGTTTGTAGCCAATAGGGGGCCCTGTGCAAATATGTGTCTTGGGTGATGGTAAACACCACCGCTGGATTGTCTTAAGCCTGAAACAACAAGCCCAATTTCGACTGTTGGAAGCTATAGAGAGCCGGTGACCGCCTGTCAGGCCGCTGTGTATGGCACGGTCGGTCCCTGTCGGTGAGGGCCGGTGACCGCCTGTCAGGCCGCTGTGTATGGCACGGTCGGTCCCTGTCGGTGAGGGCCGGTGACCGCCTGTCAGGCCGCTGTGTATGGCACGGTCGGTCCCTGTCGATGAGGGCCGGTGACCGCCTGTCAGGCCGCTGTGTATGGCACGGTCGGTCCCTGTTGGTGAGGGCCGGTGACTGCCTGTCAGGCCGCTGTGTATGGCACGGTCGGTCCCTGTCGGTGAGGGCCGGTGACTGCCTGTCAGGCCGCTGTGTATGGCACGATCGAGCTGAGTTCTCCAATTGGCCTGCATGTCAGCCATCACCTCTAATCATGCCAGTGTGTTCCAGCGCAAATTTTCACAATCGACGGGAGCTGACGGTCAGCTCTAGAATTTTGCTGACAGCTTGGTGTGTATCTAGCTTATGTATCATCAACACTTTGCCGTCCTGATCATGGGTCAGAGCTAAAGCTGCTCAACTCAGGAGTGCCATTGTGGTGAGGGACAGCCGCCTTTTGCTTCTGAGCTTTTCGTGACTACGACGGAGCGATCCTGCCCAGAACGACCATATCTGGTCACGTCCATTGCTGGCATACCACGCTCATTACCATTTTACTGGAGGAAAGTGCTAATTTGCTAAGTGCATAAAAACTGTTTACTGACACAATGAGTGTTTTGGCATGAAATAAACCAACTTTATTCGCTTGCCGTTTCTTGCTCCCTTTGGCCTGTTGACTGGAGCTGTTTGGTTGCTTCTTTACGAACATGACTATTAAAATTTTATAAATATTGATTAACAACACTTTGTGGTTGTTTTACATGAGTTTGTCCTCCATTAGCTGAGCTCACTATGCAAAGACTTTAACAGCCCAGTGACACATAGTTAATCATTCAGTCCCGCCAACACCGAAGCATTAAAAGCAGTTATTTAAATAAAAGAGGCTTAAAAGAATATCTTTGCATCCTTGCTGCCATGGTGCTTTAACAGGTAGTGGCTGTTGGAAATGGGGATCTTTTTGCCGTTTCATTATGGGATTTTGGATGATTGGGAGTTGGTCCTTAATCGATTTCTGTCACCTTTGTTTTTTATTGGCACAAAATTGCAGTGCATTACATATGTACCTAATAATCTGCATGCCATAATCCGACCCCAAAAGGAAGTCCTGCATTTATCAGGATAGATTCTGACATTGTAAGTGATGGATAGCAAGCGTAAACAGAGCCGTTTACGAACTTCCTTTTATTGGGTTTTTCCAGGCATTCTGGCTCCCCAGGTGCTGCTCATATCTGCCATGCAGAGCCAACGTAAAGCTCTCTCGAAAGCCTCTGAGCTGCAGTGGCGCCCCCTTCAGGCCTCAACATGTCAACCTTGCCCACCACCGTCCTGAACATCAGTACTTCCCGGCCTTGTCGGCTCTAACTTGTCACAACATAAACTAGCCCCTGGGAGCTTCGGGTGGCCAGTAGGACCCAAAGTCAGTGACCTCACTCGAGTCGTCTTCCTTCCATTTATCCGAAGTGAGAACTTCTCTGCTACCTCTGACCTCTCCAGAAACCCTGTGGCCTGCTCCATACCCCACATGGTGATTTAATTCGGTCTTCTAGATGTGTGTGTTATTATACCCTGTCATTCATTGTACAACTAAAGTTTTATGTGCACCAATGTTTTGTATTTTATTTAAACTAAAAGTAATAATACTATTATACATAGATAAACCATATAGCTGAATAGTGAACTAAAGTGCAGCACTGTGATCATGTTTAATTAACACTGTTAATTGTAACAGTGTAAAATTAAAAAATATATAAAAATTTGCGAGTCATATAGAAAATGTTGGGAAGGCTACTTTTTAAATGTAATAGGTTACAGAATACTTGTTACCCTGTTAAAAATGAAATGAGTAATGCAAGTATTTTGATTACTTCATCAATGTGATGTAACTTTTATTACATTTGATTACTTTTCTATCAAATGTTTTGAACTGGGCAGTAAAGCTGGAGAGTCCCAGCGGCATTTCTGACTCCCGCCGTCTAGGAATATACTGCATGGCACAGAAATGCAAAGCAGCATTATGAATGTTATATTCCACATAAGATTTTTACTGAAAGGAATATATTTGCGTGTAACACCTTTGTAATCGCCAACATTTAGATTTGGTAACTACAATTATGATTACACATAACATTACTATGATGTAATACATCAATAACTGTGACAGATTACAATTATATTTTGTAATTTAATTATGTATCGCCGTTACATATAACTAGTTAATCCGCAACCCTGCACTGGTATGTTCAGTGATATGGTGTGGAATGTGTATAATGTCTCATGGGCCTGGGATTAACGGATGTTCTGTTTCATTTCATTCAAGATCTCTGCCCGGGCTGTAAGAATTAGCCAGTGGACCGTTTTACTGCTGGAGGTAGTGATGACTCTCACTGTATATCACTACAGTTTGGCACCTGATCAGGGTATATGTATTGTTTCCATAGCGACGTGCTTATTCGGATTGGTACTGTGTAAGCCACCTACCACCACCGCGGCACTGTGCTGCACTGAACAGCCCTGGGGTTTAAACTTCCAAATAAGCAGGATGGGTGCTTGACCTCCTTTTATCTGGAAGATTCTTCTGTTTTGTGTTCTGTGCTTCAAAACAGACAGAACCAGTTTCTCTCTCTTGGGTTTGTAGTGTCCCAAATGGAGACAGACCCGGTTTCTCTCGCTCGGGTACATGATGTGCTAATGGGAGACAGACCCGGTTTCTCTCGCTCGGGTTCACTGCGTCCCTAATGGGAGACAGACCCGGTTTCTCTCGCTTGGGTTCACTGCGTCCCTAATGGGAGACAGACCCGGTTTCTCTCGCTCGGGTTCACTGCGTCCCTAATGGAGGCAGAACCGGTTTCTTGGGTCCCTGTCCCAAACGGAGAGGGACCCAGTCTCTCAGGTCCCTGTCCTAACCAGAGGCAGACCCGGTTTCTCTAAACTGAGTTCATGGTGTCCTAAACAGAGGCAAAGGTTTTCTCCGGCGGGTCTCTGGCAGGGTTCTCTTGGCGCGTGTTGGCACGTGGGCGTGCATATGTATGCCCTGTGAATGTGTCGCTGTTCCTTCTGCTCTGTAATCACCCTGATTAGATAGAGCTGCCTGACTTGAATGTGTGTACATGTCTATTGGTATTATAAACGGTTAATATTTGTTTTAATAAACTAAACAGCAGGTGTTCTGGTTTGACCTGTTCATGGGTGGTGGAGGTGGTGGTGAGCTACAGTATATGATCCATGGGCGAATTCGATCTCATTGGGCATGGGGAACAATGATAAACAGAATAGAGCATGAGAGAGAAACCAGCCAAAAATATAGCTTAAAACATACAGTATGAAATTACCTTGGAGCCGGCTTGGGCGGTAATCCGACATATTGTGGTATTTCAGGTATTTTTCGTTTAGTGAATTGTATTGCCAGTGGACCCACCATACTTGACTAATTTTATTGTCGGGAACTATCAAGATTTCAAAATACCAGAATACTGTTGCTATACTTTCAAAATACTGTATACCGTGGTAAAATGTGTGGACTGTAGGGCTGTAATGGTACACGTGTTCGCCTTGTACCATTTGGTGCATCATTTCCAGTTCAGTATGCACAGTGAAATGAATTAATACATTTATTAACATGTGAGGAACCTAAATTCTCACGTATTCAACTGAGTTGGTTACACCAGCACTGGAGAGTGTGCTTAATAAGAGCAAGCCTCTCTGTCGGCTCTTTTCTAGTTTCTAAACTCTGACGTTACTGAAAACACAAGCAAACATGCTAACTTATCTGAGACGACATCATCGGAATGTGTGTACGACCGGAAGCCCGGCTGTTTCTCTCTGTGGCATTTAAGGCACTTTTACCAGGATATTTAGACTGGGCTGAATAATAATAAGAGGCTACGCGGCTGTTTATCACTCTCATCATATTGTATTTTTGTTTATTAATTTACACAAGTGTATTTACAATGTGCAAAGTGTCTCTTAGGTCTTTTCATTCAGACACATTGAGACGCGTTGCTGATCCAAGTCGTTTGCTTTTTTAAATAATTTCAAAACAAATTTATTATTATTATTATTATTTTTTTTTTTACTCTGTGAACCCCCCCGGCCGTTTTGCACACAGCAGCAGTCACTCAGTCGCTTTGCCTTTTTGATCCATGTGTGTCTTTATGGCTTAGTAAAAACGCAGCAATGTAACAGGTTTATGTTGCCATTGGCACAGTTCCTCAGTGATTATGGTAAATGTTTGCCGTGGTAAAAATGTGCAGTGTGAACTTTAAACCCTGTGCTCCTTCCTCCCGGGTCAGCGAGGCAGGTTTTTGGCATCTGTCTTCCTTTTGCCTGCTCCAGGCACTTCATCACCCACACGTGTTTGTGGAGGTTTTTTGTCTAACGGCAACCAAACACAGCTGCCGTCCGTAGACCATGACCTTGAATTGGTTAAACTAGTTTGATATTTTGCCTATATATGTGTTTGTATGGTAGCCTAGCTCTGCATCTCTCTCTCTCTCTCTCTCTCTCTCTCTCTCTCTCGCTGTAGTTTGTCATTTATCTAGCTATCTGGTCGTTCCCTGGCCTTAGCACCCGTGTCTGCATACATGGATTTTATTGATCCCAAGGGCAAATTCAGCAAAGGGACATAGAGCAGACACATACAAACACAGCACACGAGACAAAGGGTGAAGACTGTACACAGTGCGAATAAGACTATGCAAAAATGAATTAATGGATAGGAGAATGTAAACAAACAGAAATTAAGAGGGGCGTTTCAAAGTGCTAACAAGTAGTACGATATGTAAATTAAAATACCCAGATTTGGGGGAAAATCCCTTCCAAGGAAAGTCTGTTTTTTTGTAATATTTTTGGATGCAGTTGTTCTTTTTTGTGCTTTTACTTAATATTTCAGCTTAAATCTTCTGCCTCCATCGATTTGCTTAAGAAGAATGATCTCTCACTGTAAATAATGCTGGAAACTGTGGACCAGGCTACAGTAAATCAGAAGTAAGAGACCAGTAATTTGCAGTGAGCCTCTGAGAAGGACGAGGTTATAGCTGGTTGCTTTTCCCCTCCGAAATCATCGCTGGACTGCTGTGCACGGCGGGAGTGCCGCTTCAGGAGGTGTTTCCCTTTCTGAGCTCCTGGCATCTTACTCGCCCTCTGCTCCTTGTTCCCATCGTGCCCCAAATGATCCAGATCCAGCTTCAGTTTCCTCATCCTTCTACGAATCACCAGAACCTCGTGAACAAATACACACAGCTCCGACAGCCCCATTGCTTTCCACCTGACTGTCACACCTACTGGGACGGCTGACGTGATACCGCCAATTATTGTTGGGCGTTTAATCTGTGTCTGTTTACGTCGTGTGGGCGTCGCTGCACTTAATTGGCTGCTCCAGGCAGCTGCCCTGTGTAGAACCGCGTGCCTGTGTGGGACTCGTGCTAATTGATCCTGTGTCAGATAACGAATATCTCAATGTTCCTGAGAAAACCGATTTATCTTTCTGTTCCAAAGGGTCATGTGACTACCTTGTATGTTTACAATCAGATAATGTTAGCCAGCACACCTCCACTGCCTTTGGTGCCAGCCTTTGCTCCTTGTTATGGCCTGCTTGTCTGGCTCTGTCAACTTTTGGATGTGTTCATTGCTGTGATTGTCTTCAGGAACATCAAAGACCCAATTGGGGTGACGGGCTATCTGAATCCTGGGGTTCAAATCCTGGTCCTCGGCGGCCTCCTGCTTTTGGTTGGCCTGCATGGCGGCGGCCTCCTCCTTTTGGTTGGCCTGCGCGGCAGCCTTCTTATTCAGTAGGAATGAGTTAATAAGCAACAGAGAAGCTTGTTGCCTTGAGCATTGAGTTGTCCTTCCTTCAGCAGTTCTGGATGACTTCCCGATGTGGGACAAGGATAACTGCTGTCCTTGTCCTGGCCAGGGTTGTCCTGTAGGTGGTTGGAATTAGTGGCTGCTTTGGTGTGGTCCTGTTTTTAGTCCAGATGCCTAGGCAGTGCAGTGAGGAGCCTCCGTTTCCATCCCAGCTGGGTCTTCTGGGGCCTCGCTTACCTCTGAGACCCCAATGCAACTGCCCTGGCGTCAGTGTTTGGACCCAGTAAGACCTTGAGGAATGACATAGAGAAACACACACTGATCTCGGCAGGTCATTGCCGGTCTGCTGCTTTCCTAATATTTATTTAGATGTTATATAATCTCACTGACTCATCTTCAACGTCGTCACGTTTGGCAGCTCAAAACTCGGTTCTGCGACACATATGAGTTAAATGGCAAGTAACTCTGGCTGGACGATTTGAAAAGCCTGAGTTTAAAATGCTCTATTAAAACATGAAGGGCCAGGGGGGGCATCGTCTATCGATAGATCACGTACTGTTCAGTGTGAGTAAATGTCTATAGGCTCCTGCCAGCTACTGGGATTCCTACACTGAGCAACTGTTGTCCTGTCAAGACTCAGCCATGTTATTCTATAACCCCACCGTCCCTATTGACACACTTAAGCTAATTGTGGCTTTTTGAAGGGTGCTGTTGGTCCCGCAGACTGATATTTGTTCCTTTGGTGAGAATATGAGGATGCTGACATCTGTAATTGGACTGGTATTTCCAGTCCGCTCTTAGGAACTTCGAAATGTGGCCAGCTGTGAATATAAGAACGAAAATTTGATGGGTGTGTAATCCAGATGGTGTAATCGGTGCCATCGTGGTTTGTCAAATATTAGCTTCAGTACAATAATAATAATAATGTAGTATAAAGGACTGACGTGACGTAAAATTATGTGTGGAGGAGGGAGAATGATTATGGATAAACAGATTAAGGACAGATGCAGTCCCAGCATGGTTGGCTGCAGTTGGAGTTGCTAATATAGTAATTATATACATGAAAGCAATTAAAAGACGAATGCTTGTTAAAAGGCACCTTGACTGTAGAGAGCTGCCAGAACGACGTGTTGTTCCTTGTAGGAGCGAGTAGGATGTGTGAAAACCTAAACAGGGTATTGACATGGGCTTCCCGCCATCAACTAGCAGACTGGCAGCGTGTTTCTCACAGCTCTTTGTAAGCAAGCCCTTATTTTAAAAACATTTATAAATGCATTTGCAGAATAAAGCATAAACATTCAGGTAAATATCTTACGTAGCTTCCTTCAGGTTGTAACTGAAAGAAAAAGGTTACCTTTGAAAGGAATTCGTTTTGCTCGCAGTGAAAAATTAAATGCTGAAAGATGCAGATGCGTGTGTCACAGCCTGACTCACTGAGACTCGACAAATGGCGTTTTGATGATCTATTCCAGGTGCCTTAGAGAGGAACATGAACTTGAAACTCATGCTTCCATAATTCTGAATCGCAAGACCTTAGTTAAGATACCTACGCTCTTCGGTCTAGGAATGCTGAGCAGAATTAGTTTTCAAAACTTTGCTCAGGAACAAGAACTACAGACAGACTTTTCTGGGTTTTATTGTGGTGTAAATGTAACTTTTCTGCACGGGTCATTTACAGTACAGGCACGTTGATACTCCTTCATGAAGTAAATCTGATTCATAAGCACCATGTCAGACCGGCTGTGAACTTCAGATTGAAAAGTTATAAGGGAACCACAGGACTTGGAAATTGGTGGTGGTGTGAAGGCAGACTGAACCTTTCCTGTAAAGTCCCTCTGTGTTCTCAGCCAGATCCTGCAGGGGACCTTCATCAGTGTTTAATTGCGCGCTGGCTGGCTTGCCTCTTAAGCCGTGATCCGTGACTGAGAGATCTGTACGATATATGGCGTCCCTGTTTCCCAGCCTCGTGTCTCACTGCACGTATTGTCATTTCGCAAAGTGCTAGATCAATTCCAGCTCTGCCCTTGTGTAATAACAGCGTGATCTAACCACATGTGTTTGGACTTGTCCGTCGGTGAATCTCGCAAGAGGGCTGGATCAGCCTTCCGAAGGTAATTCGTTTGATTGGGTCAGTCCTGGTTGAGATTCTACATGTGCTACAGTGTCGATTTGAGGGCCGGATGGTGTCAATTTGATGCTGGAGAAAAAAAAACTTTAACCTGTGTTTGTTGTGTGGTGAACTATAAACATTAAAGCTTATCACATAAAATCAGAGCCCATTGAAATGTCTTAAATACCCCTTTATCACCCCAATGTTATTTAGTCCATTTTAAGTCATTTAAAAATGATTAAAAAATTCTGCACCTTCCACTCCTCTTGTATTTCTGCGTATTCTGATCCCTGCAGAAAGGGTCGATTCACAGAAATGCAGAGTAATCTTTCTGTACGAAGGCACCTGGTGCTTATGTAATGAGGACGCGGATGTGCCCAATGCCGGATTTCAGGGACAAACCGCTCATTTTTCAGATCTTGCCCGTTTTACCCCCTTTTATGAGGAACTCACTGTATCATGATGTCATCGAAATAATTTTACAGTATAACAGCCAGTCTTTACTGGAGTCAGTGTTACTGTAATGGACGGTGTGAGGCTCTTCAGGTTAGGACATGTGTGATCAGAAGGTCATTGGTTCAAATTCTGTGGTTGACAGTGATTTTAGTGTTGGGCCCTTGAGCAGCTGTTCCAGGGACACTGACTGACTCTGCCTTCTCATTCTCATTTGTATCAGACTTTGGACAAAAGCATCTAATGAATGAGCGGAATGCAAAATGCATGTCCTTTCCGTTTACATGTGCAGAAAAACCATTCGTTCGTGTTTGTCGTCGTGAGGAAGGTAAATAGCGGTTTGTTTACAGTCCGCCGTCCCAAATGACTGGCCTGCCTGCAGGGACCTGTGCCGAGGACACGCCACGCCATAGAAGTCACGGAGATGCAAGCAGTGTCCTCATGAAGGTTCAGCTGCTCTTCACAGATTATGGCATCCTGAACCGTCGAGGAATCTCATGCTAGAACTCTGCCCAAGAGCTACAGGCACAGGTGTCACTTCTGATTCTTCAAGTGCAGCCCCGGTTGAAGCCCATGTGGTACCCTAGGCAAGCGTCACTTCTGGCGCCCCCTGTCTGAGGCAAAGTGAAAGTAGCACGATAAATTAGGGGCCCCTCAGAAGATGTCACTGCCTGTGTCTTCTGTTCTGTTGAACGTAAGGCAATCGTTCCAAAAATGACTGCTTGCCTCTTCACCTCCCCTCCTTTATGGGAGGTGATGGCGGTTTGGTGTTTGCTGTCCTGAGGAGGAGAGGAGGAGAGGAAGAGCAGGAGAGGACTTGGATCCCTATTCTGACAAAGACCAGATTCCATGAATGAAATTCCACCTGAGTTGCTGGTGTGTTAAGGAAATGAAAACAGCTGTAAAGACTGATAATGGGGAAAAATAACATTTGCACAGACGAGTTTTCCGTAACCATTGTTTTTAAATGAAGAAATTGGAATAATAATAATGTTGCAGACGACTGATTTCAATGTCTGCCGGGCGGCCGTTGTGACACGCTGCAGGTGGCCGTCTGTGGAGATGGACCATCCCTGTCTGGGCAGGATGGGCTGACGCCACTAAAGCTTTCCTGTCTACCGGGGGGGGGAGATCCACGCCAGCGTGCTATTAGTGTACGTGGCAGACATGAGTAACACGGCGACCTGTCCCATGGGTTAGGTAGGGTGATGCCAACGCACTCCTGTTTGCTTGCAGTGAGGTGGGGTGTAGGGAGGTTAGGGGGGTCTTCCTCTCGTTGTATCCTCCTGCATCTCAGGTCACCAGGCATGTTTGGGCTTCCTGAAAGCCCTTGTTCTCCTGTGTATCCTTCTGTTTCGGTGTGTGTTCGTATTCAATTTTGCATGTTATTCTCAAGAGAGAGTTTCTCAGATCAGCCCCACCAACCCTGCCCCCGGAAATGCTTGGAATGAGTTATGAGTTATTTCGCGGAATGTAGCCAGGCAGGGTGGTGGGATTTCTGTAAACAGTGGCAGGTTGTTTTGTGACCATTAGCCTGCTGTGTTGTGGAGACCTTGTGTGAGTTGACTTGTATCATGAGCCATACAGTTTGATGTCACTGTCTGGTGTTCGTTGGTGACCTTTCCCCTTTTACCTTTCGACTGACTGCTTGCTGCAGCTCCCTTTTAGCCTGGAGGTATGTTTACAGTAGTATCTAGTCATCTTCTGGGCTGGACTGGTGCCCTGTGCTCTGGTACTTCCTGACTTGGCTGTGAGTTACTCCCCCCCCCCCCACCCCCCCGTGCCTCTAAGCTGATAGTCTTACTGTAAGTGGTCCATCAGTCCACCTCATTCCGACATCACTGCATGATTTCCTGGATACTGGATTTACATTGTTTTGTCTCCCTCTGTCTCTCTTCCTTTCTTCTTCCCAGCTGGATAACATCCTGTATCCTCCCTCCATTCCGTTCCGGAAGTCGAGCAGCCCAGAGTTGTCGTGCGGCTCGGGGATTGCTCAGAAGTTCAAGCGCCAGCTTAGCGAGGATGGGAAGCACATGAGGCGGGGCAGCCTCGGGGGGGCGCTGACGGGTAGGTTACCAAGGGAACGGGAGTGGCATGCTTTGGACTGTGTTCTGTTTTGATAGGCCAGGTTGAGGAGACACTCAGACTCCAAGTCACGCTAAACGCATCGTGTTAGCGTTGGCCCCTGGAGGACCTTTCCAGCCAGCTATGTTGTTAGTCTGGCTCAAGATCCCCCTAACAAGCTGGCAGTCGCCCCCAACCTAGAACCTCCTCCTTGGCATTGTCTTGTAAGCTTCATGAGGTCTACAGAAAAAGCACAACATTTTATAAGACATTAAACTCGCACTTAAAAAAAAAGACAAGTTTAGGTGACTTTGGGTCTATGTTGCACTTGGTTTGTGCAGGTCTGTGTGATAGAACAGTATCCCATCCAGGTAGTATTCAGCCTTAAGCCTATTCCTTCTGTGATAGGCTCTGTGTAGTGCTAACTGTGTTGGGAAGGTTACAAAAGTAATCCATTACAGACAGAAGTGGAAAGTTCAGGTGCAGGAAAAGCAAATCCAGACCAAGGTTTTGTTTCAACCAACCAGTTTAGTATAAAGAGTCACAGTCACAAAGTACTCAACTAGTTGGTTGTAACAAAACCTTGGTCTGAATTTTGTACTTTCTGGACCTGAACTTTCCACCTCTGTCTGTAATGGATTACTGCTGTAAGTAACTTCCCCAACACTGAGTGTTCAGTGCCACACTAAGTAGGCAATTGCTGTTGATGATGGATGCATGGATTGATGCGTTCACCTTTGGCGTGACACCAGGAACCAAACTTCTAACGAGCCTCGCTGGCTGATCACGGTCAGAAATGAATGGCTCTCTGTGCCATGCTGAGATTTCCTCTCTAGATGTTCAGATTACAGTGAAGTTATGGTTTCCTGAAAGAAGTGAATTTCAGAAAATCAGCATGCTCAATTACCTTCATCTGTAATGCATACTCGCCATGAGAAGAGATCAATGAGCTTGAAGTCGTCGGCTGTCTGCATAAGTGAAAGTCGGATATTAAGTTAACACCCGGCCCCTTGGCCTGTCGCCTTTGAAGTTCCCCTCGCTCCCTTGGCAAGGGACGCTCTCTTGTGTGGCTGGGCTCACGGTAGCTGTGATGGTCAGGCCCGGCTCACGTGTGTCAAGTGCTCCTGGGAGAAAAAAGAGCATCTCTTAGATGAAAGGATGACTAATCGATGGCAGATGGCTCTCATCTGCGCAGGTGTCCCAACTCTCTGGAACGTTCTGTAAGACGCGTAATACCTGTGATGTCGTCCATGATAGAGATCTATGTGGCTTTCTTTCTTCATTACTGATTTCGTCACCTTACCACTAGCTGTTAGGTTACCGTGTAAGTTAGTGGTTGGTAGATTGATGGATTTAATGTAGTTATTGTAATAACCCCTAAATATACTTACATTTCATTTACTTAGCAGACACTTTTATCCAAAGTGACATACAGTTGAGACAGCAGGGTCAGACAGTCTCTGAAGTAATTAGGGTTTAATGACCTTGCTCAAGGGCCCAACGGTGAAATCACTTTGAACCGGTAACCTTCTGATCACATAGCATCCTAACCCACTAAACCAGACACCGCTCCCAATATGGCTATTATATATATTTACCTGGTTGGTTTTTTTTGAGCACTTACTTTCAATTAATCATTTCTCACAGGATATGAGTCTCGAATGCCATGGTGCATCATCTCGGGCCCTGTTGCCCTGTTTCTGTCTGACCTGTACCTGTGATTCTGGGAGCATCCCTTTCTCTTCAGCTGTGCTGGCTGACCCCCTCCCTCAGCCTGTCAACACACTTCCTTAAACAGGAAATGGAAATGCCATGACTCTTCAGAGAGGGTTTTGAAAACTCTGGCGAGCTTGAACTCCAGTCCTTTGACACGAGATGACATTACAACACTGTTATTGCTGATTATATTCCTCTCCATGTTATGTCAGTCTTTTTCCCATTAAGAAAATGCAAACCGATATATTACATACAGAGGTGGAAAGTTTGGGTGCAGAAAGGAGAAACCCAGACCAAGGTTTTGTTTCAACCAACCAGTTGAGTATAAAGAGTCAGTCACAGAGTACTCAACTAGTTGGTTGAAACAATACCTTGCTCTGGATTTCTCATTTTTGGACCCAGACTTTCCACCTCTACATGCAAATACTTGGTTAAAAGCAGTGAAAATAGTCTTGGGCTACTTAAACGTCACAGTGGCTCCATTGCCGTAATACATGCTGCTGCTGTTCAGGGAAACCTATGTATGATATAACTGTACTCAGATAGCCACTGTCTAGCAGATGAGATGGGTGTCAGTACCTGCTGTGCATAAATGTATGAATCTTATTCTTTTACAGGAAAGTACCTGCTGCCCTATGCCTCTCCCCACCTGGCCCCCACCATGGAGACCTCTAACCTAGTCCGCATGCGCTCTCAAACCCTGGGCAAGTCTGCCCCGTCCCTCACTGCCAGCCTGGTAGGTGCAGTGGCCTTGCTCACCATATGCTGTTCCCTGTGCTGGTGTGTGTGATCTTGCCTGTCAGGTGTGTGAGATTACACTGGCAGTGGCATACAGTTGCCCCACACGTGCTCTGAAACTGTCCCTTTGCCGGAAGAGGGCACTAAACGTGGGGACTTGCCCTGTCCAGGTGACTCATTGTTGCACCATGCATCTGTAGTTACTCTGAAACAAGTCTGGCTCGTTTTTTGTTCTGGCTCTGTTTCGGCAAGTATAGATTAAGGGCTGGTCCAAATGTTCTTTTAAAACACATTAATATTAAATAAGAGAGGGCTACTGAGTAACTGTTTGCTGTCTCCTTTGTTACTATGCATGAGTGTGACGGTGTTGACACAGGTTTCTGTTGACCTCTCACAAAGAGGACTCTCATTCAGGGAAAGGTGAAACCAGAAAGAAGTGGCCGGAAAAACATCTCATGGCATTTAAACATCTCCTTTTAGAAGAGAACGACCATTCCCATGTTTTAAAAATGAAATGAAATGTGTTGACGTTTTTTAGCCCAAACCAGTTTTTTTTTTTTTTTTTTAATTCCATATGCATTGAAGTAAATGGCTGAAATAAACCAATCCTGTATGTTAAAACAGAGCATTAATACATATGGCTAGGCCTACTACAGGATCTTTTATTACGCTTGATCTTTATATATAACACTTTAGTGTTAAGTAAATACTCCCTATAATGCATAATCTCCTATCCGTAATGCTGTTTACCACCCCAGTTTTGCATTTGTTGCTCTTGATTGAGAATGAGTAGCACTACAGCAAACTGTTCGTTTCAGCAGTGAATCTTGTCCAGAATATAACATCGGACAATTATGCGTTTACTTGCAGCACCTCAGAAGACCACAACTAAGTTCTGAAGCCAGTTTTCCCCCCAAAGCTTACAAACTGTGATTTTAGTCTTTTTATACTGTCTTATTGAATTATGGCAAAGAAAATGTACAAGGAGTGTCCGGCCATTGATTATGGGGCTGCCATCTAGGCTCGTTACACTGTCAGCGACAGGGCTGATTAATCTCCTTTTATGATGAGAAACAGCGCAGGGGCTGGCAATTAAAAGGTACATCTCCTTAAGGCACTGAAATGGTCCATCGCCCGTCGGTTTCACCGGTTTAATTTATTCTTTTTTTACGCTGTGCTGGGGAAAGTGACGACAGGCGAATGGAGCCGGTTCGCCGGTGGCCATCTGTGGCCGGACCAGCGGCTATAATGGGACTGCGGGCAGCCATGAATCACGCCGGTCTCCTAAGTGACACTTCGGCATTTTCCCTGGTCTACCAGACTCGGGAAGATGAGTCGATTTTATGCATTTTTATTTTATTAGATACAGGTCGAGGATATCTGTCTGTTGGTCAAAAAACCTCGTATTTTAGGGACAGGGCTGCCAGCATCGGCCACTTCGTATTTAAGTTAATCAGGAATCAGACCTTCCGTTCTTCGTATTTGAACAACTTAAGTTATCATTTAATTTTTATTTTAATAAGTGAACCTAGTTCTAGTTTACACCAAAGTTGTCGTGTTTAGTCACTGACTGTCCGGCTCGGTGTTTTTCTGAGGTTTCTGTACCCAATAAATCCTAAATCCCAGTATTGGCAAAAAGGGGAACTTTTTTTTTTTAAACAAGACAGTACAGAAAGCTCTGTTCGCGTTTTTGTTTTGTTAGGGTTCCGGTTAGGTGAGATGTGTGTGATTCTCTATTGCATAACATCTGCTTAATTGACCTATTGCACCGGTATGTGCTGCATTTCGTAAATGCAAACGGAAGAGCAAATGGAAGAGAGAACCTCCCGGTGCATGTGAATCCTCAGGGTCCCACTAGGGGGCGCCAGTGTATTTCATGACGTTCAAAGACTGTCATGCGTAATTAATCAAGATTTTTGGCATTATAAATGAATCGGCTCAAATCACAAACAAGAGATCATGCACGTTTTGGCTTTGTACTGGTTGTTTATTATTTGCATATAATTTGATCAATTCAATTTGCATACCTTGGAAACGCCTGGTGATGAAGCCTTTCATACATTCTGATTTATTTATTTTGGTCCAGGCTCTGTCCTGTTGCACTGTGCTGTTTAGATGTTCTTGCTTGTTAAAAATGCAAATCTTGTCCATAAGCACAGATGGTACTGACTTTTACTCCTGGAAGCAGTAACAATGATAAATATTCTTACTCCCAGTTAGTAAATTAACACGTCTATGAACGGCAAACCTAATCATAAGTTTAGCCCAGAGGGTTTTGCGAGCAGTTATTTGGGGTAGTTTTTGAGGTAGTGTTCTGCTGCATGGCAGTGGCTTACTTATTTTCCCCCATTCACTTCCTGTTTCTGAAGCACTCTGTGTCTCTTGCACAATGCCGTTTTGTGAAAGCGGAAGGACTGCTGCAGCACGTTTCCTTTCACTTTGCATATTTTTCTGATGAAACTTAAGAGGAAAATATCCTGCTGTGTTTTTTGTGTCCGTGAGCGAGATGCAGCTCCTGTTTCTCTCTCGCTTCCCTACCCACCTAACCTACTTTCGCAGATGTGTGATTGCAGTCATCCGAAAACCTTTCCGATGCCGTCAGGTTTACGCGTGCCGGCAGCTGTCGTCTTTGTGCAGTCTGCTGCGCTAGGTGCATAATGCAGATTGGAAACAGACCTGTGTGTATCTCGACACACCCAGAGTGAGGAGGACGTATTCGAAGTGCGGGGAGAAGTTCTACATAAGGACATGTAAGGTGGAGGTATCCTAGTCTCTGGAACCCCCACCCCTGATTTCTTCTTGCCCCACCACGTTCAAGCAAATGTCCTTAATGTTAGTCTCTCATTGGAGATCCTTTTGGCGCCAGCATGGAGTGTCCCCACGCAGGAGGTGACGGACAGAAGCTGAGGCCCTGTCGAGGGGGGAGGGAGCAATTGCCAAAACAGGGTAAACGACCCAAAAATTCCCCCCTTACAATGGGGTTGGGGGGCCCTTTGTGTTTTCTCTCACCGGCATCCTGTTTTGTTAATTCTGCACGTTCCACCTTTGTGTGCAAAATTTGTGATGGCAGCTGTGATGCATCACCACCTTGGATCAAGCAAGATGATGGTGCTCACGGCTCATGCCAACTGCGATTCACACTCATCTGAATTATCAACGAGTGGCTTCTTTTTGTTTCGTGGTTCGATGCCGTGTAGGACCGCGAGTGCTGAGATCCTCCTTAAGACGCAGGTCGTGTGCGACAAACATTGCAGACAGCCGTGCTTGGATAAGCAGGCTCTTTTTCTACCCCAACATGCAGTTCAGAGACAGCAGTAATCACTCTCCATCTGTAACTTTAATGCCCTCTGTGTTTATTCTCTGTAACCCCCCCCCCCCCTTTTGGTCTGTGATATTTCCGTTCATTTCATAAAGCCTGTCTTTCAGGTCAGAGATTATCGGTACCGGGCTTGAACACACTGCCCTGTGGGGTGACCCACAAAGAAGAGACCATGGGGTGAATGTGTGGGATATGTAAAGCAGGGCGTCCTGAGGCCTTGTATCTCTTTGCAGCCCCTGACTGTGAGTTTTATATTAAACTTAAATTGGGAGCCTTTGGTTTGTGGTGTTACTGAATTACATGGTTTAGGTACATTGCACTGTAGGACTGGAGGTTATAAACGCCGCATGTTGAAAATGGACAGGAGATGCAGGGTGACACAAGGGGTCATTATGTAGATATGGTGATCAGATAGATGGCTTTCCTCCAGAATGTTCTGCCCTCCACACTGGCTGAGGTGCTCTGAGAGCTGATGTACAGCATCTTGATGGATTCTCAGAATGGCCATGGTGGATAAAGCAGCCAGGTGTCTGTGAGAGAGTCATTTTGTGGCATGTCGGGGGACAGAATCGGGAATGGAACCGCGGGCAGAGGTTTCACACATCACTGTCTATCTTTAACAATGAATGCTCTTATCTTCTCCTGGTTAAAAATGACTCCGGGTTAATGGCTTTGTTTTTAGTAATGGTGAGGTCTCTTTCAGGAACCCTGAAGTACTTGCAGCTTGGATATAAGTGCTGGGCTGCCATCGCCCTTCATCAAACAGAGTTCTGTTTGGACTTTGGACCCTGCTATAACAGCCTCATTGCAAGGCTCTTTTCAACCCCACCCCACCCCATGTGTTCATGGGATTAATAACTGCAAACTCTTCATAAACTGACTATTTTTAAAAATACCTTACGCTAATCCCTCTGGATTCTCCTTGCTGTGACCTGCCGTTACCGCTTATTGCCGGCTGTGGCGCCTTCATGTTTAGCGGGGCCTGTGCTACCATAGGCTGCCTTGGTGCATCTGAACTTTTCAGTATTGTAGGATCTCAGCACATTGTGTTGTAAGTTTGCATCATCAGAGGGCGCTGAGCTGTTCTGGGTTGTGTGGGAATTCATTTGTGAAGCGCACGAATTTACTCCGAGTGCTGAGTTTGTAACACGAATACATACAATATGCACAAAAAGGTATATGAAAGGGGGAAATGCATTATTAATAATGAGGCAGTAAAGCAGTCTGGTACAGATGAAGTCAGTGAATTTAACAAGCGCTGAACGATTCGCTCAGAGTAACTCGTCCCGAGGGACGCGAAGCGGCGTTGACCGCATATCTCACGGCATTAGCGCTGTAGATGTTTAATCTGTTGCACCTAAAAGTGACTGCGATCTACATCGTTGCATGCCTCATGTCGTTTCAGTCCTTTAGTCCGCCTCCTGAGAACAGCTTCTCGTAGACGGACATGAATATTAACCTTTGTGAGGGCGGTGGACCTGGTCATTGGCAGGGTGTGCGCGCCGCGTAACCTTTGTCTACGTTTGTGTATAGTGAAGCCCTGTTAATTATTTTCATAATTGTATTCTTTTATTGATATAATAAATTAGAACTTTTTTGTTGTTGTTGTACGTATTAGTAGGACACAGCTTTCATCCCTGACTATCTTTTATACTCGTGTTTGCACTTGTAACGGAATTTCCTACTTCCGGGGACCTCGTGCCTTCTACCGGACGGGCGGGGCGCCTGTCTGAATTTACGCAGCCTCGACCCGTAACCTGAGGTGGCACAGGACGATTTGGTTTTTTGTCGTTTTAGAAATGATTTACCCACTCTTGTTCTCCCGTATGTACGCAGACACGTATTTAACAATGTCCACTTAATCAAACATACAGTATATCAGTTTTTACTTGTGGGTTTTGGAGCCTCCTCGGCTCGACGGAGATTTGCCCCCTCGCGCTGTCACGTTCGCCTTGGCGCTAAGCAGTTTCTTGAAATGGCTACTATTCGTGCTCCCCTCTTCCTTTAACGGTCATCTGTTTTATTCCCGGTATGTCTCCTTTTATCACTTATCAGTCTGTGACCATGATGGAGCATGACAGAAAATCAATACCTCTCCAGAAAGATAACGCGTAGTGATCCCGGCGTTAAAGCTTTGCCCATGTGAATCCAGTTCGATTATTGCTGGCGGCATACCGCTTCACCAGCCTAACGTAAGGACGGGTGAGTCACGTTTTGTGTGCATCAAGTTGCACTGACTTTTATTGATCTGTATATACATTTTTATTAATTTTTTTTGGTTTACCGTCCCGTTTTTCCCAGTTCTGTTTCAATATCTTAAACGTGGGTGGACAGCCGTAGGTGAGGAGTATGTCGTGCGTGGCCTGTCAGGGTCTTTGCCAGCGTTAGGTTTTTAGTTGGTGAAGAGCAGAGCTGGTGGGATGGGGGGGGCTAGGCCAGTAGACGTGTGGGGTTTAAATTGGCCTGTTCAGAATCCATTTCCCAGAACTGCAAACTGCCATTGTGCTGTTTTCCCGGAGAAGATTGTGTGTGTGTGTGTGTGTGTGTGTGTGTGTGTGTGTGTGTGTGTGTTTTAAACTTTAACTGCTTACTTTTTTACCTTTTTATGTATATTTATCCATCACCGCTCAATGTATATAACCAGGACTGGAGAATAAACGCATACATACATTTACAGTGGAATGATCTTCTAATGACTGTTATGTAATGTCATCCAGTAGATACCTGAGCAAACTGTATTGTACTACAGAACAAACCCGGTGTTCATGTATGAAACGTGAGTCTCCTCTCAGATTTTGTTTAACTCCCAGTTCCTCTTCTGTAGTGAGAGGTTCAGTCTTGGGGAGCCGTAGTTCATTTGCTCATTAACATCACCTTGCGGCAAAATTCTTTTCCTGTTTATTGATGGCTTCCTCTGGGAGAGACTGGATGATGAGCACTCTCCTGGTGATAACCTTGGGATCACGGTGCCCATCATCGCTCCCAGATCTGGACCTTTGTGCATGTGTTTGTATTTTTGTAATTCTGTGGGATTTACAGTGCGAGGGTTTCCCGGTTCTGGGGGAACGCTGCTCTCATTAAGTCATCGATGCATTATTCAAGGGCAGCCAGGTCACCTGTCCTGGCATCCTGCCCTGTGTTTTCGAGAGGAAGTCAAGAGTTGTTGGTGTCCTCTGAAAATAGCCTGGCCTTGGTGTGCCTTGGAAACAGGCAGCCATGTGGTGTACCAGGTCCTCTGGCTTTGTTTCAGCTATGGCTGTGTGTGGAGAAGCTGTTAATATAAGAATAAAAAGTCTCCCGTAACAGTAAACTAATGATATCTATTTACATTTTTTTTTTAAATCCCATTCATGGCTTGTTTTTCAAACCCAATGCAAACCAGTCTGACCCAGAAAGCTGAGCAGCGATCTGGTCACAGCAAAGATGGAGCAGTTCTGAGGCTGGTGTTGATGGAATCTTGACTGGGGCCTCGCTTCCTGAAGAACCATCGCACACCATCATGTTTCCTGGTGCATTGTCTGTTTCTTAATTAAATGTTTTCAGGCAGCTACATGTCGGTCATTAAGTTGGGGAGGATGTCAAAACAATGAAATGAATTGGTATTGAGACGTGCTCTCCTGATTGCTTCTTCTGTGATGAACTTCCAGATTTACCAGATTCCCTTTTTTAATTCATTAATTGTATTAAGTAAGTACCCGTGTGTGTGTGTGTGTGTGTGTGTGGGTGTGTGTGGCAGTTAGTTCTCGGTGACTTGTGCTGCCTGGGCTGGGCTTCAGGCTCCCCGCCCGCGACCCTAACCAGGATACTCAGTTGGGAGGTGGATGTCCATAACCTTTTGGTTTTTGGTCATATTGATCACTTGTATGCTTAATTTCAGTTAAATGGAAAGGGTATTGTTTCTCAATCTAGGCAGAGTAGATCAGACTGTTTAGGCTGTGGTCTCCCTCCAGACCTCCTCGGGCCCCATTGTCCAGGAATGGATACTGGTGTTCTATAGTGCATCCTGAGCCAGACTGGGGTGGGCTGGGTGCATGGTGGTGGGGGTGGGGTACTTAATATTCACTGGGCGGTGGCGGCAAATTGGAATCGGGCAACGAGAGAACTGAGGGAACGTGTGTCGAGTCAGACCGCGAGCTTGGCGGATGAAAGGCTTTGCTTTTGTAAATGGTGATAATTTGTATTATCCTCGCTGGTTTGTAGCTGGGGGGGTCCCTCGCTTATTCTTCAGGCTGGCGTATTCTGGGGAGGGTGTCGTTGCGTGCCATGCCTGAAATTGGCACCAGTGGTGCGTTTATGCAAATGAATGACTTTTTGTAGGGCTCATTGGTGCTATGAGAGAGCCGAAAGCTTGGGGGTTTGTTTTCTAACTCTTTGGAATGTTGGGGGGGGGGGAATTCTTTTTTGTATCTTCTCCAAGGGAGGTGGTCCATGGGGAACTGTCTGCCCAGCTGTACCCATCTCCCACCCCACCCCCCTCCCCTGTAATGCCGCTGCTGTTAGCCTCCTGCCCAAGCATAGCTGCTGTCCCTGTGCAAGGCGTCAGAGCCCCTTCTCCCTGGTGGTTCTGAACACCTTCTGGGTTGGAGTGGGCTGCGGGGGTCTGAGGGGGAGGAGTGAGGCTGAGTACTGGCAGCTGGCTGCGGGCTCACAGGATGCCAGCCACATTGTTGGCTGAACTGCACAGACACGGGGCAGGATTTCCTCCCTTTCTCACGGTCGCCCATGGCTCCTCTGGAGGTGGGGGGGCTCGTGCACCACCCCCTGCCACAGCACTGAATCAGAGCTGGCTGTGTCCTCCTCTCTCTCTCTCTCTCTCTTCTGAAGTTAGAGAGGAAACCCACGGAGGTGGTGGTGGTGGTGCTGGGGTGGGGGGGAGTAGGCGTCAGCTGACTTTCCTGCTCCAATCAGACACGCTATCATATAAGCACTGAGCAGCTGCTGGGCTCAGAATTAGTGTGGCGGATCTGGCGAGGCAGTGCAGCATGGTTGTCCGGCAATGGGAGGCAGCAGGGGGAACCGCGAGGTAGCATGGACGAGTCCAGCATCCTGAGGAGGCGGGGGCTGCAGGTATGGTGTGGGGGGGGGCACTGTTTCGGTGTGATGCCTGCTGCCGGTGAGTCTCAATCGCTGCTCGGACTGTGTGGGGAGCTGCAGCTCTCAGTGTGTGCACACTTCGGAACTCAAGTTTTTCCAGCCCGTTGGAGAGAGCATTCAGCTGCCGGGCTCATTGCAATTTCCATCCTTAGATAAGAGTCTGTCAATGCATTTGTGGGATGTTCTGTAGTTTGTAGAGTCATACCCCACTGTTGCTGAAATTGGATCGAGTCTATGTGTGAAATGATTTGTCTCTGAGTGTGAACAATTGTTGCTGGCAGAGAGCAATAGAGTAGTTAATGCTGTGATGTGTGTGTTCCCCCCCCACCCGTTAAATCGTTTAGACAATTTGGCGTTAGGGCTGAACCAGTGTTTTTTTTTTTTTTTTTTTTTTTGTTCAGCTTTGTCAGCAGTGTTCGTTTGTTACACCGCCAGGCTGGTCAGAGCGATCGGTGAGCTGTCACCAAAGTCTGATACCCACCCACACACTGTACGATGAGTAACGCACACAACCATGACCATGTTTCGAGATGAGCTGCTTTTTTGGCATCTTGCACTTTTTTTTTCGCACGTGTTTCACATCTAACAAAGGCAGGTGGTGTGACTGTTTTAGAGGGTAATGGGACATGCTTTCAGTAAACTCCAAAGCAGAGCGGATTTTTCACTGCCAGCTAATGTCGAGATGTCCGTTAATAGGCGGTCTTATTTCCTCTAACCTCTGGAGGAGCAGTTCATTCATTCAGAGTGAGGGTTACAGCAATATCTCTGAGGTTAATGTCAGACAAGCACCAGGGGTCGTTGTTGTCGAAGGGCATTCGAGGTCGTCACAATGCTCAGCTGGCATTTTTTCAGAGTTTACAGTTTGATTAGTTGTTTGTTTTGAAAGTTCCGCATGCTCATTAAAATTTAAGCACCTTTTTATGCTTCAGAAGTAATTGTCTCATAAATAAGAAGGGTATGCCTGCTAGCCTGAGATTGTGATAAAGGAACATTTATTTAGTTTGAACTGAAAGCAGCAGTTCAAAATTTTAAGGTTATTCTCTCTAATTATGAAATTTGAATTTGAAATTTAGCTTTGTTGCATGCTGTCAAATCCTGGTTTTAGATGCCGAGTGGGGTTTTCTTCTAAGGCCCATTAATGCCTCCCAAAATGGCCGTGGGCATTTATCGCGGGCAGCCAAACTGGAAACGGCAAGAGGCCTCCGTTAATTAGTAGCCGCTCCCCTGCTTCTGTGCTTTCGGCTTCTGAAGGGAAATGCAACGTCCAACTTCCCTCTTTGCGTTTTTGATAGGAAAACTGTGGCTGCCCCATCTCTCGCTGCAGTAGGATTGGGGGCCTTATCC
The DNA here is from genome assembly GCA_011763525.2 of Mormyrus iriodes. Taxonomy (NCBI): domain Eukaryota; kingdom Metazoa; phylum Chordata; class Actinopteri; order Osteoglossiformes; family Mormyridae; genus Mormyrus; species Mormyrus iriodes. Next base: position 2,068,956 of record JAAGVU020000113.1, read on the forward strand.
TGTAGCTTGGAGCAAGGAAAATGAGTGTCGGGTATAAACGGAACCGTAATGTTTGGGGGGGGCAATAAAATTAAATAGTTTTTAAATGGATTTTGCTTAGGTGTGATAGGCTACCATTTAAATAATGGGAGCAATGAAAATGGTAGACCCTGTCCAGGGTTATGGATGCGGTTAAACATGCCCCTACCTTCCCCTTCCTCAGTGCCCATTTAGTCGCCAGGACTGTCCTTTCCTCCCTTTTTCACCTTTTAATTCTGTTTCAAATAAAAACCTTCTGCATGTAGATAGATCACTGGTACATCTTGCTGCTGCTGCGCATAGTGATGGTAACACTTTCTTTCGATGTAGGAAAACGTGGGCCCCTCGTGACATATATGCCTAAGACTGACCGTGGTATAGCAGTGCATGTTGCGTATTCACACCACAAATATATTGATGTTTTGGGATATCTTGCTGGTCTCCTCCTTTATTAAATAAGTAGAAAAGTTCAGTAAAACCGCCACCACGCTACACTTTTAACACTAACTTTTAAAGTCATCAGATTGCTGTACTGTTTACACTACGCAACTTGTCTTGTAATCGGTAATCTTGAAGTCGTTGTGGTTTACATATTATACGATTGATCAGCGACTGGGAGTCGCACACTACAAGATCTTTCAGCCGAAGGAATCACTGATGAGTCAGTCTGGTCTTCAAACTACGTCATGTCACGTAATCACATGTGTAAATGACACCAGGAAATCACAAGTCTACTGTCAATGCTCAACAAATTGTATGTTATTTGATTACAGTTATTCTCGACATTTACAAACGCGCGCAAATTAGCCCTTGTATTTACAGGAAACTGCATCATTTGGGTCTTTAGTGACCTGACAGATTATATATATGAACACTAAGAACAGTTTCTAAACAAGCTGAACATTTTATGCCTTTTTAACACCCCTCTCAGGTTTCACCTCACCTCATGTCTTACACTCTCATTGGCTGTAGCTCATTGCCAGCTCCGACACTTCACACCTACAGGGTTTGGAGTCACTGACAAAGTCTAGATATTTAGCATGGCAAATATCTGGCGGGCGTCTGCGATGCATCGGTGCCTCTGTCTGGTCCCTCCTTCGATCAGTTCACACATAGCAATCAGGTGCTGTTTTGTCAACGCTGATTGAACACCGATTTACCTCCGATCTGGAGGTTTTATCAGTGATCTCCAAAAACTGTTGGTGAGCGGAACATCAGGGCTAAAATCATGTATTGTGAACTTAGCTTAAAGAGTAACTTTTTTTTTTTTTGTTTGTTTATTAAGACTGTCCTTTGGTGACTCTTGTTTTTGTGGCTGTGTTGTTTAAGAGCGTTTGCCCCGGGTTCACCGAAGGTTGGCTGCAGTCTAGTAGCAGCAGAGCCGCCGGGGAACGGGCTAACTGGTGGCATTTCTGTGAATGAGATCACAGGATGCTGTCACAACGCTGGAGGCACTTTCACCTCTGTGCCTTTGCAAGTCTAATCATGACCCCCCTGACCGCACATCAGCGTAAGTGATGCGAGAAGCTCGGTGGGACTCATGCTGGCCAGCACTGGCTGTGGGCTGCTGCAACCGCAATGTTTGAAGACTTTACAAACAGGTGCCAATGGAGTAACCCTAAAAAAGCATGTAGTTCAGTACAGAGGATGTGCCTGTCGGTCAGAAGCTTTGCATTTGTGACTGGAATTGCAGCAAAACAGTTTAGCTCAGTGTCAAACGTACTCGATTTTTCTGCAGCACTAGATGCATATTGAAATTGGTCCTGGATCGATTTGGGGTTTGCCGTTTTCTGTGACAAAATTTTGTTCCCCACAGGATTACTATATTCGAGAACAATGTGTCAGTGTTGGTCTTCATCTTCTATTCGTTTAGATTATTATCTTCTGCCATCTTATGAAGCCTTGAACTTATATACAACTTTAATAATAGTCGAGAGTCTACAGTCACGCCGGTAGGAATTCTACTTTTTTTTTCCACGGCCCTCATGAACTGATGAAGCGGATTGCTCAGCATGTTAATGTTGCTGCGCTTGACAGTTTGCCTGATGTACGTTGCTGTAAATTCACTGAAAGTTGGAAGAAAATTCCTTCCACCTCACATACGCACTCATGGTTTTTCCTTTTTCCCTCCCCCAGTCAGTAAGGGCACCCACTGATTTAAATGGTGTGAATTATAAAAAGGAATAGATACCTTTATGTGTGGCGGAAGGCAAGGGAAAGGATTTATTTATATTTATTTTTCCTGTCAATTGAAAGCATCAAATTGAATTTTTTCAACAGATAATAGTGTGTCTATTGTGTATTGGAAAAAGCCAGCTGGCGCTCCATCCGTCTGTAATTCCATCCGCTTTCTGTAACTGCTTGCCCGGTGCTGGGTCGCAGGGAGCATCTGTCCCAGCTAGCATAGGGCCTCACAAATACTAACGTCTTGCAGGTATGAGTCTTAACTTAAAAATGGTTCCAAGTGAAAGGGCCTTAGGCATTGTTGGTTGTATTTAGACGCTCTGGGCTTGCAGCGGCCTGTAAAGGGTCAGTGTTCAAGTCTAGGGTTGGTCCAGTTTTATGGGAGGCGGTTCTGCATTCGTGTTTGATCCTCTGTCCTATATTGTGTGGCTTCTGGGTGTGCGGGGCTGGTGGCAGCTGATACGTCTGCACGTAACTCTATTGCATTCCGGAATCCCATCTCATCGCGTGCTCTGCTTTTCTGCATTCCACGCATCTGAGCCTAACCCTAAACCTTTCAAGGTCATGGAAACTTTTTTTTACTGTGTGAGTGGCTGTTGTAGTATTGAGTCTGCTGGGCATGTCCGTGGTAGTGATTGCGCGCCATTGCCGACCTCAGCCAGTTGGAGGGAGTCATGGCCGGTTGGTGGTGCTCCTGCATGACGACATCACCGTGGTGCACCACACAAATGCCAAGCAGCATATGCCTCCCGGCGAGAAGCAGAACAGTACTTTGTGCTTCTTAACCAACGAAACCACTAAAACAGAAGTGAGACATTCATGAAATTATAATATGGGGGTGATGGGGGATTAAAATAAATTAAAATGAACAAATGCAACCAACGGGCTCCGCTCATCTCCCGCTAAAATCAGTTAAGACTGATGTGGGAAAATGTTACCTGAATTTTAAAGAGGTGCCGAGAATAAATTAGCAGAGATGTGCGTGTTTCGTTCATGATATTCAGAAATCGCGTTTTTGCTTTCTGTGGCTCCAACTGTCAGAGGCAAAACACCAGCGGTCGCTGACTCTGACTCTGGTGATGGATGTATTGAGCTTCCTACATGTGCCAAGAGCAGATGATTAGGACTGGCTTTGCCTAACCCTTTGCTGTTACCCTGAAATGCCCGTTTTACTCATGGGTAGGGGCTGCAATTCTGGAATTTTAACATAGCTATGCAGCTGTGCTGATGGAGGCCTGGGCATGGGCTGATCTTGGGTCTCAGAAGGTTTCAGGATAGATCATTAAAAACAAAAAATCACTCAATGCATGTAATTTCAAATACAATTTTACACCTTTCTTAATTCATTGGACAATATCAATTCAGTTTTTATATTCATCTGCAGTGCCTGCTATCTGGGAACTCTAATGGACAACAAAGATTTTCACTCCAGTTAAATTATGTAGTAAATTCTGATATACTGTGTGTGTGTGTGTGTGTGTGTGTGTGTGTGTATATATATATATATAAAAATACATTTTTTTATTTTCAATGAATAAAGTTTTTCTGCAATCATCTTTGGCAGAATAGTTTTGACTTGCCATGTAGACACACAGACCGAATAGTGTCGTTTTACCGAGTCATACAAGCTGTGTGTCATAACGTCACTACAAGCACTTTAAAAGCTGAGACTGCAGGCCCATTCCATAACCTCGGCCTCTTCAAAGCCAGCTCGTCACACACTGATGTTGAGGGTGTATGACTCTAGTGTCTAAAAACTACTCACAAATAACTGTGTGTAATTTGGGGGACAGTCGTCAAGTAGGTCAGGGTTTCAAAATGGTTTAGGCTGAGAAAAACAAGCAGCAGTGTCTTAAATACATGCCCTCCAGCGTAACCTTGAACCGCAATAGTGAAATGTTACTGTGATATTTTTTTTTACGGTTCACCATACTGACAGCGTGTTGTATGTTTGGGCGATACACCAGTGCCATAGTCATTACCGGTGCGATTGTGCACTACGGCATGGATTTACACTATACCGCTAACACCGCGAGAAGTCGACAGCCTAATCATAGAACAGCCTATTTAAAAAAAAAAAAAAGCATCTTATTTTCTTCAAGCTTCAGTTGTAATCTGAATACTTGTCCTTATATAGTATATGTAACCGGTTTATCTGCGTTGTGTGAATTTTCCTATTAAACACGCTCTGACACCATGTCGTGATAGCAAATTAACAAATTCAAAATAAACAGATTTTGTGTAATTATACAAAAATAGCCGCATGTATATGTGTGTGTGTCTGTGTGTGTGCATATGCACACACACACACTTTATTTATATATTTGTATATATATAATCTAATATAATATAATAGAGAGCGAGCATGCGTATCCATCCATCCATTTTCTGCCGCTTATCCGGGGTTGGGTTGCAGGGGCAGCAGTCTAAGCAGGGATGCCCAGGCTTCCCTCTCACCAGCCACCTCCTCCAGTTCCACCATAGGAATATGCCCTCAATTTTATTGCCCCCCACCTTGGGAATACCAAGACATAATCTCTCCAGCGTGTCCTGGGTCTGCCCTGGAGCCTCCCCCTGGTTGGGCATGCCCGAAACACCTCCCCAAAGAGACTCCCTTGACTTCAAATAAACTTCCATGAGTGTTAAGACAAAGGAGCATGTTACCCTGCCCGGATTGAGGAGACTGGGGTCTTGCCCTGGAGCCAGGCCTGTCTTCGGCTGAAACGGCTCGTCATTCCCTGTGTGTTGTTACTCTAGCAATTTTAAAATGAATATGAGAGAACATTACCTATGTTACTTTTTATCTTTTTGAAATAAGACCACCCATACCGAACTGTAATAGCAATTAAAGTATACCTAATATATATATTTATTTTTTTATTTACATAAAGGGACAGGACATGCTACTCCTCCCAGAACTTGAGGGAAAAAAAACAATACCATGAGATAATACCGTCACTGTCCAAAAAGTGAAAAATACCATGATGATAATTTTAGGTCATATCGCCCACCCCTAGCGCATTGCTCTGCTTCCCTAAACTTAAACGGAGCACAGGTGCTCAGAAGTACTCAGTGTCTTCCCATCCTGGGGCTGGCTCCCTATCTGTCATGCTGACACCGACGTTTCCTTAGTTTATCTGCCGTTATTGCGCTGTGCTCCCAGAAGTGTTATGAAGAAGCAGTGTTATTTTTGGGGATCCCTCCATGTGTGGCTGATGACCAGAGGATGTCAAATTAAGCTGGAAGTAATGTGATTTAGCAGCGTGATCCGTTTGTGCAGATGAGCAGTTTGGGTGTTGTGGGATTGTATCCGTTCATCTGGTCAAAATTCTGGCCGCTCGTATTTGTAGGCTGGTTAGTGTCCCTCATGACTGATCAAAATGATAAAAAACAAGAAAAAACCTCTAAACTCTTTTCAAAAATGAAAAGCCTGAGGTCCTTTTAGTATAATTGGGAGCACTAGTGAAGGCTGAGGTTAAAGTCCAGAATTAGAATTAAGCCCTGTTCTTTCATCCCTTTAAGTTCCCAGATGTTTTGAAGCTCAGATACTAATCTGTATGAATTTAACATCCAACCAATTCATACTGTGCATTTATTTAATTTTTTACCTTAATGTACGGAATGTAAAGCCTCCCAAAAAGCTGCAGAGATTCAGCCTGTTATTAGCATCTTCTCATTTCATAGTTGGCTTTAAAACAAAATAAAAAAAAAAAACAGCCTGACTAGAATAAGCAGACTATGGTTAGAGATGGATGTTTTGTCACTTTCAGGAAGACTGATGCATATGTTAGCGTTTTACAGATCACTAAGCCGTAATTATATTATTATTTTTTGTAATTAATATGCTTGTTTTCTCCAAATACTGAAACGGCTGTTAACTTAGCTAGTAACTTGAAAAAGGACATAATGTTCATAGCAGAGATGAGTAGTAAAATTATTACACTGGCACAGATTGCAGTGCTGAATTTTACTCTTAATGTGTTGGTTACTACAGGTTTAGCCTAAACGGAAGTAAATATGTAGCTGTACCAGCCGTACTTGAGGCGCAGCTAAAGTGCTTCTTAGCTGTTTTGAAAAGTTTTTGAAAGGAACCTCTCATTCCTGCTCTTTCAGATAATTGTCATGGATGTATGTTTGCATTCCATTGGGACTTAACTGTGACCTTGAAAAACATTCATAGTGTCAGTAATGGGAAGAATGCATATTTCATTACCCAGTTTATAAAAAGTGTTTTGCCCTCTGCGTGTTGCATTTATTCTAAGGTAGTGTGGTAAACAAATTCCAAATTGTCACATAGCTGATAGTCGATATTATTGTGACTGCTCTGGCCTATGTATGCAGAGTTCATTCTTGATATGTTGAATTGAATTTTAAGTGACTGCTTTTCATGGATTAGTGTGGAATATGGATTGTGCTAAAGAATCGCACTTAATATAGTCATTTTTTGTTCAGTTTTGTAGAGGTTTATTATTTGCAGTGGATCCATTCATACAAAGCCAGTGAGCTTTGGGCTTTCATATTCAAATATCCAAATGCAAGCCAGCTATACATTTCGTTGAAATGAAATTTTCTACAATTGTTTTTCCACCTACTCCCCATGGTTCTGTGTTTCAATTTTTTACACCAAAGGAAAGGCTGTATCAGTTGATTGGGAGGCTGTTGGAATATGGTGACCAAAGATTTTCCAATATCTCAAGACCCTTTTTATTGACTCGGGATGCTATGTGATTGTCTTTTGTTTATTTGTATTCACCCCATGACAGACCCTCGCTATCTAACTAGTCAAGTCTCCAATAATCTAGCAGTATGAGTACCACTCTTGGCAAACGTCACGCGCGCACTTATCGGTCCTGTTCCCAGCAAATGGGAGCACGCGTACAGAGTCGCCTGAAATTGATTGAGGACGAGGTGGAAATAACCATGCATGACCTGTTGCCATGTTTCCTGATGGTAGCATTAACCAGCACGGTATCTTCTGGGATTAAGCCCTCATATTTCACATCTAGTAGCTCAATAGAAGAGGGAGTAATGAAACTCCATAGTCAATCAGTGATTGGAATGGGCTTTTTTGAAGCCAGCGATGCTTCGAGGTGCTGGGGGTGGTGGCAACGGCGCAATAATTTGTTCAGCATGCATCTGCCATGAATTTCATATTTTTGAAAAACTGTATGAAATTGTACATTGTATGAAATGATTAAATTCTGGAATGTGTTTAAAAAAACAAAAAAGACTTTCCAGACTTTGCTCGTTTCCATTTGAACAAACGTGTCCTCAAACATCAGTATGCGTTCCTTATGGACATCATATAGAGGCAGTTGTTGCTGGATGCTTTTTTCTTTGTTTACTTATTTATTGTCAACAATTCATCTATGAAGATTCGTTTTGAGAACCGGTAGAACTTGCCAGATATTTGTGTGCGCTTTGTGACTGTCGTGATGTTTTCACTCTGAAATGCTTCGGAGAGTGAAGAGGTGTGCTGTGTCCTACAAACGTTAATATTTACAGTCCTGTTTATTTTTCTGTTCCAGCCCCCCCGCCTCGGTTTCCCTTTTGAGTGTGACCTGCTGTGAGATGCATTCTACCTACATTGTCTGGAACGTAGAGCCAGCTGATTAGCAGAGACACAATCTTTCCCCCACAGAATCTATTCTTCTTTTGGAAAAATCCGACCCCATCATGCCAGAGGCTCCTATAAGCAGGCAGTTGATAAATATGTCACACCCCACCTCCATCCAGGTGGAAAGTTGAAGTGCCTCATGACATGGATCAGAAAGTATCCCACCCTTTTGCCGTAGAGATCGCCTTTCCTTTCGTGGATAATGCAGTGATCGATGAGAGGGGGCCCATGCTACGTGCTCTCGCAGCAGCTGCGCGTTCGGCTTTTGTGCTCATGGGAGCAGTGGAAGATTGTCTTTGCATGCTTCGTGCCTGCAGTTTAAGCTAAATTACTAGCTGTGCTGGCCAGCAGCAACTTCCTGGCCAGCATGGCCTTCACCTCGCCCTAATATATGCCCCACCAGTGCTGGAACATGCTCCATAAGGCACAAGGTGAGTTTTTTTGTCTCTTGTTTCACGTCCTTGTGTACAGTAGCTTTAATTGAATCTAAAGCTACAGGGAAGCTGGTCTGACACAAGGGCTGAACTGAGTGCTCTCCAGTGCTGCTCCATGTCTAACTTGGTGTGAGCCAAATGTGCTTGAATACCAGGCTCTTGCTAGAGTTGCCTAAATGGGGAAGTGGGCCCTGGTCTGCTAACTGGCTAACACGCTTAACTTCACGACCTGCCTGTCTGAGATGCTGTTAGGCCACCATGGCCTCCTGAATGCCCCCTTATGTCTGTCTCGCCGTCCGTACCAGGACCCGTAGGCGAATGACGTGATGTGCCTGAGGGAGAATTATTTGCCGGATGAGTGGCAGCTGTTTCAGGGACAAACAGACATGCTGAAACCTAAAATGACAAACTTGGTACTTCTCTGATGGAATGTTTGTATATGGTGAGGAGATCTTTAAATGCAGCCAGGCTGCTGTTTGCCGGTTGGGGGGTGTATAACTGCTGAACAACTGTCGTCTGTGGAAAAACAAAATAGGGGAACATCAGTGTTTTTTTTCTGAAACATTGCAGCAGTTTGTTTCGGTCTTATTTAAATATAATTTAATGATAATTTCCCATGGCCCCAAAGACAGATACATTTATTTTAATGACATCAACAATTATGCAATCTCTGCTATTTTTTGTTTCCCTTTTTTTTTTTTTTTTTTTAAAATAATTTTGTTTTTGGTTTTTAGGGACTCTTACATCTGCTTGTTAAGGACTTTGATGTCATTAGGCCTCTTAAAAACCCCCATTCAATGAGTCATTAACCTTGATGAAGAGCTTATAGAAAATTAGCCCTGAGCTCCATCTCCATCTGTTTTGCGAATATTGATGCTTGGCAGTACGAAAGATCGGACTTGCCGAGCGGCGTACAGACGGCTCTTTTCAGTGCCTATCAAGGGTATCCAACTGCATCTCGCCCAAGATGATGCTGCTGCCCTCACTGTGATGGGTTGATGATGGGAGCATGTGTGCACGCAGGCTTTATTTGCTGTATTGCTTAGTGTACATACTGCTCTTGCAGAGAACAATCGCAGCCGAGTCTCTTGTCATGTATTGAGGAATTTTCTGCATTTGTCTGAAGCCTTGTTACTGATCCATCCTAAAACCCCCCAACCCAGAGTCTCTGAAGGCATCCCTGGAATGGAGGCTGGAAATTCACAGGCGTTGATGTGTGGGCGAAATTATCAACAACATATGTCGTAATGAAATGCCAATATGGTGAATATGAATGTACCACCCCCCTTATAAAAGCTATGCTTTTGTTAAAATATATAGGTGTTTGGTATAATGACTTTATTAAATTGGATTATGAAAAACATATGGTTTGATTTGTCGTGCCTCATTCAGTGCTTTCAAGGGCGTATGAACAGTCAGTCAGAAGCGTGATCTGTTGAGCTCGTGTGATCAGTAAGGGCATGGTGCCCTTAATTTAGCCTGCTGAGCTCTGAACGCTCTCCTGCTGCTTAGTAACAAACAGCTGATGTTGCGTTGTGTGTATGTTTACACCCTCACGTGCTTTTACTGCCTGCATCAGGATAGCAACTCCAAATCCAAATAAACTAAAAAAAAAACACATCAAATCTATTTTCTCCTGAATTACTCCAAGCCTCCCTGGTGATATCCTTATATAGTTTGATGGCTGGTCACTTTGTTCGTGTGCAGACTCTGACATTCACAAATGCCGCGTCAGGAAGCCTCCCCCGAGGGCTTCTTCTTCAGGAAGTCCGCTGCGATATTTAAGCGCTTTTACCGATTAATCGTAAGTCACTTTCCTGCTCAGATGCTCATGCATTGTTTAGAGAGTCAGTACGTTTGGTGTCAGACAAATTTGTACTAATAGTCAGACTAACTACTATAGTAACCTGCCTGTAAACTTTTGTATAAATGTGTAGCTGCATGATTTTAGAGTGTATTGCGCTATACAGGCATGTTTGTGTATAGTGTGGGTAAAATATAATCGGTTTGCTGTGTTTGACATAAAGTTGCTAAAGAATCAGATTTAACTGCAGTGGGTAAATGGGTCATTTCTGCTGAGGACTAAATATACAAACTGGGACTGTCTGCTATAAATGACTCTTCGTTTTACCTTTTCTTTCCACGTGCCGTGTCTGTACCTTCCTAGGTTATACTAGGAGCGCTGCTCAGCCAGTCCAAGTCTGAGCAGGTGAATGGAAAAGCCTAGCTGTGTATTTCAGTCTCTTATCGCATTTTCATGGAACATGCACTTGAAAGGATTTTTTATGTGAAATGAATGTGCACGCTTTTGCGTACCGGCAGGCCGTGTCCCCTTTCAGCTGTTCTGCCTGCTTCTGGCGGCTGTTTCTCTCTCATTAACTATTCACAGATGAACTTTCTCATAAATCCTGAACATAGGGCTGTTAGAAGCCATTCATCAGCATTAAGGCCAGCCTTCGCTCTCTGTACCCATGCAGTGTGAGGCCTCTAGCTGCCTTAATGCTATATGATATTCTCAGGAAGGTCTGTCTACCTTTTGGTTGAAGGCGGCTCTGTTCGTTGTTAGTTGCGGTCAGAGTCCTATTCTGATGCATGAAAGTGGCTTGTGTTGTTGGGTGACTTGGGGAAAAGTATCCGGTCAGAGTGTTTTAATAGATTCTAAAGGGGAATTTCCCGGCCATGTAGCTAGTTAAACTGTTCAAAGTTTGAAACTTGTGGAGCTCCCCCCTCCATCTGCATGCGGTGTTTATCCCTTCGGGTGTGGTCTGGTCTAGTCTGAATCACGGTGTTCGATGATGTCATACTTGATATTAGGGTTAGTTTTCCAGTTCATAAGGATCTTCCCAGGAGCAGTGCACCCGTGGCATTTAGTCTTGTTTTTGATACATTAAATTAAATGTCCCAATATATCAGATTAATTGCTCTCTTGAAACTCATTTCAATACGAACCATTTCTTCGGAGTGTGAACAAGCCAGTGTTTTTTTTTTTTTTTTTTTTAATATTCAGGCTGTCGGTCTCCTCAGCTGGTAAAATTATGTAAATTATTCCTTCCATCATTATTACCCTTTCCGTAAAGTGTACATCAGTAATTACAGATGTCCCTAACTTATAAACCAAGCATCAGTAGTAATTTAGAATCATTAATTGCTCTAAAACACAAATGCTAACAATGGCTGTGCTCATTGGCTGTGACCTGTCAAGTTTCTACTGCTTGTAGCATCTACCTGCAGAGTTTGGAGTTATTTTAACTAAGAAGATTCTCGGCCAGTCTAACCAACATTAAGTGTCTGTTCCTGTATTTAGAAAGCAGCACTATTTATGTATATCCCTTTGAGTTCCCTCTCGCACTACATTCCTCTACAGTTACGGCGTATTTATATTATGTACCAGGTTAATGGTTTAAAGAGTATGGATGTAGACGTTGAATGAAGCTGAACTGTTAGATTTGTCCATTTGGTATTCAGAGGAGCTAAAGGACTGCGTTAGGGTAAAAGGTATTGCTGTGGGCCCCCTCAGTTCTCCTCCATGTCAGCACTGTACACCCATGTTCCCACTGTCTGCTTGATCTTAGTGTGGGTGAACTACTAAGGAAGGAGGGCAAAATAAAGGGAATTATTAATGAAGCCTCAGGAGAAGGTGGTTCACCGTTGGCCGGCTTTGATATTGGACCGGAGGATGTCGCCATAGCGACCCCTCTCTGATGCTGGCTTGCTGGAGGGCCTTCAGAGGATGGTCATCCCTGTGCTCGTTGGGGGCTTCACATCAGCACCCCCTGCAGCCATCTGTGTCTGCCTTTCCTATTTCCCTTTCCCATTCTCATATATCACTCTATACCCCACCCCCATCAGGAATAGTGAGCAGCATTTCAAAAGCCCGGCCTTTCAAGTGAGACTTCAACATGGATTTTTAGAGCAACCCTTCAAAATCTCCAGGTTACTTTTGAAGTTTTGTCATCCCTGGCGGTGTCTCCCATGGTGCACCTTGTCTCTGCTTTGTACAGTTATCTCCCATGAATTCTCCTGAGATCCAGCGCTTCTCAAATAGCATGAGAAAACTGCAATCATACATCTAAAAGATGCTGTGAGAGAGAATAAAGGGCGGAGAAAATGTGAGGTACTTGGTGCTGGTCTCTGAAGCACTAATCGGGCGGTGCCTTGCGGTTGCTTTAGTCTAGATGATCCCTCAAATCTCCATGAGGTGGTAATGGTTGTGTCTTAATTTGGCAGTTAAATTCGCAATTAGTCCCAGAGGAATATATGTATCGAAACTGCAACTGAGTTATAGAGGATTTACTATGGCATTCTTTTGGGCAGTTGAGTGTGCCCTAATATCATGCACCCTCTTCATCTTGGGTATGGACATGTACAAGGCAGAGAGGGGGCATGATTTGCCAGTCCTCAGGCAGCGCCCTTGGTGCAGGTGGAGCCTGGTGTCCTTATGCCCCTAAGGATAGTTTCCTATTGGTCAGCCGACATGGACAACAGGAAGTAAAGTGTGCTGAGCGGGCAGTGTGGGTGCAGCTGGAGGTGCCCCTGGGAATTTAACGGAATCATGGCCAGATGTACGGAAAATGGTCCTCAACAGAGAAAGTGTACAGGTGTGCTCAGTTCCTGCTGTAATGGCATTCAGGCCTGGGTGGTTTGTTTTGTGCCATTGTGTTACGCTGCGGAAGATTCCAGGACAAGGTCCGGACTTTGCTAAATCTTTTCACTTAGGTTTTCTGATTAGTGGCTATCTGGCCGCTTTTTCTGTAGCATCAAAGGACAGCACCATGACCTGAGACCGTGCTTGAGTGTTTAGCTCTTTTATTTAGTTTAGTGTTATGCAGGATAAAGTTTGCATCGTCTCTTGGGTATTTTTCCTGTTTTGTATCTTGTTGCCTGTGTTGTTCCAAGGATAGTGAACACCCAAACATAGTGGTATTTGTATCAATGAGTAGCTGGCACATGGCACAGGAGGTCCTGATGACACTCCATCATACTTCCCATGTAATTAGACCCACCTAACCCAATTCCTCAATTGAAATGCTGAAGTGGAGGCAGGGGTGTCAGATATTAAGCCGTAATCGAGAACTGGACAGCTGCTTTTAGTGTTTTATTTATAAAAAAAAAAATAAATGTTACATTTTTCTGTTTAAATTTTTTCCCATCCTAAAGGAAGACCTAATATTGTATTTCCATCTGAAATACCTGCCGAATTTCTTAAACCAGCACACTCAGATTTTCATAAGGTAACTAGTCGATGTGTGCTTTGTCTGCTCTTCCTAATAAATCATGGTCGCGCCTGTTGTGCTTGCCTATGTGTAGGAAGGGGGATCAGGGGCATAATGACGACTCGATGTGTTACCGAGACTAAGGTGGCGACGTGATATGTACTTTGAAGAGTAATGATGTGACTTTGAGCCAGTAAGGAAACGGCGTGTTCTGCATGTGGATGCATCAGTGCAACCAAAGCATCACTGCTGGCGAGTCAGTACACATTGGTACAATTGCACCTTTTTTTTGGTATTTCGACAGGATTGGTCAATTACTGCTTTAATTTTTAGATGTTTGCTCTGCTTTGTAGGCAGAGGTTATGAACTTGGAGTTGGGTGTGCTCCTTTCTTGGCCTTCTGAGCCCCCCCCTGTGAAACTGCTGGGATGTGGGATATATGTCCCTGTTTGAGTCTGTCAGAAATAGCTCACAGGCACACTGAGCACAGCAGTGGAAGGAGGCGGCCGCATTGCTTGTTAGACATTAGTGTCACCTTGCCCCCGATGGGGGGAAAAAGCACAGCTGGGCTGGGCTTGCGGCTCAGGTGCTATGGGTGGCATTAGGCCCTCTTTTCAGTGTAATCTTGGTCATTTTTACTTATGGCCACGTCCATCCCTTGTATTATCATTTAATGGATCAGTCCTGGGCCTTTTTATCCTGATCTGAGGAAACGTCCTTGATGAATAGAACGTGAGCAGTTTTGGTTTTACAGACCGACTGACATGGGTTGCATCTCGTGTGAAGCTGAAAGAAGTGGAGCACATTCTGGTGGTGACTAATCTCAATGTGCCGGGGTGAAAACATTTTAAAGGTACATTTCCACATCTAAAAACTGACTGTAAACTTAGCTGTGTTTCACACTGAATGAAGTTCCAGATTTTTTTTTGTAAGAGTATACAGCGCCCTCTACTGGTGAAGTCCTGTTAAATTCTGCACTGTCCCATAATATAGCTGCTGTGGTTACGGCTCTAATGTGTAAAAGCTGTTTCATATGAATTATGCTAAACGTGCATGTATGTATAACTTCACTGTTTTACCCCTTTGTCAGGTTCAGGATCATTGCTTTCAAAACTTTTCAGATGTTTTTCCTCATGGTTTCCCTATAAAAAGTGTTTCGTTTACAAACTGGAGCCCTTTTGTCCAGCAAGTATAATGCAGGACAGCTCATTATAAAAGTATAATGAATTTGTGCTTTTTAGGATTCTAATTCTGACACAGAACTGAAATGTTCAGTGTCACATTTAATCTCCAGTGTATCTAAGTCAATCTTAAGGTTTTGAAATCCTTTTTTGCAAGATAATATAACAAATGACATTGTGAACTACTATAGATAATGGATAATAGAGTATCTCAGCTCTAAGTGTTTGATGAAAATGACCCCAGTTTATACTCATCCTGTTGATTTGTCAAGGAAATATGGCCGTCACGTTTTAATCCTGCATGTGACAAGTATTTATGTATATATTTCATATTTTAAACACATTAGTCATTAGTGAAAGCATGAAGAGCTGTAAGTGTGAGTGCTGATGACCTCACTGGTAAATTCAGATATCGAGAGGGTGGTTAGAGAGGTCAGTGGTTTGTCTTCCCCATTTAGGTCTGGCTCTGGGAATTTTGAGCCATACTAGAAATTCTATGAGTTTTTCATAGCATAGGCATACCTTTTTGGATGCTACATTTCCGAAAACTGTTTTTTTCATTGTGTTCCATCTACAAATCCGTGGGAAGAGTCGTCTCAGGTTTAGACTGAGTTGGCCGGCAATTGCCTAAGTCAAGTTGGACGTTTTGACATTCACTCTCGCAACTGATTTGCCCATCACACTAGCCCTTCCCTGAGCTGTCTGATCATAGGTCACCTGTCTTCCTTATTTACATATTGAGTGGGCTGAATGAACAGTCAGTGATCCTGCATGCTGCTTATGGCCTGCTCCCCGTTCCATCACGAGGGATGGGTCCTAAAAAGAGGGCTTTCCATTCGGTGTTCGGCGCTCTTGTAAATACAGTCCGCAGTATTCATGTGTATGGCACCCATGCCAGTCCGCAGTCAGTATTTTGTCTGAAATGGTACCTACAGCTTCTCAGCAACCTGAAATGTCTGACTCAAGCATGTTGTATTCTCACTGGATGTATCAATATTTCATGGCTCTATTGTAACAAGTCTGAGAATTTTTTTTTTTGTCCTAATACACATGACGCCTTTTTTCTCTCCTCTCCACAGAAGGAGCTGAGCCTTCCACGCAGAGGGAGTTTGTAAGTACCAATGCTTAGTCTCCATTGTTGATATGATGTTCATTGGTAGACGGTGAAAGTCATTATACACTCACCTAAAGGATTATTAGGAACACCTGTTCAATTTCTCATTAATGCAATTATCTAATCAACCAATCA
>JAAGVU020000113.1:2091363-2101765 GCA_011763525.2 Mormyrus iriodes
CCTCCCCCCGAGGTATTGTTAGCCCATTCCTTTATAGTATTCGGGCTTGGCTCTCTGCATGCGCGGGGATGCTGGCGGTATGAATATATCATTTCCACAATAGCGCAGGCGAGTGCGGTGCCGCCATGAAAGCCCAGCGGGAGAGACTGAGAATTCCGGGGCTGACGCTGGAGTGAGTATTTCCCTCTCTTCCGCGCCTCGAACCGCAGCCCGTCTCCTTTTCTAGCTGCCTGCCTTTGTTTGTAATGGTTATGGGTAGAATCGCTGCTGATGATGCAGGCAGCTCCACTGCAGCTGAAGCTGCAGGAAGCGCTTTTCATTGTTTTATTTATTTGTATGTACACCTAGCTAGCAGTTGCTCCCACCCGCATCTCTGACCGCTAGCTTAAGTCGTCAGGCTGGTGCTGCTGCGTGACACGACCCGACTGTTCCGCTTGTGCTGATACAGGGCTTAATCGTCCCGACAGTGCGCCAGTTATTGGAGCGGTTTGTCAGAAAGCGATCGATGCCTTAGCCTGTGAAGTAGCCTGACAAAAAGGCCCTGTGTTGTCTGTGAGTAGGCTCTGCTCAATTGCAGTGAAATAAGGAGAAACTCGGACAATTATCCATCGTCAGCATTTAACCTGGAACCTTTTCACGCCTGCGGGATTCTCCCCGTGATGAAGCAAAGCACAGATGTTGTCCCCTGGATTCAGCCGTCCCTGTAGCATGTTTACATTTGTGCTCAGTGCGGAACTTACACCGTTGATGGTGTTGCCACGGAGACACATCTGCACACGCCAATACAGTGTGTTGCAGATTATATTGTTTTGTTGACATGGAGCCATGCTACTACGGCAGTGCATTCTTAATTTCAGCTAGTTTCCATTCAATGCAGTTAAAGCATTTCTGATGTGTGAAATGAAGGATAGTTATGTATTTTATTATCTATATTATTATCTACATGTATACTATATTTAGAAAATGATGGGAGCAGAATAATAAAATTAATTTGACAAATGGTCCCATAAGAGCTTTGGGTACCCAGATGAGCATGGCCAATGGCTTCGAGTTTATTGAATCGAGCTGCGGTTGTCATTTGCTGCAGCCTCCTCGGGCCGCATTTAACGGGGTTGCGTTTTTGCCCTGTAGTGGTCTTACCTCCTCCAGGTATGCAGGTGGCCCTCTGCTGGCAGAAGTCCATGACCTTCGTAGATTTATCAAGCTAGCCAGTGCCTTTGAGTTGAAGGGGAAAATGGATTCTGCTCCAGACAAGTTATACGTTCTGCCACCCCTAATAAGTAGCACCTGAGATTAAGAAGTTGTTGCTGTCCATTGGGTCATGTGAAAGGACTACTGTTTATGAAACTCAATTTAACTTACAGCCTCACTCCAAGAAGCTTGAGCCCAACTCCCACAAGCCCTTGCAGCCCATGCAGCCCGCTGCACGCTTTTCATTTCTGGAGGTAAGAGCGAGCTTCTATGATGCGCGTGTTTCGTCTGTGGCTGGCAGCTCCACCCCAACTCATATATAAAGCTGTGAGTTCATACCTGTCTTTGTAGAAGTATCAATGGTTTGTTTTTTTTTTTCCCCAGTTGTTTTTGTGTTGTGGTTATTGGCAGATAATGCCTGGTGGTCCTGTTTCGATGGTGTTTCTGCAGTGTGGTCAATTAATTTGCTTCTTTGTGTGTAGGGTCATGTTGGGGATCGTTCCTTACATTTGTTTCTGTGTATAACAAAAAATAAAATTGAAGAGGCTGCATCTTTTGATAGTTTAGAGGTGAGGTTTGAGAGGGTGCACATTTGATCTTCATGCAATAGACCATAACTAATGATTCTGGGGATTTAATTTGTTGTTTGAAGAATGGCATGCAGTAAGTTGGAATGGTACAGAAGCAGATGGAGTGGGGAATGCAGGGCACTCTTTGGCCAGGGTTAGGGTTAATTAACAGCCTGATCTCCCAGAAACTTTCTTGGCTGTTGGCTTTGACAGTCTTGGCCTGGGCTGCTTTATTGAGGATTTCCCTCGTTTCTTGCTTTGCAGACCCCTGTGAATGGGGCTTTGTTTGCCACGCCTGGGTCCCGGCTTTCGCATGTGAAATGGGTCATTGAGACTTGATTTGTACTGTCGTGATTAGCTAGTGTTTACACAATAATAGTGTTCTTATGGCCAGCTTTGATGGGTTATAAAAGTCCAGGGAACCGTATAAGGCTGCCTTTCCCTGATGTGTATGATGTGTGCTCTGGAAAAGATGTGTTTTACTGCAGCCTGTAGAATTTGTCGAGGGTACCTCGTTGCAGTTAATTCTGCATGACGTCTATAGGTGTTTTTTAAAATAACTTGTACAATTGCATTTTGGATATTGGGCACCTGATTGTGCAGTTAAATACTGTGAATATAATGACATTGCGAACTGACAATTGTCAATTGATTTAAATATGCATATTTGGACCATTTGTCTGTAGTTTATTTACAGCCAAAGAATACCTAAGATTGCGCATATTATGAAATATATTTTGGCCTGTCCTGTAGACCTTCTGCTCCATTCCTATAAACAGTGACTCAGCAATCTGGCTGGTGTGTGTGTGTGTGTGTGTGTGTGTGTGTGTGTGTGTGTGTGTTGTGGTCTAATAATGAGAATTCCTGTCTGTACTGTTATGGGGCTGTCTGGACATTTATTGCATTCAAATGAGAAATTCATCAGACTGTGTTTTGCAGCAGAGTTCACTGAGTTTTGTTTGAAATTGTCAGATGCGCGTATAAATACAATTTTTTATGGCCCTTCTTATATTTTCAGTTATGTTTCTCTGCTCATAGAGAGAACATATAGTTGAAGTACTGTTTAGCTTGTATCTGTTGCTGTCATTTTTGTTCTGGTCATGCTGGAATCAAATCTTTAGGGTCAATGTGGATCGTACTGGAGGTAGGAGTGGGATTTGGATTGAACCTCTTCAGGACCAAACCAAACGTGGAGGTGAATTATCCTTTGGGTACATATTGCTGTAACCCATTTATAGGCCTGGCGGGAGGCCTGTTCTCATCATCGCTCGATGATCCCTTTCTCACACACTTCTCCCAGTTATGTCTCTGTAGGATTGTTACTGTGCCACACAGCATTTTTGCTTACATGTTAGTGAGGAGAATGCTAATCGCATCAAATGCAGGGTGCAACCGTGAACCTTTCAGTGGCAGGTTTAAATATATAAAATGAAATACAGGACGCAATACAAGGTAAATATTTTTTTTTCCCCACAGTAGATATGTTTAATATATTCTCTAAGATTACTATACTATTATGTAGCTAGTTAAGGCATTATAAGCAAAGTTATATCTTGTCTGGATTTGATGTTTTGTTGTTCTGTTTGCGTTTTGTGTCAGTGTTTTTTCTGAATAGCTAAGGTGTCCCTTCCATCCTGAAACTGTTTGTCTCTTATCTTCATATTCACATCGTAAATAATGTGTATACAGTAAAGAGAGTGTCTGCACATGCATAAAGTCCTTTGTGCTGTTGCGTCCTTTCCATTATAAAATTCTGGTCAGTAAGAGAATTAATTTGTTGATTTTTATTGAATAGTATTGGTAGTCATTAACTGGCATAATTGGAACAAATATCTTGACAGTCGCAATGCTTTTTTCGTTTTGTTAGTTATAGTAGCGTGTTTGATTGCTGTGATGACTGAACAGTTGCATATTTGGATCTTTGAATCCCTTCGTGTGTGTGTGTGTGTAGGGGGGCTGCAGACCTGCAGAAAGTTTTTGTAAATCATATTTGTAAATATTTGATTATTTTTGTAAATGCCCTTTAGTTTGTGAGCAAATGTGCTTTAACTTGGAAATGGATAATCTTATCACAAACGGAAGGATCAGTTCAGACGCAGGTGATTTTCTGATTTCAGGAGATTGTTGTTTTAACAGTCCAGCAATGGTAGAAATATGCAATACAGTTTAAATAAAACATAGGAAAGACGTCAAAAAGGGACAAATTAAACAATAGACACTTTGGTTATTACATTCCATTTCAGAATTAATTAAAAGCAGATGTTTCCCCTCCTTTAATGAGTGTAATTTGAGCACAGGGGAGGAGTATAAACACATCAGGAATCTGTCTCCTGCACTCTGCCGTTCCTGCCTGTAGCTGGGCCCTCATCCGCCTATAGCTGAAAGCTTTTTTGACTTTAGCATCGCACAATAAAATTGCCAATATAATGGTGCAAAGTGCATGGATTTGTTTTTTTTTTTTTTTATAGACTTGAAATTTTTTTTGCCACAAGCAACGTCCCCGTGAGCTATAAGAAATTAAATGTAGCCCACTTCAGTTCACTTTAGCCTTCTATTGCTTCCTTCAGCCTGCTTCAGCCCACTTTAGCGTAATCTTTGCCGTCTGGTTAGCTTGTGATTGTCCTGCCAGTCTGTATCAGTTCTCTGATATTTCAACTGTTTGCTGGCAGAATTTGTACCTGGTCCATAAATATGATTTGGAAACTACTGCCCTTGCTTTTTTTTAATATAAAAGTTTGCTGGTGATTATTTTAAATTAACATTGCCACTGCCTAATAGGTAGCCTGCTCAAAAGTATAACACTTTAAGAAATATTTTGCTACCTTAGTTACATGTGCGTAGGGGTGTTGAGGGGGCGTTGGTACCGTGGCAGATTCAGGGGCCTCAGCACTTTACAGAGGCCACAAAACCTACTGCCTTCATCCCGCTCAGCAAAGTATATTTACGTGGGACCTGTACTACTTTGGAAAGTGCCAACCCAATCAGGGGGCCTTAGATGACATTTTGTCAGGGGGCCCTAAATTTTTAGCTATGCTCCTGCATGTGCATGTAGTTAATCGACATTGTGCCGATTCATACTGTTATCTGCATTTAGCTAGCAGTTATTGAATTCCTCATTAATGATTACTTTCTGTATTACTGCCTGTCATATGTTAATATGTGAGGGTAGAGATGTAATATCTTAAACACAATTTATTTGAAACTTAGCTTTAAATTAGTTTTAAATAGTGTTAAAATGAGCAGCCGCTTTTGGTCTGTAATGAAACAGTTTATTTTTAACCAGCGAGTAATAAGTATAAGTACAAGTATTGCTAGATGGTCTTTTGTTGCATGTTACGCATTAACCTTTACATAGCAGTGACCTTAATGCATATGTAATTGGACCCATTTTATGAATGAGACTGACAAACATTTGGGAAACAAAACAGTGTGAGGAGGATCTCAACTAAAACCTATAAGGCTAAGAGCCAAATGTCTGCCCAGAAAAACAGCCTGACTGCCGAATTTAAATAGCTCAAGCTATTCTGTTCGATATTGACAGTTTGGCATAGTTGTCTTTTTGCAGCTGAGAGATCAGACAGTCAATCTCATCAGGTTCGAACTGAATTAAGCCAAGGCCTTGTGCAGTTTGTGTCCGTCGAACAAATGCCCCGTGACGTTTTTGCATTTTAAATGAGCACTGTGGCCAATCTTTTCCATTATTCCATTATCTTTCAAAGTAGGTGGCCCTTGCTTGTGTATGGCAGTGGCCAGAATAAGCAATCATAACATGGACAGATAATGTAATTTGTATGGTTAAAAAAAAGAATTTGCGTCTTCCCAAAAAAATGCCTGTTTTCGTATTTAAGAATTAGGTTCTGTTATGGATTTTGATTTCTGGCTTGAATGAGGCGAGAAACAGGACAGTGGTTACACAGAACTGCCATGATTTAACGTATTAGGGGTGTATTTTCAACAGTTCAAGGTGCAGGGTGAGTAGTACTATGGAAGCATGGTACAGACACGCACGAGTGCACACGCACACCTCCCCGAAAACCCCATAGGGGTTTGGCGTGGCAGCACTGCTCAAAAGACACGATCGTCATCGAAATAAGCACAGGTCAGGCTTGGGCACGGTATCCGCCCCTGGAGTCTGCTTTAGATTAGATGTTTCAGAAGAAAGGCACATGGGCCTACTTATCTTCCACAGACCGGCACGAAGCGATCCGTAATCTTAGACCTGAGTCACGTTGTGTTTGGCCGGAAGAGCGTCGGCCCTCTGCAAACAGATCCTGCTCCCCGGGACTGACTCCCAAGTTTAACTCCTGAAAACGTTCCACTTTTCTGATCAGGTGAGGGACGGACCTTGAGGTGACGTCACTGTTTACATTCTGGCACATTATCCTCACGGGGGACGTGTATCTGCACGCCTATCCCATTCCCCACCCATAATGCATCAGTGCGGAGCATGCTGCTTCTTCCTGTCTGCACCTGCCTGCAGACGCTACTGTAGCTAGCGTGTATCGCCATATTGGCAAGAGCTCCTCTGAAGATTGGAAAATAATCATTGTGCATCATGTTCTGGTTTCACGTTGCCCTCGGGGCTGCGCTTTCAGGATGGATGTCTGTGTATCTGGAACACTCCGGAGGCTTTGGTCAGAGCAGGGCACCCCCCGTCTTATCGTCTGAGAGCTGCTTTCTCCGTGACACCACCTCTTTCAGGCAGCAGTCAGAATCAGAAGAGAGGCCATTATCTTCATCCATGAGTCCTTGCCGATCCCCCGCCCCCCAGGCAGAAAAAGGAAGCCAGATTGTATATCGCAGGTCAACAGACTTCAGATTCCTCAGGTAATCCCTGAGAGGAATATGAAAGCCGTAAATACAGCGGGCTTAATCTCGAGTAAACATCAGTGCTGCCCGGCTTGAGAGACGCCAGCTTTGAGCCCGAAGCAAGGCGGCTCCTGCACCTTTGTGTCTGTGAGACAGCATGGGGGGAGAGGTCCTGTGAGCACATGTAGCCTCAGCTTAGTTCGGGCTCCGAGGCATGTAATCGCTTGCTTTTACTGCGCAGGGGTGGTGCCGAATTTCACCGGTTTATGCTTGAGACACATTGGTTTTTATGAGACTGAGCATTAAAGGGTTATTTTACTGAGTGCAATGTTCATTTCTCACAGGAGCCTCATAACACGGCTTATCTGCTGAGCAGCCGGACGGGAGGAATCGGGGGGGAATAGGCGATGCGAGCTGCTGTCAGGCACTCCCGAGGCAAACCTACTCACTCGGTGCTGGCATGGGGGGAACCAGAGCACAGGGCTGAGGACCCCATGGGGGAGGATCTTATTTACATTTCAAACAAGCCTCCATAATACCTCCGGGGGGATTTTGCAGGGGGCCAGATTGGCAAAAACCGTGGACATGCTGCTAAGCATGTTCCTGACGCAATGCTGTTCTCCTCTCACACCCCCGTTTAGAACATGAAGTGGTATACCCCTGTTAGATGATATGGAGCATGTTTAGCAGAGGCAGTGTTTGGGATATGGATCAGACCGTTTGAGGCAGGGAGGAGGGGGGGAATCACAAGTCAGCTGTTCAAACGTGCCGTGTCCTGGCATCCGACCCGCAGGGCCGAAGCCCCCCTGGCGGATTCTTTGAGGCCTCCGTCGGTTGGATAGCTGCGTCCTCTTCCGTCAGACTGTGCATGTCGCAGCTGCTTGCAGATGTGCCAGGAACAATCGAGCGCTTCACTGGGAGCACTGGTGGTGAACCTGCATCCGCTCACCATTTGTTGGTACCTGGTCTCCTGAGATACCTGCCACTACTGCCGGGCTGCTGGCATGATTCCCAGGTCATGTCCGACTCCAGCTTTTGGACTGTCCTCTCCAACTTTTCCATGCCCCATTTCCTCACCGGAGCTCGACTTCGCCGGTCTAAAAGGTATTGATCTAGACTGTGTCTTACCATGGTATTTGGAGTGCTGGCTTTTTTTTTGTACTTAGTCTGTTTGCTTTACCTTGGACCTTATTTCTAATTTAGCCAGACAGTAGCAGTGAGACGGAAAAAACACGATTGGGTATTTCTCCATTGTGTGTGTCTTTGTTGGCTGTGTGGTGGCTTCCAGTTAATGTTTGATTACTATCTATCCATTATTGTTCCGCCCATGTGCAGGGGACAAAGGATTTTTACAAATAAGTTTGTGGAGATGGTAAGATCAAATTTATTAGTCTCTTTGTGTATTTGAGTTTTTGGTATCTGTTATGAAGTTTATTAGATGACCCTTCCACCCAAAACACTAATGTCACTCATGTAGTGCTAGGAGAGTTGGAAAACCCAGAATTTTAGCCAATTTTAGCCTTTCTGTTATCAGAAATTAGCCATCCCCATGTGCTTCTTTCTGGGACTCTTTTCTGGCTTAAATGGTTTCCTGTGGTGTTAGGAATCCCTATGAATGAGAGGGAATGGCTTTCTGTTCAGGTAACATGACCCCAGAAGCCCTCTTCCCCTCTGTAGTGTCGCTCAATCTCTTGCACAGACCAAGCTGTTGAGCCTCACTGAGGCCTTCTGCCAACCTGATCAATGGCTCCAAACTTCTCAGCTTACTTTGTCAAATTTTATTTATTCATTGATGGTATCCTGACCCGCTCACACCTTTCCCCTCCTGATGGTCCTTCTTTGTGTCAGTCTCTGGGCTGGTGCCTAAATCTGCATGCCTTAAATATGATTTCCCCACAGTTGAGCTGGAGTCGATGAAAGCTAGAGATGCATTTAATGATTTCTGAATATTAATGAAATAATTATAATAATGAAAATCTAAGGGAGGTGGTATTGGGTGGCCTTTGGTTATGACTGTGTTTATCTCACTCCTAGGATTATATCCTAGAAATAGTCACATGTGACATTCCTTCATTTCCTTAACTGAGCACCAGATTGTTCAGTTGTTCTTGTAAGTTGTTCTCTGTAGTTGAAATTTTGGCAGATTTTTATGCAAAATTGAGATTTTAATCTTGCTATGGTTGGCCAATAAAAACACACTCCTTTTTAGCCACTATGCTTTGTATTCCTTGGGTGATTGTGTCTTTACCAAGGTGGTAAACTACATGGTGATTATCTCTTGGGCGTTGCTCCATGTGGAAAATACTTCTTGATTTGATGCCGCACTGCCACTGCTGGTATTATTGACCGTGTTGAAATCTGGAAAGTGTTAAAAGCTAATATATAGATTTTTTCCCCCCAATTGTTAAACGTTTGCTTAGACTTATTGTAAATATTTTGCTAACTTACTGATGATTAATAGCTCTCTCCTATGAGGAGAAATGTTTGTGTTGTGAGTTGCACGAAATTGAAACTCAGTGCTGTTATCAACTTTAGGCACCTGCTGTATAGTGGTTAAGGCACTGGATTTCTGACTGAGGGAGCTTTAACTTGGAGCCCTGCTTCAGTTCCTTCCAGTATAAAACCGCTATTTGGAATGCCAACTTCATGGCCCTGATTACCCATTAAAAAGTGGATTTAGATGGCACTTTCTGATTCTTTACATTATTTACAATCGTGTCTGCTGGGCAAGAGCTCAGGTCTTTTAATCTGAAAGAGAGGACCCTCCTTGGATGATTGTGACATCCTGATGCCCATGGGCTCCCTGTCTGTATGTGCGGGAGAGTTGTGGGAATGTAAAATAGTGAGGGATTTATGGCTGCGTTAGCGTCGCATGAGCATGGGCGGGATTTTCTGTCGGTAACTGTGATATTACACGCCGGGGCCCGTCCACGGCCCAGCCAGGGGCCTGGAGTCCCATCCGTCATTCTAGCCACCCTCCAGCATGCGGCTCAGATGGCTGGTGGCCTCGTATGCTGATAGCTCTTGACATCACGCTCCAGCTTAAATGAGTAAAATCCAATCGAAAGACTGAATGGAAAAGGAGAGAGCTGGCTGCTCTGGGCGGGACCGTTGCACTCTCATTAAGGAAGTGCTGCCCGTGGCTTTTTCATGACCGTATGATCTGCGTCATTTGGGAGAATTTAAACGTTCTAACGCCGCGTACCGACGGCGCTGCGATAGCTACAGCCTCTACAGTGTGTCCATTAAAATCTGGGTGGTCTGGGTGACCTTATCTGAGAGAGTGACATGGCTTGAGGTCCTGGGTGCTAATAATAGTCCCCCAGTGACATTCGGTGGCCAGAGGCAGAGTGTTGATCTCCATACGTGTTCCCGAGCACAGACCCAAGGGACGAGGCTCTGACTCACGGCCCTCATCACCAAGCTAGACTGACTGTGACCCCAAAACAGATAGAAATGAGCCAGGCCTGTCTCAATATAGAAAGCTTTCTAGTAGGACTGTCATTGCCCATAGTCATGTCATTTGTGTGTGTGGGTGCATGCCCTCTTATGGACTGGCATCTCATCCGGGGTGCACCCCAGCCCAGTGCCCTGTGCTGCTAGGATTGGCTCCAGGCCCCCACCCACAACCATATACTGGAGAGGTGGATGGATGGATGGCTGGGTGGATGTACAGGATTCAAAAAAGTTTGATTTATGACCTGTGCTAAAGTGGATAACTTGTAAAGCAGGGGTCACCAACATGGTGCCCGCGGGAACCAGGATGCCCCCAAGGACCACATGAGTCGCCCGCGGACCTGTTCTAAAAATAGCACAACTCACCAGTGAGCAGC
>JAAGVU020000113.1:2101947-2150887 GCA_011763525.2 Mormyrus iriodes
GTATCAAACTGGTAGCCCTTCGTATGGCTCAGTACCTGTGAAGTAGCTCTCAGTTTCAAAAAGGTTGGTGACCCCTGTTGTAAAGTGTACTGTTTTTTTTTTTTTTGTTTTGTTTTGGTGGTGTGCCCTGTGTTTTACCTCCCCCATGGATAGCCTGCACCCCTTAGTAACCCTCAGTAACCCCTAAATGCCCCCTCAGCACGAGTACCAGGTATGCAGCTGCACAGCATATGGCTGCAGTTTTTACTGCCCCCCCACCCTTCCCCATTAGGCTGAACGTGAGCAGTAAGATTCGCTCCTTCATGTAAATGCTGTGTTAAGTGATGTCCCCATGGTGTAGTGCTTTGTATGGCAGGTCACAACCCCCCCCCCACCGCTGAACGTGTGGAAGGGGCGGGGCCTCTGCCTGAGTTCCCCACTCTGCTGCAGCGGAGTGTATTGGCCTACTTGTAAATATAACCTCCCCACTAAGCTCCTTTGTCCTTCCTTTGGATTGAATATATCCTGAGACAATTGTGCCCCCCCCCCACACACACACACCCCTGGTGTTTCTTACTTTCAGTGATGCAGGCCCCCGTTTGAGTGAAAGCCCGGTCGTGGGATCCTTTTCCCAGCAAGAACAGTGTTAGGTTTACTGAAACTAGTGAAGCTGGACCTCAGGCTCTGGATATGAGAACTACTTATTCTTTCCTTTACTGCTAAAAGGGGAATATTAACATATGATTATGGATATGGCTTTGCCCCTGTTTCCTGCTGCCGTCAGCCCTGAATGGGGAATTCTCCAATAAAAGCCAGGTCCATTGCAAGCATTTCGTTGCATGGCTGAGTTCCCAGAGCCTCTCCAGTCCTACCCGTCAGTCCTCTGAGTCAAACTATATTCAAAGTGGGCCTGATCCCACAACACAGAGACTATAAATAAAGACAGTTAAAGGTGATCTGCTTTGCACACGTCTCCTGGATGTTTTTTCCGGTCGCTGTCATGATATAAGTATTGCACAATTTCCAAGAAAGGCCTTTGGGTCAGGGTTATCGGTTCCACTTGGAGAGGAGTGGGTTTAAGGAGAGTTTCCCCTCTCTCTCTCTCAACGTGCGTACCTGCTTTATCAGCTGCACGGCGCTTTCGGGGAAATCAGAGCTTCCTAAGGAACCATCTCTTCCTGAAGTATCCTAATATGTCCATCTTGTTTGCCAAGTAGGAGCTTACTATGTCATCAAGAGATTTGGTCCGTGAGCCTAAGCAGATGACCTAAATCATTAATGTGAATAATTCGTCCAGTCACACTGTACCATTCGAGTCAAGTTAGGGGAACTATAGTGGAATCTAGGTGAAGTTAGGAGTCCAGTTTGATGCAGGTGGTATAGAAAGGTGTGACCTTGGTCAGATGTGCATTTATCTGGGATGAAAATGTCATATGGTGAAAGTTTCGTGTACGATGGGTTTCATATTCAGTCTTTTTTATGAAGTTGCTGAAGTTTAACCCATCATCAAGCAGTTATTGGCTGCTTTAAGAGACCTGCTGTCTGTAAAGCTGCACATCATCTATGGTTATGAGGTTCTCCAGCCACTTTAAAAGCATTCTGGGAAGAATAAAACCCCATCGGTGTGCAACTGGGACAAGTGAAAGTTGATGATGGCCTTTTCATGCTCACTGAAGAAATGATACTGGAATAGATCAGTTGGAATTTTCAGGCTAATGATGAGCTTTCAGCCGTTATCAGTGTTGCTAGGTTTATCCGTTCAGTGCAGGGTCGCAGTGAGCCTGGAGTCTATCCTAGGAAGTCCTGGAAAGGGGATTTTCTGGATGGGATTCCAGTCCATCGCAGGGCGCGCACAGAACAGACAGTTCAGAGCTGTCTGCATGTTTTTGGCCAGCGGGCGGAGACTGCAATAATGGGAGGAAACGAGGGTCGACAGCTGGCCTTCTGTTTGTAATATGTGCATTTGTTAGATATTGTAGCTTGTTTGTCTTTAAAGGATGTTTGATTCACACAGACAGCTTGGCTACGTGTGCCTTGCATGGAGTCTGTGTGAAGACCAGACTCTTCATGTGTGAGTCACCCGCGTGGCAGAGCCATGCCGACAGCAAGGTCTCAGCCATCACCTCGGGCAAACATCGCCTGGTGTTTAAATTCTGTTAAAATATTAGTCATTAGTAAGCAGTAGTATTTATGATAATACTCATTATTAGTAAGCAGTAGTATTTATGATAATACTCATTATTAGTAAGCAGTAGAGATGAGCCGTTTTAGGTATTATGCTTACTGAGTTTGAACAGGGTATTTCAATTTCATAATATTCTTCAGTTGTTATTAACAAAATATATATTTACAAATTGTTCATGAACACCTGTATTCTTCTGCCTTCTTTTCCACTGGAATAACATCCCTCTAATGTTTCAACAGTCTTATCCTGCGTCCCATATTTCGGTCCGTGCTGGGGTTATGTAATGCTCAAGAACTCGAATTAGAAGGAATTAGATCCGCTCCTCTCGTCTCTTAGTGGAACCGGCCCGCAGTCATTTCCCGCTTTGATCGGCCATCATCATTGTGCCTCGCTGACGGCCTGCGGACAGGATTTGCCAGGGGTGGGAGCTGATGCCAGCCAGAGCTGCCGAAAGCACCCGAGGCGGTGGCGGGCGGGCGTGCAAGCAGGCGGGCGGGTGGCTCCAATCGGCCGCCTCTGCTCCTCTTGGGGCTCTGGAGCTGTGCCCGGCCGCTGAGTGTTTGTCACTTTGCTTTATTCTCCTCGGCGGGATTCGGGCACAGTACAAGCTGTGAGGAACAGCTCCTGGCTCCAGCGACGTTTCATTTCCAATTCAACTCCATTCACCAGCCATCTCAAGGAAAAATCAGTCTCTCCTTTTACCTCGTTTTTACTTCCCCACTTCTGATTTAATGCAATTTTGGAGAGGTTTAATGTTTTATGGAATATCTGACTTGATGTTCTTATTTTA
Organism: Mormyrus iriodes; assembly: GCA_011763525.2. Classification (NCBI taxonomy): domain Eukaryota; kingdom Metazoa; phylum Chordata; class Actinopteri; order Osteoglossiformes; family Mormyridae; genus Mormyrus; species Mormyrus iriodes. The sequence goes on from JAAGVU020000113.1 coordinate 2,104,902, forward strand.
CTAGCATTCTTTCATACATATTTTTTGGTTGTTGATATGCTTTGTTTTGTGAAATGGGATTAGCTAAAAACAGCAACTTAATACCATGCAAAAGAATCCTGTAGATTCTGCTTGAAAGTCTCTTATTTGAAAATCCCTCTCTGTAATGTAGACTGATGGAAAAAAAAAACGATCCACAGACTTGGATGATGTCATGTACAATTATGTTGTAAGTGTCTGATAGCTGGCCAGCCAGAAATGTGACAGAAGTGGGGGTTTTTATAGCCAGTAAAGTTTAAAATATGCCCTTTGTGCTCTTTGCTAATGGTTTATATAATTTTCCAGGCCTTTTGGAAGCAGTTTTTGACAGCTGATGATTTGGTGATGTCATCCTAGTTCTGAAAAGTTATGGTAGTGCTTGTGTGCTAACAGTAAGGTCACGTCGATTTTAAAATCCAGATGAACCATTTCAGGATGTTTTGCACTTCCTGTGAACACAAAGAAGTAAGACAACCTGACTGTTTAACAGTGGTGTTCACTGATGTCCAAAGGAATTTCACGTGCTGTTTTGCACAAGTCAGAAGCCGTTGCTTAAAAATGGCAACCATGAAGAGTTCCATGAATACACAGTGTATATATATGCTATTTGTGCTGTAGGTCTACGTAGTTTGTGCCTTGTGATGTTGTCCTGACAGCAGACTGTGTGTAGTTTGTATGAGTGGGTCTGCTTTTATGGAATTGGTTGTTTTGTGTAATGGAGAACTCCTTTCTCTGCTTATGTACCCCAGATGGGGGGAGCCAAACAGGGATTGGTCCCCGTCGCTGCTTAATGAGGTTCAGGATGAGTAGGGAGATGGTTGTATCGGATCCCTCATCTGCCTGTGCCATCAGGCTGCTGGCTCTGCGACTTGCACCAACGTGCCAGTATTTTGGATGCAATAGCTATTAATGTGTAGCTGTTACTTAGATAAAACTCAACATTTCAGTTTTAAACTTACAGCTGTATTTTTAATTAATGAGTATTGTTTTATTATCGTGACGAAATCTTATCACCTAAACTTATTAGGAGCTTATAAAATCGATGGACCGTTATAAGCGCCCTGTGACTTTTAATTGTCTTTTTTTCATTTTCAATGTATATCTGATAAGCATAAGCCTTCAGCTTGGGCTGCTTGATGGAATAGGTTCATGAGAAACCTGAGGCCCATTTGGCAGGCCTCATAGTGGTAGTGTCTCCACGGGACTACGTGGGTGGGACGGCTGGGAATTAGAGACAGCATCATCGGGGCGTGGTAAGAACCGCATCAAGTGTCTGGGTCATAGGAGAGCAGTTAGTCTGCGCATCAAGCCTGCAGCCCATAGATTCTCTGCGAATTAAAGAACCAGGCACGGTCAAAGTTTTACCTGCTGACGTCATGTGTGATGCTGGGGGTTATACAGGAAAACCGCAGCCTAAGGAATGGGTCATTGTAAAGCAGGAGGCCTGGTATTCTTCTCTCTATTTCCTCCCCAGGTGTACATTTCCCTGCTTCATTCATTTTTTTGGGAATTCCATCCATAAACCATATCAAATGTTGTTGTTTTTTTTTTTTGAATATCTTTGTCCTACATATCCAGTTACCACATGCACAATGGATAAAGAACAGGCAGAAATCCCCTTAGACTTCAGCCAATCATTGCTTATTCATACAAAGATGTCCTTTGAAAATCTGTGTATCTAAATCGTTACATATGCATGCTATGTTTATAGGTGCGTCTGTTACATGTGAAAGTTTCAGGTGGACGTTTAGTTTGTCACACAAAAGTGAAAAATTTCAAGATACCTCCTTGCTTAAGGTGACAGTGAGAATATTTAGAGCAGCTGTTTCTGGTGAAGGGGCTTTACCGTTCGGTAAGAGGATCTGTTTTGTAAGCAGTAAGTATGTCAGCACAGAGGCACACTTTGCCTGTCCTCCAGTGCATGCTGGGATAGCCCCTCCACTCATCAGTCATTTCAGAGCACTCTAAACACACCTGTAGCTGTGGTCTGATTATAGCAGACCTCGGGAGAGCCTTCACACGTACCTACCGGCTGACCCTGGGCTGTCAATGTGACGTGTGTGAGTCCTGACGATGCGCTGTACATAATGCAGTACCTACACCAGAAGTGTTACAGGCTATGGAGAAAGACTGGCAGACGGTAAGGACAAAAAAGTCATTAGGATAGAGCTGGGTTATAGTTTTAGATCATGTCATTGTGGTAGCTTGACCACAAGTGTTGTGTAACGTCACGTTTTTGTGTCTGCCATGTGGAGAGAAGGGAATTAAGGAGACCCGTCTGCCGATTTTTGGATCTTGTGGGCCCTTTGATGAAATGATACAGTAGAAATGCCATTTCCCACAGAAGCTTTCTCATCGGGATGCTTAGGTTAACTTGGTCGATGCTCTAATGAGGTCACCTTTTTATTTAGCCCAAGTGCTGTGCTGAAACGCAGAAAGGTGCTGATCAGCATGAGCTGTGCCTCCCGGGATCAGCCCCTGGTGTCCTTGTAGGAATCGGTGATCTCCCCGCACGGCCGACGTGGTTTAGAGAGGCTGTGTCCCTAAGCGTGTTCCCACTGGTGGCTGACTCACGCTTATTCCCAGGAGAGCTGATTAAGCCTAAGGTCACCTACTGTTTGAAGGGCTTACATTAGTCAGAAGGGTTACACCCCAGATGTGTGGCGTGACTGTATAATCATGCATCTGTATTCTGACATTGCAACCACAGCGGGACCCTCAGTGTGGGCCTTCCTGTAGTAGCTTCCGGTACGTGGCACTTGGTGGTCAGCACGTGTGCCCCAGTATGAATTACAGATCATCATCTTGGGAGGTGTGAGGGTTTATATATGGTTTGGTGCCAGACAACAAATTAATGTTTTGTATATAAATAAACACTAATGCATAAAACAGCTTGTGAGTTTTTTGGCAGTTGTTTGTATACCACAGGTTTCGCAAGCTGTCGCAGAGATGATAGGTTGCCCAGCTGACGACTGCCCGTACTTGGGATTTGCCTGCATGTGGCCGTGTCTGTGGCCTGACGTCTCTGAACCTTTCTCTTCGTCATTTCTGTGCATTGCCCTCGTGCTGGTTTTTCTCTTACTGATGGCTCCTTCATCCCCTTCCCCAGTATCACGTGTGTCACGAGCTCAACACCTCCTCAGGTTCTCCCCGATGTAACCCGATTCTCCGTTCCCTTCTGCAGCTGCCGGACGAGCAACAGGAAGAGCCTAATAGGAAGCAACCAGCCTTCGGCTCTCCCGCGGCCCCACTCGCCGCTCTCCGCCCACACAGGTGAGTGCTTTTACACTGGAGACACCAGCGCCCCCTTCAGCCTCACTGACATATCTGCTACCGGTTCTTCAGACTCAAGAGGAGCTTTTTAAAACTTGTGATTGAGAGAACCTTCTGTAGCTGTTTATCTACTCGAAGGGTGCAGATTGTAATTGTCCTTATACCTGTTGTGTGCTTCTCGGGAGCTACACCCTTCTGGTCTGGACCCGTGTATGACTCCTGTGCGTAAATACCAGGAACTAGGTGCACTTAGGGTTTAGCTTCAAGTTCTGAGTTTCTGTCTGTTGTCAGCAGCATAGAGCTGAGACTTCATTTTCTCATACAGTGTTCCTCTTTAACAACAGGAGCTTAATGAAATTATTGGTCAGTTGGGCAGTTACTGTTACGTATACAAATATGTCACCAACGTCAGCTGCTCTGTGCTCCAATATATTTTGGGGCTTAAAAGTAAAAATAAGATGGAAGAAATAAGTTGGCACCCATCGGTTTGTGCAGCTGGTTTTATTCGTCAGGTCAAAGCACCCAGTCTCTATGTTGGTCACTTAAATGCTGATTACTGAACCTTACTACTGTACTTACATGAAATGAGAGACTTGGCAGGGCAGGCCTCCGCCTCGTCCGGCAGGGGCCATTGTTCTAGCTGAATAAAAAAGCAGTTGGCAGATCCTTACTGAGAGCCTTAAGCTTGCTACAGCAGGTCGTCTCCTGTGAGAAACGTCAGGGTGTTTGGGGGCCGTTTCACACCTTTGTGACCTTTTTAACATTTTGTTTTCAAAAAGTAGCTTTTTTTTCCGGTGAAAAACGTTAACATTTTTCATGCATTGGATGGTGCGTAGCTGTAGACCCTATCTGAGACATTCGGTCTGAGAAAACTCTCCCAGCAGTATGTGGCAAGATCGGCTTGTGCCTCGGTCCAGCCCAAGCGCTGTACAGTAGTTCCCCAGGTACATGTCCCCCCCGGCGCCGCTCTGCAGCTTTTCTGGCTTTTCTCGCAGGAAGCATGTGTTCTGCAGTAAAAGGAGGGGCCCCTCATCCCTGTGAATAGCATTTCCTCCTGGCTCAGTGCTCTGGGACGTGGGGAGGCGTCCCACTATATAAATGTGGTTGAGTAGCAGCGACTTGCGGTTTTGACCTGGCGTCCCCGATGAAGCAGGAGCTGAGCGGCACGCAGAGTGCGGCCAGCAGGTCGCCACCCCCCCTCAGAGCCCGGGCACAGCCATGGGAATGTGGTGAGTCCGACGTGGCTGCTCTGCCAATGCGGTACTGTGCGAGGACTCGTCTTGGGCGGCGCATGAAGGGTTTAACTGCCTTTCTGGAACATTGTAAAGGGTCTGCATGCAAGCCCATGCTGGGAGTATTAAGTGGGCCTATTTTTGGTCTGGTTTTGCTGGCCGTGGGCTCTTCCTTCCTGGATGCCCCCAGCCTCAGCACTGGATCGGTGCGGCTGCTGTCAGGAACAGGAGAAGTGTATATGCTGCTCCACACTTGGCATTACTGATGCAGCTCTTCCATTGGAGGGCTGTGAGGTTTTTAGCCATTGTGATTTGTTTGTAAAGGACTCAAGTCATTTTAATGAGCTTCAGGAAATGAGCACTTTGCTTGGATCCGCCCAAATGTTTCTTTTGTCTGCTTTGAGGCTAAAACCTAAAAAGTTAAACGAGGAAGGTCCGAATTTGTGAAGGTTTTGTTTTTTTCTTTTTCCAAGCCTACTCTCTCATTAAGATAAAATGTTAGTAAGGTTATCCAGGCTACCAGGTTTTGGTAAATATCAGCTTGGGAATGATGTGCAGCTCATAATAACCTAAAACCACCTGTAATGCCTGTGTGAAATGGCACGGTACTCGTTTGAGAGCTGCACAGCGCTGGGCGTGACCATTGTGGCTGAGTAGTCCAGAAGATCAAGGTTATAGCCTTGTTGGCTCCTCCACCTCGTTGATGCCCCACCTCCTGAGTCAGGCCCCTCCCCCTCAGCCTTTTTATTACCGCACAGTTGAAAAGGTGGCATTACTGATGAGCCAGCGGCCCCACGCTGATCAGCGCCACTCACAGTGCCAATGGGAACCCCTTATTATGCCTGGAAGGGCTGTCATTGTTTGGTGGGCCTAATTAACTGTTTACCTCCCCCCAGCAGTTGAGTTAATTACACACTCCATCTCGGGCCGAGTGCTGGCTCCCCGTCATTGCAGAGATGGAGACGCCTGTAGTGTTTGGGAGCTGAACTGCCAGCCGGAATCTCGCAGCGGCAGGGGTCTGCTGCGGAGAGCGTCCATGCCATATGGGGCATGCAGACAGACCTGCCCGCCCACCCCCTCCCTCATGTGGGGGCAGTGCGGCCCTTCCCCGCCAAACCAAGGATGGCTGCCGCCCACCCGTGGCTGAGCTGCCTGGGCAGGGAGGGGGGCTTTTGTTCCCACAGTGTCTCCTTCCTGCTGTCTCGCCCCTTCCGTCCTGCGGGTGTTGAGGACTGATGTCGCAGGCTGTCTTTGTGATTAGCCAGCCGGAAGTGTGGGAGGGGTCGTGGGAGGGGGTAGGGGTGGCCTTGTTTCCTGCTCTGGGCCATGCTGTTTGTATGGTCATAGTCAAAACGGACTATCATTTGTGAATAAGCCTCCTTGGGTCTAGCGCCCCTTTATGGGCACACGTGGACAAGCCCAACTGAAGTGCGGGGGGGGGGTCAGAATGGCAGCAGCTTTTAGCTTAATTAGCAAAAATACGTCTTTGACCAAAGGGAAGTGTTCTGTAATTGTGGACTCTTTTTTAAAGCACATTTCATAATAAATATGAAATGAATGTTTCTAGTTTGATTTAAATGCGAAGTGTTTAAGACACTTAAATCTTTCATTCTGGCACTGTGCGGATGAGGGAGACACTTGCCTAGTCTGGCTGAATCACAGGATAGGCTTGCTAGTCAGACTTCACACTGAATTCATTTGTAAATAAATTACCGGCGATACTTTCATTATAACGGCTGTGTTGTTTGCTGCTCTGCCTCATGCTTTAGCCAGAGCTACTTGTTCTATATTTTTTATGTTTGTTAGTGATACAAAAGTTTGTTTTAAGAAGCAGTACAGATGTGAGAGAGAAAAGCACTTCCAGAAATGTGATGTGGAGTTATTTGTTACTGGCAGCTGCTCTTGTGAAATGCTAGACTCAAAGGCTGCCGTTACAAAATGTAGGACTTGAATTGGGAGAATGGCTGCATCTCTAAATGAAAGTGGGGAGAGATGTTGGTCACATCATCACTGGATGGAGGCCTGTCGTTCGGTTGCAGTTTCTGTCAGTAAGCTATTGGTTTTGTGCCCTACTAAAATCCAGCAAGTAAAATCATGACAAATTGCGTCACCTGTTCATACGTGTAACCGTGAATGTGTGAGCTAGGAGGATAAACTTAATACCGATAAACTTTCGCTTCAGGTGTCAGTGATGGCAAAATCTGTAGTAGTTGTGCTGGAGCTTATGTGAAAGGAATAGCTAGTATACTTCATGAAAGCAATGCTTAAATTACTTATACTTAAAATGCTTTATTTATTGCAGGTGTATATATGCCACTGAAACCACAGAGGAAATGTTTTAGAAGTAAACCATTTGCTTTTTAGGATTTTTCACACGAGAAGGAAGCAATTTCTTTAATTCGCAAAGCACACATGCTGTCCATTTCTTATGAGCTGCCTATGTGAATGTTGTGAAACAATAAAATGCTTTCAGAATCGCAAAGATAAATGTGTTCAAGAATTTATTTTATTTTTTTTTAAGTGAGTCATGCAGATGGAGGATTGCATTCTGTCTGACGCTCCCTTCTCCCCCCATCCCCATGCCTGACTCTGCTGGGTCAGTGAGCCATGCAGGTAGAGGACGGCGTTCTGTCTAACACTCCCTTCTCCCTCCAACTCCCTGTTTACAGGAACCAGTCCCCAGGATAGTCCCAGGAACTTCTCTCCCAGTGCTTCTGCACATTTCTCCTTTGCACGCAGGTAAGTGTCCCGTGAGGCACAGGCGGAGGGGCTGGCCTTCCTCATGGTGAGCGCCTTCATTTCCTCTGGTAGGCTTGTTGTTGACTGCTGTGCCCAGTCAGAATGGTAGAGGCCCACGCAGTATGATAGATGGCGCCGCTGAGAAGCCACACACTTCAGACTAACCTGAGTAATGTTTCCTGATATGACAGCGCACATTGCTCTGATAGATCTGTACCTGTGCAGTAAAGATTGCAGGCAGAACAGCTTTTGTTTTGCTAATTATACACAGCCATAGACACACTTTTCAAGTATAGCTCTGTGTCCCACTTTAGACTTCGAATATTTTTCAGCCCATGTCGCAATGGCTGTGATGGCAGGGATAAGATGGTTCTTCTGGTGCATTAGGCTGTTTGAAACGGGAATGAGTGGCGCTTTGAGTGTCAGGCCAGTTGTCCCGCATCCCTTATGTATAAGCAATTGCCTCTCCTCTGAGGTCCTGTGACTTGTTTGCATCTGGTCACACTTCGTCACACTGCTGGGGATTAAGCTCCACATCTCCCCCTTTTCTCTCCCCCCCGGCTTCACCCCTACCCGTCACGATTTTCTCTGATGCTATTCTTCAGTCACGGCCACAGACCCGACAGGTAAAACACAAAATAATGAATATATCAGACAGCTGCCATCTCTCAGGCTGATATATCGACTGGTGTACGTTCAAGAGTCTGTATTTATCTAGACGACCCTCTCGCTGTCGTTTGTGTTCCTTAACTGAGGCATGCTGTGAGCGCGTGTGTGTTCCTCCTCTTCCTCGTGTGCTTCACCCTAATGTAAGCTTAAGACGAAGACGGAGGCCGTATATCCTTCCTGGGAGTCGTTAACCTCTTTCCCACTGAAATCAAAATTTGGCCTAATTATCCCATTGGGTGGGGGCGGGGGGGTTTTGGTCTCCAGGCTCCATCTCCGGTGTGACGTGGAATAGGGGAACCCAGACTCTCTAAGTCTGTGAAGCATTTGTGTTCCACGCTCTCATGCGAGTGTTAGCAGTCCTGACATCATCCTCACTCTGTGTTTGTATTCATTAGGGTCTGTTATTTGGTGGTAAGAAAATCCTGCTTGTAGGTTTTCTTAGCCTTGTATATAAAATGTTAAGTATGTTCGGGTTTGTGAGTTACTTTGTTCTTGCAGGGAATCAGTTCATTAAGTTACAATCAGTTTTGTGTCATGCGGCCATATACACAGCAACATTGTTATTTTTGCTCTTTCTTGCTTTATTGCCTGTTAATTGCCATAGCTGTTTTTCTGTTTGATTTATACCCCTCCTCTTTTAAATTTTGTCTAGGACTGATGGCCGACGCTGGTCCCTGGCCTCGCTCCCCTCCTCGGGTTACGGGACGAACACGCCCAGCTCCACCGTTTCGGTAAGCGCGCCCGTCACTGCATTTCAGCACACTTGGTACGCTCTGGAAACGGATTGGCTCACAGCTGCCTGTGTAAATAGATCATTAGCAGCAGGATGGTAATTAGGGTCGCTGTGACAGCTGGCTGCGGGAGGGGCTGTCCTCACGTGCCTGGTCGTGGAGAGCTTATCTTGCAGTTCCCGCACTACCCATCGCCGAGCGTCAACCAGAGATGAGGAATTTAGCATCTGTGGCTGTGGTGACCGGTAGTGCGGGGAGAGGCTTAGTAAACATCCCTGTGGGGGGGTGGGGGGGGACTCACCTTTGCTCAGACAGCTTGAGCAGGAATTAAGAAATCTGTTTATTACGCGTGTGCTGCCTTTTCTAAATTGTCTTAATTTATTTTAACCTTTTGTACTATAAATATCAGTTTATTAAGATAATTGTAGCTCTCATATAACTGCGATTCACAAAATGAATTCAAAAAGTGACATGGGTTTTTGAACCAATGTTGCTGGGTGAGCCGTTCTGCTGGTTTTATTTTTATAGTTGCGTCCATGTGTTTGTTTTGCTCAGAGAATAAACCTCTAGACAGGTGCTGGAAGGCACTTAAGCATGTGTCACTCGCCCTGCCCAGCATTACATGCTGTCCTGTACCATAGTGATTCAGACCCAGGTTGCTGGTAGGCCTTATTCAACCATGGCCCTAAATGCTCTTTGTTTTGGTTTGCCCTAACTGCTAACATAACGATTAAACTCATAGTGCTTCAGTCACAAATGAACACGCTTGTCGTCACACCTGCTATGCTGTGATCAGAAGGTCACTGGTTCAAATCCCAGGATCAGCAGAGTCACAGTCAGGCCCCTTAACCCCCGGTACCTTCAGTCACTATATGACCCAGTTCTTTCAAAAATGTAAGTCACTTTGGATAAAAGAGTCTGCTAAATAAATAAAATATAAACCTTTAAGTGTAAATCAGAATCAGTTGCAAGGGGGCAGAACATTTCTGGAAACTTTGGAGAAGCTTTCCATTACATGGGAAGTTAAGCTGGGGAATTTTGGAAATATTGCAAGTTGGAAAATTTCCAGGGGAGTTAACAGGCATATATGGGCATTAATGGGAAAATTCCCAGATTTTTGCAATCCTAAATCAGAACTTACTTTATTGCCAGAATATGCGAACATACCAGAATTGTTTGTGATCCAGTGCCAAACATGGTACAGGACAAAAATTACAAGACATATAGGGGAAACACTTCACAGAACATTATGTGCTAAAAAAAAAGCAGGAATAAAATTAAGATTGCACAGATTAACAGAAGACACAATGCAAGATGTCTTAAGACAATTTCAAGCTGGCTGTTTGTCAGGCTACTTTTGCAATGAGCTGATTGGTTAATTTTAGACAGGTGGTCCACTGTAATGAAGAGTCTATGGGTATTTATGCCATATGTATTGTGTTCGTCAGGGAAAAGTAGTTGGTGGCAGAGAGCTCAGCTTGTGTGCAGAAGTCAGAGCGCAGTGTGAAATGGCTCCCTGAAATGTGAGATTATTAAGGTGACGTGAGACCTACCACAGACAGCTGCCTCAGTCACCGAAGAACCTCAGTGGCGGCCCCCCCAGACACACGGTCTTCTCTCTGCACACTGGCGACCTGCTGAATTGTTAGCCTCTCTCTTTTTCTTGTTCAATGTATTTTCGTTTCATTTCCAGTCGTCCTGTTCATCACAGGAGAAGCTGCACCAGCTGCCGTTCCAGCCCACTCCTGACGAGTTGCACTTCCTGTCCAAGCACTTCTATACGGAGAGCATCGCTGGGGATGACAGGAGGAGGGCCGCGCCCATGCGCCCGCGCTCTCGGAGTCTCAGGTAGGAGCCACCCCACCCCTGGTGTTAATTGTTTATTAGTATTACTGCTATTATTCTCTAATGTGAAGTGTTAACAGCTAATCTATAGTTTTTTTTTTTGTTTTTGTAAAAAAAAAAAAAAATTTTAAATACTGTAAATCCATCTCTACTGAAATATTCCCTTTAAAATGCAAGGCAGGATATTACACATGCATTGCTGGCTGAAGTGCCCTCCCTAGACTTATCTTCGTGCTGTGATTCACTAACCAAGCATTCTTCGTGATGCCAACTGCTGAAACAGACATGTTTGCGGTTCGCTACCCTCGGCTTAAAGCTGAGCACCATGTCCGACTGCTGCATGCCACTAAACTGCAGTTGCACCTTCTGAGTCGTCGTTTCTGCCTTTCAGCCCTGGAAGGTCTCCTTCTTGCTGTGACAATGAGATCATTATGATGAACCATGTCTACAAGGAGAGGTTTCCTAAGGTGAGGGGGTCCTCTTCGTGGGTGTATTCTCTTAATGATGTATGTGGGCTCGTGGAAAAACATCCCCAGAGAGTACCTAACCCCGGGTGAGGCGCCGCTTGCCACTAATTAGCTCTCACGATCTCGACCGGCTTCAGGCCACCGCTCAGATGGAGGAGAGGATCCAGGAGATCATCCTGCACAACTCCCCCGAGAGCGTGCTGCCCCTGGCCGACGGGGTCCTCAGCTTCGCCCACCACCAGATCATCGAGCTGGCCCGCGATTGCCTGGAGAAGTCGCGCCAGGGCCTCATCACTTCCCGCTACTTCTGCGAGCTCACCGACAAGCTGGAGCGCCTCTTCCAGGAGGTGGGCTCCTGCTGTTGGTCCCTGAGTAATAGATACTGCCCCATCCCGAGGTCCTTCATCACCACTTGGTGACCTGGCAGTTACTTCATTACAGCTGGTGACCAGCAGTAAAGTCACACGCTGTCACTGAAATATGACATGTCTTATGAAAATGAGTGTGAGACTGTAATGAATCATGGAAAGGTCATTGAACCACTGTTCTGCATGTCCCAGTGCTGATGGGGAGGGGATATGGAGGGGACCGTCCCCCTGCGCACGTCCCTGTCTGGGAAATCCTTCCATGGGACCCTAGGGCAGTTTCGAGTTCTGATTTTTGAGAGCCTCTTTGTCCCTGGTGTATGATAAAGCTTTCCAATGTCCCCACCATCACATGTCCTCGCTACTGACTTTCAATGACATGACCCACTCAGAACTTGAGCTACTGAGCTGTCCCAGAAAGAAATTCAGAGAGAGGGAAAGAATCGTTTCATTTATGTTAAAAATCACATTTATCAAAAAAAGGCCAGTGATCCCCTTTCTCATTCCCCGTGCAGTACGACCGTGTATGTGTCTCATGTGTGGTTTACTTCCCGCCAGCTGCCTCTCATATGCCTTTTCCACCAGTGCAGTGCTGTTGCCTAATGTGGAACTGGTTCTGCACTCTTCCACTGCCAATCAACTGGTGCTGTGTTTAAAAAAAAAAAAAAAAAAAGTGGCTCCGGCCTGGCTCAGGAGAATTACCATTCTGAAACTGAGAACCCATGTTACCGGCATGTGGGGAGGGTTACGGTGCACTCCAAACTTTAGCTCAGCCTGAATTTATTTCCAGTAATTTGGTGTTTTGTATGATTTTAGCATCTGAAAATACGCAGAAGTTAAATTAGAACTGGAGAAAGCTGGCTGCATTTGTAGCGCGGAGCAAATTATTAACAATAACAAAAAGCTCTCACAAAGCGGCGAGAGATGGCGAAAGTGTAGAAAGGTCCCACTGTTCTGTATTCGTCTGTCTCCAAAGCATGACTATGATACGTTTCCTTATGGATATACACAAATGGAAACCACTGCTTGCTCTCCTAAGTATATGTTCAAGATGGTGACACATATAGTCACTTTGGCTCCACCTAAGAACCAGCTCCCTGTCAGCACTGGTACCAGCATGGCTCTTGTGGAAAAGGTCTCTGTAACAGCAGTAACAGCCTAAAAGAGACCCTGAAGTCTTCCCTCTGACTCTGTGTAGTCCACGGAGCGTTCAGAGAGCGGGGAGGTGGCCTTCATCAAGGAGCTCGTGAAGAAGATCCTCATTGTCATCGCAAGGCCGGCGCGGCTCCTTGAGTGCCTGGTAGGCCCGCCCACCTGTTGTTCCCCATGTGTGGTGTCCCTGTGGGTTTCTCCCAGTGACACTATCCTTTTCTCCCCCCACTCCCGGCAGGAATTCGACCCTGAGGAGTTTTATTACCTTCTGGAGGCAGCAGAGGGCCACGCCAAGGAGGGCCAGGGCATCAAGACTGACATCCCACGCTACATCATCAGCCAGCTAGGCCTTACCCGAGATCCTCTGGAGGGTGAGGAGTATGATATGGCCTGTCAGAGGGCCCCAGTCACACGTATGCCATGTGTACGACCCTCGGTGCTCCATTGTCTCCTCAGTCTGCTTGGCCCATCACCAATCCGCTTGATTCCATGTCACTAATTATTATTTAAGATTTCTTTGTGCAAATGGTGAATACAGGACTGTGTGGTGTGTCGTGAAATTTTGAGGCAGCTGATTTCTTATTTGGGGCATTTACAAAATGGGCCCAGGAACCCAGACATGTAGCAGTTAGTTTAAGTTAATCCAGATACCTGTAGTTTTCAATTTAAAAAAAAAAATAAAAATTTATTTAGCCTCATTGCTTATATGGAAATCACTCTGTCATGACATGAAGTAGTGCGTCGGCATTCATTTTTCAAAATTTAATTAACTCCTGACACTTTTCTGCGTAGCTCTCATTATAATAACCTAAAAAAAAGTTTAAAATTGACCCATCCGCTAATTAAAAAGGGCTTATTATACAGCCTCGGCGAAGTTCTTCGTGTGGAAATTGGTCAGATATCCGCTAATGCGGTTTTACAGGCAGTGACAGGCTGAACAGATGTTACATCTGAAGTAGAGCTCTCTGTGATGGTAATGTTGGCACTGGTATCTGGTGAGATGTTCTGGAGCAGTTGCATCTATGAGATGAAGCGTTCCTTCATGATTGGCTTTACGGGACAGGAGTTTACCATCAGATGCACAGAAGGCGGTTGTGCATTATGGGTAATCTGTAACCATGTGCTTCCGTGGGTCCTCAGCATGTCACGTTCGAGTACCACGAGATAATGTCCCCAAGTGGCAATCTTCTCTTTTTCCCCTCATCAGCAGTCCTTGTGTTTTCTTACCCGACACATTGAAGTTAGCCGAAATCAAAGATGGCAAATGGCTCTTAATGACATGTTTATTGTGTGAATGTCGTCTCGGGCCTGGGGGTGGTTGGGGGCTGTGCTTTGGCAGCCCCCCGACAGGACTCGTGCCTCGCTGATCGTGCGCATTTCTCCATTACTGGTCCCTGCATGCCCATTTGCCGACATCTATAATGCTCGCAGACGGCCCGTTCTGCCATGCCCAGTTTCTTATGCACGTCCGAAATGCACTGGGCTGATCCTCAGCTTCCGAGTCAGCATCTCAAAAGGTAGATAAAGTGAAAACGCAGCTCTTTTACATGCTGGGAATGTGCCAGTAAAGTACGAAATGCTGGTTCTCCCTTGACTTGCTAAATACTGAATGCACGCAGTTTATGGCCTTTTGTTATGTGTTAACCACTGTGCCATATTACTACACTGTTGATTAAAACATCCTTGTGGTTAAGAGACTCACTGTAATGGGCTTGTATTCTTTAAGTCTTAAGGTGTGGCCTAAGATCTTTTTTTTTTTTTTTTTTGGGCTTCCTTTGGTGGCTCTGGAGCAGTACATCACTGACCTCCCTCCATGTCTTATAGAAATTGCACAGCTGGCCAGCTACGACAGCGGGATAGCAGAGACCCCGGAGACAGACGACTCGGTGAGTGTTCATCTGTGCGCTCAAATCCTCAAAAACGCTCCTGTCAAGCTGTCCGGTTCAGAGAATATTTTCTTCCGGTCTTTATCGATAGTGCTGAAATGGTGTGATCTTATAAATTCATGGCTTTAACTCCCAAAGGGTGGCAGGTGCTGTAGATTTAGCTCATTTATCCTGCTGGGCTGCGTACTGGAGCAGTTCAGGCCGAGTTTGTAGCTGATGGCGATTGCAGAAGGGCCCCTTTGGGACCTTACCCAGAAACCTTCAGGGGACACGTGAACCAGGGCTCCAGCTGCTGCCCTGACTCAATTCTCCATAATTACATGGCACAACGAGGATCGTTATAATGTCCCTGTCTGTTGTTTTATATATTGCATCTTACGGGTGGGATTGAGCTCCTGAGCGCTGATGTCCATCTCTCCCACTCACCTGCTCAGTCTCAGAGCCTCAGCGCCGCCTTGAGGTCTCGACGCAAGCCTTGCGAACCCGACTTCGAGATGATGAAACTCATCAGCAATGGCGCATACGGGTAATAATTTATTTAGCTGTTGTGTTGATGGTCCTCAGCCCAGGCTAAGCTTCCGTTCTTCTTATCTCAAGTCATGGCGGAGCAGGTGTCAATGTCACACATGATTACAGCTAGAAGTGAAAACATTTAAGGTCTTTGCGGTTCTCTACACATTCGATGGCAATCTGTCTGTCTCAACAGTGGACCTCCTGTGAAAGCCAGATGTTGTACGATCACTTTTTACCTAGGTGGCCGTCATTAGTCTCTAGTGTAGCACATTCTCTGAAAATGTGCATTTTTTGTAATGTTGCATAGGGATGGCAGATTACCTTACTGCACCCTCTTATGGTTGAACTTTGAGAAGTGTCATGAAACCGTGCCGCCTTGTCACCACAGAGCCGTGTACCTGGTGCGGCACAAGGAGTCTAAGCAGCGCTTCGCAATGAAGAAGATCAACAAGCAGAACCTGATTTTGAGGAACCAGATTCAGCAGGCCTTTGTGGAACGTGACATCCTGACCTTTGCCGAGAACCCCTTCGTGGTCAGCATGTACTGCTCCTTCGAGACGCGTCGGCACCTCTGTATGGTCATGGAGTATGTGGAAGGTGGGCAGCAAGCCTCCAGATCTGATTCAGAGTAGTGGGCTGGGCTGTGGTGAGGTAGCGAGTGGCGCCCCCTGGTGTCTAAATAAAAATATCAGTTGTACAGAATTCAGTATGTATTCTTCAGATTTTAGTCACACTCCTCCAGCGATTTGGCAGGCACACGCACTAGATGATAGCAGCTAACCAGCGTTATTGCTGCCAGACTGTACCAGTGCCTGTCTGCATCCCTCAGGGGGCGACTGTGCCACCCTATTGAAGAACATGGGGCCGCTGCCTGTGGACATGGCCAGGATGTACTTCGCTGAGACTGTGCTGGCCCTGGAGTACCTTCACAACTACGGCATTGTCCACCGGGATCTGAAGCCAGACAAGTGAGTAAAGCGGACCAGAAGGGCCGCCGTCAAGGAGAGTCCAGTGCCTGTGGGACTGAATGACCACTGCTACTCATGTATGGCTTATCTGCCTTCTACATGTGATGGGGGGGTATTGTGGGCATTATTAGAGGGTGTCTTCAGAACTGTGACTCACCTCAAACCATCGTCATTCTGTACCGGCGGTTAAGATTGGTAGCTCCTGGGAAGGTACCATGGTGTCACCTGTGTGTCTCTGTCAGTTTGCTCGTGACATCCATGGGCCACATCAAGCTCACTGACTTCGGGCTGTCCAAGGTGGGCCTGATGAACATGACAACCAACCTATACGAGGGCCATATCGAGAAAGACGCTCGCGAGTTTCTCGACAAGCAGGTGTGTGCAGAGGTTTCAGTTCTCACTTTCACCGCTCTTGGTCACTTACCACTTAACCCGAAACTGTCCGCAAACCGTAAGCAAACCGATAGGGAAGGTGCTCAGAAGCACACTGACTCCCACTCAAACATGCGGTGCCATCTTCCTGAGTGCTGTGTCCCTTAGATCTATGTCCTTATGTCTAAACCTATGTCTTCCTATACACTGTAGGAGCTGTGTTTACCAGCACTTAAACCACACATTTGGCCATAGATTGTCACTGCACTAGGAGGAAGGGGGCCCCAAAGTGATTTTTTTGAGTGGAACCCTAGAAGCAACAAACTTAAACACATTAACCCCCTGTATGCTGGATTAGCGTCTCCTGCCGCCGCAGGCAGATATGGCCCATGTAATGACGTGCTAGGTCTCTGCTGGAGTTACACCCTCTGTTTTTATTCACTGCTTCAACTGTATGTTTGAGTGCTAGTGCAGAGTGCGCCCATGTGGGCTTTCCTCCCCCTCTGACAGCCTCCCTGTGCCACAGGTGTGCGGGACGCCTGAGTACATCGCCCCTGAGGTGATCCTGCGGCAGGGCTACGGCAAGCCGGTGGACTGGTGGGCCATGGGCATCATCCTGTATGAGTTCCTGGTGGGCTGCGTGCCCTTCTTCGGAGACACGCCTGAGGAGCTCTTCGGCCAGGTCATCAGCGGTGAGCCTCATCACTCTGCTGTGATGTAATTCTGGTCATTCATCGTGGCTCTCCGGCTGGTTTGAATGGTTTGCTCCGTACCTGTCAAAGAATGACCTGAACGGTGTCCTTGTCCTCTTGCGTGTTTGCGGTGTGTGAGCTCACATCCGTTTAGTAAAGCGACACCTACCTTTTGTATGAATTTAAAAAAGCTCACGATGCAATGAAAATGTAAATGTACAGATGTATTTAATGATAATGGGTAAGTTCCTGGGATTTGCACGGGATGGTGGGTTCCTGTCATTTGTGTGAGTTATACAGGGCGTATTAGGTGTTCTGAGAGGTGTGTAAAGTGGACACTGGCTGTTTCACTCACACGCAGGCTGTAGTAGGTCTCCAAACCCCAGCATCCGAGGTGCGGTTTCTCAGTGTGCCTTCCTGGATTCCCCTCCCTCGCCCTGGGATGTATCCACATAGCTGTTGCAGTATAAACTCACACACCTCCTCCAAATATTCACGCCCCCACCCTTGCATATAGCTATGATTTGCTTACAGCCACACCCACCCCCTCAGCACCCCTCCTGAGTGCGATAATGACGGCAGGGCCCTAATTGGTGCTAGTGGACGAAACAGGCTCAGGGAATGGAGCATTCAGGTACATAAGGTACTGTTGGTGATGGCTACACAGCCCACTTTCTGGTCCCTGTGTATACTCAGAGGCTAATACCCCCCCCCCAATCTCATTCTCCTCTTAAGTCTATTAGATGGTATACGATTCAGGATGAGATTCGTGACAATCAGGGGGTGAAGTTCGTACCTCCCTTTGTGTACGGCGATTGGTGGTAATTTTGGTGTGTCTTCGTGAGAACGAACGACTTATTTTTTCAGGGGAAAAAAAAACATTTGAAAATAAACATATTAGCTGAACACATTCAAATTTGAAATGTGAACGTTTTGAAGCAAAAGTATAAATATCTTTAGGAGCAAAAAGCAGAAATATCTGCATGCGTTTTACGTTTGTTGACAGTTTTAAATTAAAATAACAAAAACGAAGGCGTGGCATAAAAAATGTGCCGTTATAAAATAACACGGGCTCCCTGTCTTTCAAGACGAGATCAACTGGCCCGAGGGGGAGGAGGCGCCACCCCAGGAGTCACAGGATCTCATTACTGTGCTGCTGCGACAGAACCCTCTGGAACGCATGGGCACAGGTGGGCCAGCCCGACGTCAGTATGTCTGCTTTTCAGAGCCATCTTTTCTCAAATTGGTGGCGTTTAGGACCCTGCAGACTAATTTATCATTCTTCTCTCCAATTTTATTTTCATTTCAGCTGTATTAGATGCCCATTTAGCACAAATTGAGTCGCGGTTGAAACATGATGTTCTCTCTGTGAAGGGATTATCATTTTTAAAGAGCCAACTCACGCTGTTCACTGAACTGCAAGAAGGCCATTCTGCTCTGCATTTCAAGCGTGGCGGGTTGTCAGAGGCTGAGCCCAGAGACACCCCCAGAGTCCGTTAAATCGGACTCAAAAGCCCCTCCCATCATATCTGTCCTCAGCGTGAGCCTCTGTCTTCCATAAAGGTCACCTGCTGGAAATGAAATCGCATTATGTATGGGAATGGAGTGACTGTCTAGGGGAAGCTGGGAGGATCCAGTGAGGTGGCAGGCACACGGGGGGGGGGGCACTCCACCCTGGGCATGGTTACCAGGGTGACCGCCGTTCCTTTGCGCTTGCAGGTGGCGCCCATGAGGTCAAGCAGCATCAATTCTTCCACAGCCTGGACTGGAACAGCCTGCTGAGGCAGAAGGCTGAGTTTATCCCACAGCTTGAGTCGGAAGACGACACCAGCTACTTCGACAGTGAGTCTCCCCACTGCTACTGTGGTCACACCCTTGGAACCTGCTCAGCCCTAACCCTAACCCCCCTACCCTTTTCAGCTGTTTCACTAACTGAATAAGTAGCTAGCGCGCAGAGTCAGAGGATTGTAGCTATCTTGCTGGTTAGCAGAACATGCCGCTTCAGGATCTCCTAAATATGGAATGCTTTTATTTAATACACTATATGGACAAAAATATTGGGACATCTGGCCATTATACTTGTAGGAACTTTTATAATAACCCATTCTAAATCCATAAGTATCGATATGGAGTTGGTCCCTCCTTTGCAGCTATAACAGCTGCCACTCTTCTGGGAAGGCTTTCCACTAGATTTTGGAGTGTGTCTCTGGGAATTTTTGCCCATTAATCCAGAAGAGTATTTGTGAGTTCAGGCACTGATGTTGGATGGGAAGGCCTGGCTCACAATCTCCATTCTAGTTCATCCCAAAGGTGTTTGATGGGGTTGAGGTCAGGGCTCAGTGCGGGCCAGTCATGTTCTTCCACATCAGACTCACCCAACCATGTCTTTATGGACCTTGCTTTGTGCACTGAGGCACAGTCATGCTGGAACAGAAAAGGGCCTTCCCCAACCTGTTCCCACAAAGTTGGAAGCATATAATTGTCCAAAATGTCTTGGTATGCTGAAGCATTAAGAGTTCCCTTCACAGAAACTAAGGGGCCGAGCCCAATCCCTGAAGAACAACCCAACCATTATCCCTCCTCCACCAAGCTTTACACTTGGCACAACGCAGTCAGGCAGGTAACATTCTTCTGGCATCCGCCAAACCCAGACTCCATCAGACTGCCAGACAGAGAAGCGTGATTCATCACTCCACAGAACATGTTTCCACTTTGCCAGTGGGGCATTTGGGGATGTGAGACTTGCATGCAGCTGCTCAGCCATGGAAGCCCATTCCATGAAGCTCCCGGCACACAGTTTTTGTGCTGCGGTTAATGCCAGAGGAAGTTTGGAACTCAGTCAACAGAGCGTGGCGACTTTTACGCACTGTGTCTCAGCACTCGGTGACCCCGCTCTGTTACTTTACGTGGTCTGCCACTTCATGGCTGAGTTTCTGTTCCTAAATGCTTCCACTTTGCAGTAATACCACTTACAGTTCACCTTGGAATATCTAGCAGGGAAGAAATTTCACTTACTGACTTATTGCAAAGGTGGCATCCCATGACAGTATCAGACTTGAATTCTCTGAGCTCTTCAGAACAACCCCTTCTTTCACAAATGTTTGTAAACCTGACTCCATGGCTAGGTGCTTGATTGAAAACACAATTCAGTGATTAAGAGATATCTCAATACTTTTGTCCATATGGTGTATTTAGTGTAGTAACTGTTTTTGCCCAATAGGGGTCAGAGTTCTCTTTAGTGGAGCGCATATGTGTAGCCTGCGGTGAGCTTTTTTTCACCTCCTGTGTATAATCTCAGACCACTGACTCCTCAGGGGTCTTAGTCCGTTGAAGGTGTTGCGTTTGTTTGCTTACGGAATGGTGACGAGAATAATTTCCCATCATGCTTGTACAGCTCGGTCAGAGAGGTACCATCACCTCGAGACGGAGGAAGAGGACACCAATGATGAGGATTTCAATGTGGAGCTCCGTCAGTTCTCCTCCTGCTCACACCGCTTCTCCAAAGTGAGCCCCCGCCGCCCCATAAGCCTTTGAGGCTTCAGCTGCAACGCTTCGCTCAGATGATGTTTCATGATTCGGATACTTAAGATATTTTAACCTGTCTACTAGTTCTACTTGTGTGCTGACCATAATACTAACAGTACAGCAGAATATTATTTCAAATGTTTTATTTAAAAAAAGAAAAAACCAGACGTGGGAAAAACACCAGCTGCAACGGAGTTATGAATGGAGAGAGATCACTGAGGTCAAACTGGTGGTGGTGTGGAGTTGGTTGGTTTAGGGTACAGAGAGCTCAAGTGATGTGCTGTAAGTGCCAGTGTGAACTGAGTGCAGTTCCTAATTATGCCTGGGGGGGTCACTGGGGACTCAGGTTTACAGCAGCCTGGACCTGTCCCATGGCCAGCTGGAGGAGAAGAGTGAGCTGGAGGAGAAGGTGCCTAATGAGAGCCCCGTGAATGCAGACTCTCTCAGCTGGACTCCAGATTTCACAGACATGTGAGTCCACTGGTTAACCCCTCCCCACCCCATGACCTTGTCCTGGATGAGCAGTTAAATAACGGATGAATGTTCATTTCTGTTGAGAAAAATGTCATGTTGGAAATGAACAATTGGATACTTGGTATCCAGTGCTCATGTCCTCGGGCTATTCATGCTGCGTTTCTCTCCCTGTAATGCCTGCCTCTCCTCCTGCTTGCAGGCCCTCCTTGTCCCAGTCCTCAGATACGCAGAACACAGGTCTTAGCAAGCTCCCCAGGTTTGCTATCTCAGCTGAGGAGGAAAAGGAGTCCCCTGGACAAGGAGACACCAGCAAGGTGACGTTCACCATCGGGGGACCGCCACAGGAGGAGCCTGATGCCACCACGCCAGACGCCCTCAGTGGCTCGACGCTCTCTAGTACGCTACTACCTGTGGAGTCCTTTCAGTATTGTCTCTTTAAACATGATGCACCCACCTGCAACCTTTGGTTGCTCTGTGTTGGTATAATTTTGCCAAAGCGTACGTGCAATGAAGTAAATACCGTATTAGCTGCATCCCCAAAATGCTCATGGCACCGTCCCAAATATCTGTGGCTCATGGCACCGTCCCGAAAATCCGTGGCTCATGGTATTGTCCCAGAAATCGTAGTCTCATGGTCTTACCCTTGCTTTTTATTACTTAACGCTGTGTAGGCAGCCTCTCAGAACATCTGGACCAACTTCACTCCCAGGCTGAAGGAGCAGAGAGTCCAGATAACTCTAAAGCAGCAGCAGAACTGGGGGCCCACTCCGCTGAAGGGGCAGAAAAGCCACCAAAAACCACCAGCAAGGTGCCGAAGTCTGTGTCTGCCAGCGCCCTGTCGCTCATGATCCCAGGAGGTGAGTGAGTCTGGAAGAGCCATGCGGAGTGGACTGTATGCTGCGGGAAATTGATTTGAGTCTCTGAGAAATTGTATGTGGCACAATCGCTTCCGAAGGGTGCGAGATGATGGTGCTAAACTTATTTAATGTTAGCTTGCACAGATGATGAATAGTACTGATCACTTGGAACAATGCTCTACTTTCTGTGTAAAGATGACAGCTAAACATTGCTTTTCAGTGTTGAAACAGTGTTTTTTCTGAAAGTGTACCTTTGGTGCTCTCAATGACATACCTGACCTTCCCCCTCCCCCAGATGTGTTTGGAGCATCACCCCTTTGCAGTCCCCTGTCTCCCTATTCGCTTTCCTCGGATCCGTCCTCCAGAGACTCCTCTCCCAGCCGAGATTCCTCACTGTGTACCAGCAGCCCTCAGCAGCCAATCATCATCCACAGCTCTGGGAAGAAGTTTGGATTCACACTGAGGGCCATTCGGGTGTATGCCTGCGACAGTGATGTCTACACGGTCTATCACATGGTCTGGGTAAGGAGGCCTAGTCGGCCTGCCATTTTTGTGTGTACGCTCTTATTGAGTCTTATTGATTGAAACACTGGTCAAAATTGTAAACACGTCTGTTGAGATGGGTTCACCCTCAGTGGGGGGTTAACGATTGATCCATTAATGTTTCAGAATGTGGAGGAGCGTGGTCCAGCTCACTCAGCTGGCCTAAAGGCAGGTGACCTCATCACACACGTCAATGGGGAGTCCGTGCATGGCCTGGTACACACGGAGGTGGTGGAGCTCTTACTGAAGGTGCAGGACCTGAGTGTCAGACACACATGCACAAACACCGACGGCACATTGACAGCCTTTTGGAAGCAGTGTTTTCCAATACGGTCCTCGGGGGCCCCACAAACTCCATGGTTTTGCTTCCTATTAGGCTGGGAGGGACCAAAAATTGGGAGTGTCTGGTAGCTAGCTAGGGGTGGCACAGTTGCCTCACACCTCTGGGACCAGCATTCCAGTCTCTGCCTGGGTTCCATGTGTGTGGGGTTTGCATGTTCTCCCTGTGTCGTCGTGGGGTTTCCTCCGGGTACTCCAGTTTCCCCCCATGGTCCAGAAACATGCTGAGGCTGATTGGAGCTGCCAAATTGCCCATAGGTGTGCATGTGTGTGTGAATGGTGTGTGAGTGTGCCCTGCGATGGGTTGGCGCCCCATCCTGGGTTGTTCCCTGCCTTGTGCTCACAGCCTTTGGAATAGGCTCCGGACCCCCCGCAACCCCAATTGGGATAAGCGGTTATAGAAAATGGATGGATGGATGGTAGGGAGCTTGGAGGGACCAAAAATGTGGACCGGAATGTGGGTCCCTGAGGACCGGATTGGGAAACGTGGTTTTTGAAGCTGTGGGATTCGTGTTTATTTCCAAATGTATCCGGCATTTAGAAGACCACATAGTTAGAAGAGTTATTTACAGACAGGAATAAAATGTTATCCCTGGTAGTAACCTTTCAGATTCTTCATTTTAAACATTTGTTGTGCTGTTCTATTCTTCTTTTGCATTGAAATATAAATTAATTTAGCACCTGTTCTTGGTCTCAGAGTGGGAATAAGGTGGCCATTTCGACGACCCCATTTGAGAACACCACTATAAAGACTGGACCAGCTAGGAGAAACAGTTACAGAAGCAAGATGGTACGGAGGACGAAGAAGCCCAAGAAGGAGAAGACCCAGGAAAGGTACGTGCTCAGTGTGAGGGTACTCGGCTGTTAAAGAGTTTAAGCTAGTGATGCTGTCTTTAACATGGAATTTAGGATTTATGTTAAGCATGGCATGTAAAAAAAGAGCTTACAAATGAACTAGCAGCACACTGACAAACTGTCCTCTGCCGCAGTACATCTGTGACACATGCTGTGCACAGATGCTGTCTTTTGGGATCCTGTCTTGCAACTTCTAAGCGTGAAACCGGCAAGCCGTGAATGACGACATGCCAACTTAATGCAGTTCCTGATTTCTGTGGCGTGATCATAAGCCCAGGCCGTCCATTTGCCAAAGGAGTTGACGACATTTGATGAGTTAACTGATCGATCACTAGTGCCACACTGCTCAGTTTAACTTGGTGGCTAGTGGCGTAGCCACCGGTTCTAGTACCAGGTCGGATCAGACTGGCTCTCTAAATGACTTCTCTGATGACGTCGTTTGAGACGGAGCACTTACTGCTACAGAGGGCTCTTGATTTACACAAGGGATGTGCACACGTTTCAGAATTTGTGTATTTTAAAGGTTTTATCCCCATTGGAAAATAAAAATGTCGTGACTACATGATTTGTGTTTTGACCACGCCGTCATTTACAGAATGCACTTGCAATATTACATTAGAATCATGTGTCTCGAACATTAAGTGAGGATTATGGTTGCAAAGGGCTGGAAAATTAGAAACTTTCCATGGGAAGTTAAGCTGGAAAATTCTGGAAACATTGAGCTCTGTGGAACTCCGTGTGAGCGGTCAGATATGGCAAAGAAAGCAAACTATGAATAATCCAACATATAATACGACTTATAAGCAGGGCTTTTTGATGCAGATACTTGTTTTGTGATGTTTTTACGCACACAATTACTCACAAGCACTGTTACACAATGATATCACTATTAGTGCCGTCAAGACGTTTTTCCAACGGCATTTAAGTTTTAGACTAGCCTTAAATTTAGCAAATTTACTGTTTATACCCATTAATTCTCATGCATTCCTGTTAATTCCTATGGAAAGTTTCCACCTTTGAAAATTCCCAGAATTTTGCAGTCCTAGCGAAGATCCCGTGTATGGCATGATATCGAGGACCTTGGCCTTTAACCGGGCTGCCGGCACTCCTTTCCTCCTGTGCCGCAGGCGGCGGTCGCTGCTCCGGCGCTTCACCATGCAGCCCTCTCCCCTCCTGCATACCAGCAGGAGTTTCTCCTCCCTGAACCGCTCACTGTCCTCTGGCGAGAGCCTGCCCGGCTCACCCACCCACAGCCTGTCGCCCCGCTCACCCACAGCGGTCTTTCGCTCAACCCCTGACTTCAACCAATCAGGTGAGCTGCTGTCTTGCTGTGCAGTCAAGTGCATTTATTAGACTGTAAATGTTAAGCTGCCTTTCCATTATCAGCGTCCATGTTGTCTGGCTAGTAGACATTAAACAATGTAAGTTATTAGCAGTTTGTATTAAAATCAGATACTAATGCTTGTCTTTTGTCTTGTTAGTTTAGAAATTTTAAGACCAGTTAGATAAAGAATGGGAAACACAGGGCACATTTGACAATATAATGAGCTCCCTTTCATTCTGCTTCTGCCAAAGGTGGAACTTCATCCCAGAGCAGCTCTCCCAGTTCCAGTGGCCCCAATTCGCCCGCGGGCTCTGGCCACATCCGGCCCAGCACCCTGCACGGCCTGGGCCCCAAGCTGCCAGGGCAGCGGCTTCGGCAGGGCCGCCGCAAATCTGCAGGCAGCATCCCGCTGTCCCCCTTGGCGCGTACGCCTTCCCCAACGCCCCAGCCCACCTCCCCTCAGCGCTCACCTTCGCCGCTCCTCAGTCACTCGCTGGGCAGTTCCAAAACAACCCAGGCCTTCCCTGCCAAAATGCACTCTCCCCCCACCATCGTCCGCCACATGGCACGGCCCAAAAGTGCGGAGCCCCCCCGCTCGCCTCTCCTCAAAAGGGTCCAGTCGGAGGAGAAGCTCTCCCCATCCTATGCGGGCGATAAGAAGCACCTTTGTACCCGTAAACACAGTCTGGAAGTGACGCAGGAGGAGGCCCAGGTGGAGCAGGCCCCCAAGGATCACGTCCTGCAGAGCGTGGAGGAGACTTCCTGTGAGCCCCCAGCCATCACACGAGTGCGGCCGGCTGAGCAGGGCTGCCTCAAGCGGCCCATCACTCGCAAGGTCAGTCGGCAGGAGTCTCTTGACGAGCTGGACAAAGAGAAGTTGAAGGGGAAGGTTGTGATGAAACGGCATGACTGGTCAGAAAAGCGGGACTCACTGCAGAAGCAAGACACCATCCCGGAACCTGAGATGAACTGCACGAGATCCCTGAGCAGCCCAGAAACAGGAACGTTAGACCCTAAAGCACCAAGTGGCACCCTAAAAGATGCACTGTACAAGAAATTAAACACACGTGTGTGCGAGGGCATAAACGACCCTTCGGGAAAGTCCAGCGACACTGTGTCCCTTATCAGTGACAGCATCAGGTCTTCCTCTGCTTCTGCCCTTCAAGAGTGGAGCTCCCAGAAAGCAGAAAGGCAGCTGTCTAGACAGGTCAAAGAGGGAGGCAAACCCGAGAGGGCTGATTTCAAAGCACCCAACGTAGAGTTTGCTAGGAAGAAGCAATCCTTTGAAGAGAGGGAGGACTGTATGTGCAGGGGCCCTTCCACCATTCATGAGAGCCTCCATCTCAGCGCAACGAGATCCAAAAGCCTGCAGCTGGAGTCCGGCATTGTCCTGGGCCCAGGAAGTGCTGTGCTTACCGCGCCATGCATTGGCACTGAAGCGCTGGCCCCCAAGCTGCTTTGCAGCAGGGGCGAGAGTGCCGTGGAAAAGCTCCAGATGATCTCATCTACAGAAGGCCCCATTCGGAAAACCTCCTCGGAGTATAAACTGGAAGGCCGTCTTGTGTCGTCTTTAAGACCGCTGGAGGGCACCTTGGACATCGGTATGCTCTCGGGGCCGAGGGCTTCCAAAACAGACACCTGTCTTTCCAGAATGGTGGACAGCAGCGGCATAGCTTCCGGAGGCCCAGAGGGGCAGCCAAGCCGAGAGGAGAAACCAATCCCAGCCCAGCAGCAGAAACCACCTGAGAGGCAAAGGAGTACCTTAGGTGCGGCGAGCCAAGGAACCTCGACGTTACTTGGTTGTAAGAATGTCATCAAGGAGGAGTCCACCACGGGAAAAGACAACATTGCACAAGCAGTGGTACAGTCCAGCAGCGCAACTGACAAACCCCAGTCTGCAGACTTTAGTCGAGCAACTAAGAAAGAGGTTTCAGAATCCAATGGAAAATTTAACATAAAAGCCAGTCCCGCTCTAGCACTTGATTTGAGGGCTTCGCGCCCCAGTACGCATACATCATGTGGAAGAACCCCGTCAATTAGAGAGGCCAGCAATGAAGATCAGGAGGATGAGCCAGAGAAACCTCAGCAAACGCTGCCTTCCAGGACTGGCAAATCTGGGGATGCTGCAAGCCAGTCCCCCATACCCAAAAGTTCTAAGCCAGAAAGTCCCAAAAAGACACTTTCCGGTGAAAAGGTAGTGCCAGAAGTCTCTCAACTGACTGAAACGACAGCTGTTCGTCAGCAGTCAGAGCCAGTCAAGCAGAGTACTGCTATAAAATTGGTTGGCCAAGGTCAGAAATGTGTTGAAAGAGATAAGCAGTCCACACCGCAGAACTCCCAGTTGGCACATGGCAGTGGCACCGTGAAACTATCAGCCGCTGAGCAGTCGTCAGAGCAACCAAAACACAAAACAGGTGGTGGCCCTGCCAAGCCCGGCATGTCACAACGCCCCTTCCCGGTTTCGACCATTAGCTCTACAGATACTCTCCGGCTCGCTGGTCAGAATCCACCTGAACAGCCCCGCACCACCAAAGTTCAGCGCACAGACAAGACTCAGGCAGACTCTACCCCTTCAAAAGAGAGCAGCATTCCTGTCAGTGTGTCTGGTGGGAAGGACCTGAGAAGCCCCAAGGGTGCTGCGGACAAAGTAGCTGAAGCCCTGGAGGCCCATCCCAAAGGAGTAAAGAAAGACGGCAAAACAAAGGATGCAAAAATGGATGCGGTACATGGGTGCGATCCAAAGAAGGAAGAGGCTGCCTCGGGCAGCCAGCTGGTCATGAGCGTCATGTCAAAGCAGAATTCTGGTCCCGGGGCGCCAAAGACAAAGTGCGATATGGCTAAGACTGTAGAACCTGAGCAAGAGTCACAGAAGCACAGAGCAGTTGAGAAGGTTCAGCTGAAGCACTTGGCCAGTAAGACCGAGAGCCTTGCTATGAAGAAGCACAGTGATGTCAAAGCAGAACTAGTGTCCAGCTCTGTACAAATGGGGAAGCAGTCACAATCCAGCATGGCTGCTGGAAAACAAGCTCCCCCCAACCTCCAACCGACCCTCAAAAATAAGGCAAGAGCGGAGACCGTGCCTGTTTCACGTTCAGCTAACAAAGCAGAGGAGAATTTAGGGAATAAGTGTGAGGGGAAGATTTCAGAGCCACCGGTTAAGGAAAGCCTAAGTTTGAAACCAAAAGATCACGCTCCTCTCAGTGTGAGACTGCAGACTCCAAAAGACCCGGCAAAGCACAACAGTGTTCCTGTGACCTCCTCTTCTACTCCTTCTCTTCCCATGTTGCCTGTGCCAGCAGAGATGAGGAAGGAAGCACCAAGTCACAAAGAACCTCTTTTGGGCAAGGTCGATGTCAGCAACCAGGATGAGAGGACTGTGCCTGCTTATAGAGAGGAGCAGGGGAAGCAGCGCCCACCAGTGGCAAGGCAGGAGCTGCAGAGTCAGCCGGCCGACCCCACTGGGCGCGTTGCTGTGGTGAAAAATGAAGTGAAATGCTCAGTTTCTGAAACCCGGCCCGGAAGTTCAGAGAAACTGGTTTCTGCGAGACAGGACCCATGTGAAAGTAAGCGAAGAGAAAGTGTTCCAGAGCAGACATCTTTGGTGAAAAGTGGTCGCAAAGATGTATCAAAGACGGTGGTTCCAGTGAGCGATGGCGCTCCTTCGGAAAAGGATTCTTCTGTCCGATGCAAGCCGGCCAAGGAACCAGCACGTGGCTCTTCCCACAAAAGGTCATAGGAGATGCCAGAGGCCTTGTGAGGCAGGAAGCAAGGCTAGCAGTTTCTGTTCGGTACACAGTATCATTTTTAATTTGAAAAACTGTTTCATTCCACATGCCTTCTACTTTTGAGAACCGGTGAAGCTGTTACTGCAGTGTTTCAACAGCATGGGATGGAGGCGTGTCCATGTGCGTCTGTGTGCATTGGGCTGGCTTATCATGCTGGTGTTGTCTGCGTGTGTCCATGTGTGTGTAAGGGATTTGCACTGAAAACGGTCCACAAAGAATATGAAATGTAAGATTGAATGTAAGTATCCTAATTTGCTGCTGATTTCAATAATTCACCAAAATATTTTATTTTTGAATGTTTCTTGCTTTGTGGTCGTATAAGAAGTACTCTTCAGTTGTGGAAAAGCAAAAAAAAAAAAACGTAAAATTGGTATTTTTGGGAGAGGGAACATGGTTTATTTTCGTTGACAGTAGAGGTTTGTGCAATCAGTATGTCAGGGGTGTTTGGGAAAGGCTTTTCACTCTTTGAACACTTTCTGCCAAGTCGGGCTGTTCTGATTAGCTGTCTTCAGTGCCCATTATAGTGATCAAGACCCCCAAACCTAAGAACTGTGTGTATCCGTGGGTTAGGAAAGGTTCGATCTGGCTAGATTTAACAAGGCGACATTTCTGTTCATTGACGGCTCATTTGCATGCCAGCCGTTGTACCATCAGTGGAGGGGGTGGGGGGGGGCTGTTTATGTGCCAACGAATCCTAATAGAACAACAGAGCAGAAAGAGAATGTCACCTAAATGATTGGGGTTGGTTAGAGTTCTTGGTTTCTTCATTTTCAGAGGGAGAGCATAATTTCCCTTTTCTTCGTTTTGTTTTGGGTCGTGGTGCACAGAAGGCACTGAGTACTGTGCTTCTAACCTAGAACTATTAAATATGGAATCATCTTATGGTTCTGAAGTTTCATTGAGTCGTATCTATTGGAAGGGGCCTTATACTTTTGTGGGTAGTAAACCTGCTGTTTTTAGCAGGTTTGGGTGAAAATCACATTCCTTTCACATACATCTCTTTACATTTCTAGAAATTTAATTTTTATGCAAAATACTGTAAATATGACAACTAACTGTAAAAAAAAAAAATGGGAGTAATGGGCTTCAAACATGAGTGTTTGTTTTATATGTATATATTTTATTAGGTTATATGTTTGTATACTTCAAGATCTGTAATTAGTTTGGTATTGTTTTTGTTGGCTTTGCAATTCTGTCTCAAATAAGCTAAAGGCAGCACATATCTAAGAAAGGCATAGGACAAGACAGGTATCTCTCAAGCCTAAAAACTACGCTATGGGCTGTTTTTACTTGAAGCAATGCAAAATTTAACTACAGATAAAAGGATAAGTCATTTGATCGCTCCTCAAAAAGAAATGTGCTATTCTAAAATAGAACTGTCAAAAGAGATTTGCCAGGATGATACTGTCCTGATAGCACTGTAATGTGTACTGATACCCATATTGGAAGTGTCTTTACTATAACCCCTGCTGTCTTCACCCTAAACGTTTCCATAAAACACTGTGTAATGCTGGAAAAAGCCTGTGGGACTGCAAATTGTTTTATTTGTTTTTTCAAGCTAAATTGTAGGAAATGCTTCTGGGAATAAATTTTTAACCTAAAATATTTGGGGGTTGGGGTGGTTAGCGCGCTTGCTCCAAAGCATATACGAAAAATATATTAGAATAAAATGACCAGCTTCTGTATAGCCCACTTCTGATTTTGGCATGTTGGGAAAAAGCCTGTGTAGAGGCGTTTGGAACGGACAGGACAATCAGACCGGAGAGTTGAACCTTTTTTTTTTTTGTCCGCGTGTTTAATTCCTGAAATGCAATATTGCTGGGGGGAGCCAAAGTTTTGTTACAGAGCTGATAGACAATGTGGATATTTCTTTTTTGCTCAGTGCAAACTGATATCTGCGCTTCATCTAGAGAAAAGGATAGGCATGCACTACATGTAACCTTCCTCAGTAGCGGCACACTCGTAGTTTAAGGTGCAAATTTGAGATTTAACGAGGTAATAAAATCAGTTTCCTTTGTCTAGTTATAAATAATGTAACATTTTTAGACATATTTTAGTCCTGTCCTCAATCTCTGACACGGACACAGGGTTAGTTAAGCGATGGCAAGTGCTCAGAGTTTATATTCGTGATATTTTTTTAAAGTTCATTTTGTCAACCCAAGTGTAACGATTCTCTGTAAACCAACTAGAAAATAACATCTCTGGCTTTTTCCCCTTTAAAAATGATACATGTGATGTCCTGTGTAAAGTAGGCTTTTTATTTCTCATGATGGATGTCACTGATTGCAAAAAAATTTGAGTTAATTTCCTTCAAGGCTTTAGAGGGATAATGTGAAGCTTTGGTGTTGTAAACCTTTATCCTCAGCCAAATAGTGAGATAATTAACTTAAGCATTTATACATTGTAGTGCTTTCTTTAACAACTAAATATTTACTGTATCTTAAAAGAGAATAAATATATACTGTCCAACTTGAAGAAAATAGCATAGGTATGCACAGTGTGTAAATACCATTCAGTGATTTACAGGCATTTTAAAATTTGATATTATGCTCCATTTTACTGTTTGTTTCATGGGACAGAAGTTAGGTTATCTTTACGTTTTACAACTTGTATTCTAAGAAGGCTGGGGACAAAATGCACCTTAACCAACACCCGCCACCTCCGCCACGCCCCCAGCTACATAGAACTCAACATTTTAAGAATAAACATCAATTTAGGAAAATCACAGCAAAGCAGCAAACATAGATAAATCAGACAACTGAGCGATGGAACACTTGTTAGTTCCCATGCTGCCTCCGACAAAGCTGACCAGTTTGAACCCTAAAAGCACATTGTCTGTTTACAGTTGCTTCATGGATGTATATTTTATATATTGTCTTTATTCATTTGCCAAAACTGTGTGCTGCATCACAGAACTTATATGGTAATAGTGTAGTGTTTGCCTCATCTTCCCTGCTGTAAAAGACTGTCGTCCTATATGATAGCCAGTTCTAGTCCGTGTAAACAGTTTGTCGAGTTCTCGATGGCTTTTGCATTTTTTTGGTGTTTTTTCTTTTTGTTTTTTTTCCCTTCCCCTGTGAACTAAGTATTAGATATAATTGCTTAATAAGATTTGTCTTTAGGATATGTGCAATAAAAGTGTTTGCATTTTGTATTTCACCCATGGAAAGCTCTGTGGATGTTATAGATGTATATTAAACAGATATTTATACTTCTAAAGTTGCATAACACTAAAAATAAAAAGCATGGCAAGAATCTTAATTTTTTAGTTGATCTTATTTGTGTGCTGGGATGGGGTGGTGCAGGAACATTTCCTGACGGTGTTTGTACAGAAGTTCAGTCACATCTCCTTAGGTTTTATGTATGTTGAAAGTCATCACTTGCGACTCTTGTCCCAAGACGTTACCATGTTTACGAGTCCATATAAATTGCATTCCCATGTCAAATGGGAAGATACTGTTGGGGAAAAAGAACATGTTAATCAAAAGAATGATGTGAAGTTTGACCAGGAGAAACCCAATATGATGTTGCAAGTCTACCATTATGAAAGGGTAAGTGATCTTTAGAGGCGCCATTCTGGAGAAATTGTAATTTCGTTTTCAATTTAATTACATTTTATATAGTGGCCTAGTGATTTTTGCTTCAGAGAATTTTTATAGGTTCCAGGTCCCCCCATGACCCTAAGCAAGGGCGGATGATC
Source organism: Mormyrus iriodes (assembly GCA_011763525.2). Classification (NCBI taxonomy): domain Eukaryota; kingdom Metazoa; phylum Chordata; class Actinopteri; order Osteoglossiformes; family Mormyridae; genus Mormyrus; species Mormyrus iriodes. Next base: position 2,137,226 of record JAAGVU020000113.1, read on the forward strand.
AGGGTAGAATGTAAGGAATTTTAATTTGCTTTATATGAAGCTGTCAGCTTAGAAAAGTTAAGTTTTTCTGGTCAACCAAAATGAGAAACAAACTAACCTGAACATTAAACGAGGCTTAACCTGAAGTGGCAAATCTGTAAAAGAATTCCACGCATGTGACACGGAAAAGATCTTTGACCCATTTACACAAAATGTCTTGCTTTGATTTCGAGAAAAAAACATGCGTAGAACTGGCTTCTTTATATGGTAGGTAAACATCTTGATTTAATACCTGTCATCACTTAATTTACTAGGTAGAAACAGTGTTCCTGTCACTGGGGCTGTAGTACTGGATGCAGAACAGGTGTCAAAAGGTTAGGGGTACTGATCGACTGTCAGCATGTCTTTACTACAATGTAACATTGTGAAGAAACAACACATTTCCATGAGTATTTACTCTTCAAGGAATGGGACTGTATGCTGTAACAGTCCAGCATTTACAATACTGCACATTTTCTGTTTAGTAATTTATCAATACTCTACTGATATGTTGGCTTGATGCTTCTGTTATGCAAGATGTTACCTTAGCTACTCACAAATAATGAAAATTACATTTAAATATTCAAATGCAGATTGTAAATATTGGGTTTGTGTTCTACAGGCATATGAAGACTGATATTTTTCTGTCACAGTGGTGACGTAAATGACTCTTCATGTAACGTGATGACTATGCTCATTAAACGAAATATGCATTAAGTTACGCAGAATAGTTTTTGCAGGAATGGTGGTTGTAAATGTGTTTAAAGGGGGAAGAGTAAAAACATTTTTTGATGGTGCCACAGGCGGCATGGCAAAGGCCTCACTGCTGTCGAGTAGTAGCTAATGACCCCATTATTAACACGTGTTTATGCAGCTCCTTACCATAATTCCATCCAATCAGGACACGGGTGGCTCCCTGCTATCAGCCAATGATGTTTCCCCTTTTCATGCTGTATGTCTAATTGTTCTGCTCTTGGCTGCCTGTAAATGGTGTCCTTGTCCAGTATTGTCCGAAGTATCTAATTTTCACTGGTTTCCTTTATTTGAAGCCCTTATGGGTTTGAGCTGACGGCCAGTTTCAGTTTTGGACATTTTTGCAGTATATGAAAATTTTTATCCGGATCTCTTAACTGCAACCTTCAGCAGCAGCAGCAGTAACAACAACAACAACAACAACAACAACAACCTGTTATTGGGTCCCTGTGCTTTGTGTACTTTTTGATTTTCTACTAAGAATTCTTCTATAGCTTTTTGAGATCTTTCTGCATTCCATAATGGTCTTCTGTGTGAGAAGCGTGATTCTTGTTTCTGATTTTATAAAAACTAAAACGCTAGTGAGTAGATAGATCGTAGTTAACTGGTTAGTAGAACCTCCTGCTTCAGCATCTCCTAATTAACGCGTTTATTTAACATTTAATGTAATGACCGTTTGTGGCCAACAGGGGCCCCCACACAAATGTGTGGTAAGGGAGGTGGTAAACACTGTCACTGCCTGTATGTACTGGCTTCCACGATGTCTGTTAGTAGACCGTGTTCTGTACATTCTGTTCCCAAGCCCTTTCGGAAAAACTAAGACCTAATCAATCTGCTTTGACACATTTAAATTAAATTGTCCGTTTGCACTGTGTACCCAATGAACCCAATCTAATCATTTTAATTAAACACGAGTACGGAACTATTAACATTTGTCGCGCAGAATTACTCTAGGTAAATCAATTATGAATTGTTTTTGTGGACATTTGTCTCATTGTTTGTGGGGCAAATTAGTACTTTAAATGCAAGTTAGACAACCCTGTAGCATTTCAGACACACTTCATGGTTTTATAGAGGGATTTTAATGGTGCGCGTTTATTTTACTGAGAGAATTCTGGATAATGATTGAAGACTGCGGTGTTTTGTGTGCATGTCTCGTTTTGGGGGATTAATAAAATCGTATGTCTGCTAAAGCAGAGCACTGCTTACCTGTTATATATTGTAGTCAGTCATGGCTGCAGGCGATATTGCTGTAAACCAGTTTTTGTTCCAGCTTAACATTCGAATGAGCAGAGTGTTAAATTTACATTTCAATGTATTTCTATTTAGCAGATGCTTTTGTCAAAACCGATGTACAAGTGAGGCAAATGGAACAATACAAACATACGGCTGTCAAGGAGTCGATTAGGCATAAATGCCATGAGGCTGAGTTCCAGAGATTGCCCAAGTGTAAGCAGTATTGGAGCATGAGCTACATGATATCTTCCAAAAAAAGCAAGAACCTAAGAAGTCATGAGTTTTGATAGTTACTGGACGGGGGAGATGCGAGAACTTGGTAGCTGGATACCAGAAAGGTACAAAAACCACCTCACTCTTGTACTTTTAGTAGTATATACCACGGTATTGCTGCACAGCGTCCATGCAGCAAATGCTTTTAACACGTGCCAAAGCTCAATGCGAACGACATACTGATTTAAAAGGCTACCCCTCGGTAAATCAAAACTGTGCAAATAGGCTAGTTTTGGCGATTACGAGTTTAGGTATGCCCTATAAATAATCGTCACTTCCATACGCATAAGATGTCAACTTTATTTTGCTATGTGCAGAGCACAACCAATAGGTGGCGCTGTCATCTCGTCAGTGTGATTTATTTATTTTTAATCCTCCACCCATTCCCTCCCTAGTCTGAAGAATTTTGGTCGTTACGCAACTTGTCAACTCTTACAGAGGCTAAATGCAAGTTGTATAAACAAAGTGATGAGATTAGCTTCATCTATAGACAGAGCTTCAGATTGGGGGAAAATGTTTGTAATCTTTTTATAAATCCAGTCTTATCATGCCGAGCACATCGTACTGTCTGAATTCATGGCATGTAAAGTTTAACTGGCATGCTAGCTAATAAAAAATGAAACTGAATACAATCCATTCAGGACGGAAGTTGTCGCTGTGCGTTTTTCATAAAACAGACGGGTCCTAATCAGCTGTTTAATTGGTGGTGGACTGAGTGGTGCCCTGCTGAAGCTTTACAAAGCAAAAAGAAAAACTGCTCTAATGCTCTTAAAATATTTTAAACGGGGCTCCTTATGAAATGGAGCGGAAAACTGCATCGAGGTCAGTGCGGAAAGGGTGACTCCAGAGTCCGCGTAGTTGCGATCGCAGGGACGGGATTTAACCCTCACGGTATCGACGGGCAGCTCGTCCATGGGCCTTTAATCTGCCCCAAACCGGACTGCTCCTCATAACCTACTCGCAAAAAAAATGAGAATGTGCACTCAACGGTCACAGCTCTGGCAGTTGAGCACCGAACCTCCTGCCCGGTCCGAACGGGGCAAAGGAGAAGGGAGTGGGGCCTGTAAAAGGGTAAACACGCAATTATAATAATAGCCGCGTCGCTGAACCATGGCCGAGAGCGATTGCCAAGAGGGGAGATTTCCCACAGTCCCGCAGCTCGTTTGGGTCTGAGCTATCGCCGCCTTCGTCATGCAAAGCTGCGGGTCGCGCGCGGGGACCACGCTGCGGCCGCGTGCGTTAATAGTTTACATTCCACGTCTCGTTCATTCCTTTGTTGAATCGTTTTAAATGTAAGAGGATTATTCAACCAAACAGTAGTTTGGTTAACAATGGTTACCAACAAATTTACATGCAGTATTGATCTTCAATGCAGTTTCATGCACAATGCAGTTATTAGCATTTTTTCGATAATAGATTTGAAGTTATAAATATTGAGAACCGAAATCCTGAACAGAAAAATTCTATTAAAAGTTTATTATGTATTTAATATACGCCGGTCAAAATATTATACTACTAATTCAGTAATAAAATTCAGCCTCCAGTGGTAGATTCAAATTTTAATTATGCCAGGTTATATGCAGCTAAAGAAGCTAAATGGAAATGTTAGTGTAAAATCCATTGGTATTTAAAATCGACCGTGAATTTAACTGCTCACACGGTTTTTGTGTGGATACGCTTTTATGTGATAATTGTGACATTAAATGGAAACTATTCCCCGTGTTGTTTAGCTCATGTTTGGCAACAGACAATTAAAAAAGCTGTTGGCCAGTGGCAATTCAAAATGTTACTGCTGACATAGTTCCCTTGCTAGCTGGAAAGCTGAGAGGCAGATGAACATGGTTTGCACTTCAGTTAACTTCTGCTGGATAGCATTCAAGTACATTTTGTTTCTTGGGGTTATGCCAGATCTTACTCACAAGTCCAGTGTTGCAATTAATATGTGCTGCCCAGGCCTGGAAAAAAAAAATTATTCCTATTACCATGACAAGAGGAGGCCTCACGTGCAGTAAGCCCTAATTTACATTTGTTCCGGAGAGTTCCGGAGAGTTTAAAGAATGCTTGACACTTTGCTCTTGCTGGCCGCAGAACGATAAACGATCCTCCTGCTGAATGAAACCCATTCCAGATGTTCTTGCAGGGATTTCTGCAGGTTACAGCTACAGCCTGTTTCATACGCAGGGATCACTGGACCTTGGATCTTGTGGTGGTCTTGAGGTTCATGCGAGCACATGGTCCTCGAAAGCCTTATCCAGTTACCATCGCTAAATCTTTACATTTGATTACTGTTACATTTAGGCCCAAAAGGGATAGATTTTGAGCAGCTGGCGCATTACCTATGTGGCTACTGACAGCGTCCTGTGGTGCCGTGCGTGTGCAGGAACATGGGGGTCATCACACTGTGGCCCCGGCTCGTCATGGAACATCAGAGGCGTGAGGGACACGGGTTCTGATTTCTCCGTCGAGCCCGAGTGCCATCTGCGTGTTCATTCAAACCTGTTGAGACTGGAGGGGTGAAGACCTGCGTACCCTCATCTAATGAATGTGATGTCAGTCGTCATCTCCTTATAATTCTGCGGTCTGCAGGGTTCACCTAGTAACCTGTCAAGCTTGTAGTAGGGAGTTCTTTGCACAGTCTCTACTTACAACCCTGTAGGCAACCTTGAACACTAGAGATCATCTTCCTACAACAAAAGGAGGCTAGCCCAGCTAGCTAACCGATATGACAGCACATGGGTCTGCTTTGTAATTTCTCAGTCTCCTGGCGTAACAAACCCAGTTCTCCATTATAGTTGGCAAACCTTCCTTTGATCGGTGTATCACCGCAGCAGCCCGCCTCGTGGTCCAGTGCAATTAACTCTGGCCAAAAGATTTAGTGGATTCAAAAATAGAAAAAAATCTGAAAGATCACAGTAGTGGAGATGGCTGCGAGAATAAATCATGTTGTCAGCGTGTCCTGGGGGGGCAGCTGTGTTTATCAGGACCCCCCCGACTGCAGATGGGTTGTTCCGTGTACCTGAGTATTTATGGTCATCTTCTCTGTTACTGACACAATGCTGATGTTCAGTGCACTGACGTGGGAGGGCCTGGCTTGAGAAGGCTGCTTAGCACAATAGCTAACAGTGATACTGTTGTGTAACGGTAAGGGAATCCACGATATATACATTCAAAATAATCTGTGGCGGTGTTTACCACCACTCAAACCACACATTTGCATGGGGCCCCCTGTAGGCCACAAACAGTCACTACGCAGCTGGGGCCCCCAGAAACAGCAAACCCGGCCCCTGGATGCGTCTGGATAACAAAGAATGCAGCACATAAATTACAATGAAAATTACAATTATAAATTATAATTTTTTATAATTATAAATTATTATATTATATAATTATAAATTACAATTTTTTTTCCCCCACACACAATGCTTATTCCTGTTAAAGGTATTTTCATATCAGTACTTACCTACCGACATTTAAATCGGTAAAATTTTAAATATACTACTGAGTAAGGATACTTCACTTCCTTCTTCAATGTAAAAACTAATTTCTGAAATCCCAAAATGTATCTAAAACATAAGATAATGGTGCTGCTGTTGACTTTAAGACCGCGAACCACACCTACAAGGCTACGGTAACGTGACTCTTCAGAATGCCATGTGTGATTGTCACTCGTTCCTAAAAAGACGCATCGGCCAAACTCCCCATTACTCAAAATAAAAACACTTCCTGCTCTGGGTGTTTGTGTTCACTATCTTTGCTGTAATTTATGTAATTTGCTCCAGTTCACGGAACGAATAGATTTTTCCAAGAAGGCTGTTAGATTTAACAAAAAAAAAGAAACCTTGTTTTCTTTGATTTGAAATATAGTAGCATAAAGGAGCGGCTCCCATGCTGCCCTGCTTGTGTGGGGTACTGTTTTTCCTCTTTGCCATCACATGACCTTCACTCCCAAAGAGCTAAGCGAGGGTTACAGCGTGGCACACCAGCTTCAGCCAAACTGTCGGCATGCTTTAAAGCCAACCCGGTCCTGTGATCAGTGAGATTCCTTCGTCCTCTGTATTTTATAGGCTGATAAGGTTTTCCCGTTAAAGCCCTTAACGCCCCAACGGCACTGATAATACATAAGAGATGTGCTCTGTGCCAACGAGGAAGGTTTTAGCGGGTTCAGCCCTCGGCCATCACCTGTCTTTGTCTGCGTTGTGATAACCTTTGCCTGCACAGCAGAGGCAGAACAGCACCAGTCTAACAAAGACTGGCAGGTAAATGTTCTCCCTGTCATCCATTTTAAGGTTAACTGAATATTCAAATTTGCCCTTAGTGTGTGGCTCAGTGGATTAGGACACTGGGCCTGTGATCAGAAGGTCAATGGTTCAATTCCCAAAGTGATTTCACTGTTGGGACCTTAAGCAAGGCCCTTAACTTCCATTTGCTCCCAGGACTGTCTGACCCTGTTGTCTTGATGTGTCGAGCTGGATAAGAGTGTCTGCTAAACAAATGTGATGGCAGGAAGAACAGCGCCCTTTAGGGACAGTGTGTGGCTTGGTGGGCTAAGCCTCTGAGCCTGTGATCAGAAGGTCGCTGGTTCAAGCCATTCCTTGGCACATCTGTGGGTCTTTGAGGCAGTCCCTTAACCCCCAGCTCCCTGGGTGCTGCTATGGGTGGCTGCCCTTCACAGCCAGCTTGCTCTTACCTAAGGAGAACCAGTTAGGGGAGGAATAAATAGAATTTCCCCATGGGAATCAATACAGTATCAGTTGTTGTTGTTGTTATTTTGTCCCAGCCTGTTTAAGCAGCATAGGTGATCTCAGAGAGCTGAGCCTCGCATGCTGTCATATTTACACACCAAATACCGGCCCCCCCAGAGCTATATGGGTGTCTGCATGGGTCCATGTGCATTTGCAGTGGGGAGATATATGGGTTTGCTCTGGGTCCTAAATGTGATGACAGGGTAGGAGCAATGGAGTGTCCTTTACAGTGCCCCCAACCTGCGGGACACCGCGCTGGAACGCATGCGCAACCCCGTGATTTTCCCCGAAGTGACAGACATGCTTTTCGGGGAACCCGGCTGTCTCGTAAATGGCCACCGTTTCTAAGCAACCCTTGGCCAGCGTGCACCACACCTCACCTACCCAGCTCCCCCCGACCCAGATGGGCGCATGACTCCCGATGTGAGCCGCGGGGTTCCTTACACGCCGATGCTGTGTCGGAAATTATGTGATTAATTTATGAACGGAGCAACGGGTGTCGCACGAAACTTAAAGCTTAGGCCATCTGACTCATGAAGAGATGAGAGTGGCTGTCAGGGTGGAGACTCCGGTTTCACCGGGGGTGGGGGAAGGACACAAGGGGGTGTGGCTCTGCCTCACTAGTGACCTTTACTGCCATCTGGAACCAGGCGCACATAGAGCCCATGGAACCTTTTCTTGCCAGATGGAAGGTTCCAGAGCATTTTAGGACCCATGAAGTGACCTTCATCACAATGAGCCTCAGTGGCCTGTATCACAGGGGGATACAGCGTATCACTTATAGCAGTGTTTCCCAATCCGGTCTTCGGGAGCAAAAATGTGGACTGTTTGTGGGTCCCTGTGGACCGGGTTGGGAAACACTGACTTATAGTAAAGGCAAGGCATCTTCATTGTGTTTAGATGTGAGGAAGGAAGCATTCTGTCGCGGTGCATTTAGAGGCACTGATAACGGAATTTAAAAAGAAGAAAAAACAAGAAAATAGAGGGGTAGGTCAAAAATATCTAGGAGTTATTTTTAACCCATCTAGGCCAGAGATGGGCAACCCTGATTCTCAAGAGCTGCTGGCCAGGCTCTTCTCTGACCTGGAGGGGGGTGTGTGGGAGCCGAACTGAGGCCTCTCATTAGATACGTCAGCTGGCTGTCAGAAAACTTGCAGGCCTCTGACTGGAAGATCAGTGTGTGCCATGCCTTGTTTAAATGAGGATGCTTCATAAATACATACACAGTTAGCATCTGAACCCTACTGTTTGGAGAACCACCCCTGGCCCTTGCCAGTGGGTTAATGGGGAATGTCTTTCCCAACACCTTCATTTAATCCAGGGGCTGTCAGATTAGGTCATCATGGGACCATTTGAAAATGGGGGGGGGGGGGTTAGAGGGATAATGTTGCCTTTTGTTCAGAATTTTATCCTTATCCAGAATTTTTATCTTTAACGAAAGAATGTATGAAGACGTAACCCTGCTTCCTCTATATGCATAGTTACATAAACAGAACTGGGCCGAATTCCAGTGCGTTACTTTATCGTTAGTGACCCGCTGGGGCTGCAGCACAGGGTCGACAAACCGATGGCACTTATGGTCTGTGCAGGTTGAGTGCGGAGACCAATTTTGAATGTTTCTATATATGACGCTCCTACTGCTTTCGTGAGTTACTTTGATGCTGTAGCTTTCAGTCATTTCTGCGGTGTGCAGTAAACGGTGAGCGTAGCGATTATAGAGCTGGGTTTTAAAGTGACCTGTGGCCTCGCAATTGACTTTCAGTGAGGCTTTTTAATGTGAGACTCGACTCCTTAGCAATAAGTTGGATGGGCCGAAGGGCAAAACCAGCAGCTATTTACGAGCCCGTCAATGAGTGCATGTGTGACGCAAATAATAATCAAATAAAAGCAATCAATCCAAGAATGATATTAATCAGCCATCATAATGGATAATGTTTTCTCCAGCCATATCTAGAACGGGGACGGCCTTGAGCCTATGCCAGGCCGCACGGGGTTTGTGATTGGTTAATTATCTGCGTGTCTTTGGGAGAAGTCGCCACATGCGGAAAACATGCAAACCACATACACAGCAGACAAAGGATCTGAGCTCCCCAGCTCTGAAGCTTCAATGTTCCTCACTATGCCAACCTTGTTTTTCCAATATGTACATTTAATATCATTTTGCAGAACCAAGTCTATGGACTCAACCAATATATTCATATGTAATCATCACGTGCCTGTGTTTCATTAACAGAAAACAGCCTCACTGAGTGAGTCACGCTCCCTCCCCCACTTCACATTATGAGCTGTTGTTCTGGGGAGGGCAGGTGAGCACATCTCGCTGATCAGTGACCAGTGCCTGAGCCCTCTTTGAGAAGCCCTTTGACGAAAGCTCCCAGCTGTCTTAAACTCTGACCCACAGCCCGACGATTCTGCTGCTGCGTGTGACTCTGAGGCGACAGATTGCAGGACTTAACTGCAAGCTCTCTGAAATGATGGCACCTTTCATGAACCCTCTGTCACAGCCATTATTAGTAACCATTTAACCTTCCCTGGGTCACTGCTGATTCAGAACCAGCCCCCAGAAAGCTCTAGATGTCAGACAGGCCACACACAGACACACCATTGATGGCCTAAGTAACAACACCCAGACAGATCCAGGATCTAAACCGATAACCATCTGGCTGTGAGGTACCGTATCATGTCACCATCTAGAAGCATAAAATGACAGAGTCCCAAAGCTTAAACCCTTTCAGCCCTAGCCGAGGTTTGGCTCTTAAGGCTCTGTTGGCTGGCCGAGGAAATACAGTGAATCAGTTCTGTTGTTTCCATATCATTGTGGGGTTTCCTCCAGGTCCTCCAGTTTTCCCCCACAGTCCAAAAAACTTGCTGAGCTTAACTGAAGTTACCAAATTCTCCCAATGGTGTGCCTGTGTGTGAATGGTGTGTGAGTCTGCCCTGCGATGGGTTGGTGCCCCATCCTGGGTTGTTCCCTGACTTGCGCCCATAACCTCCAGGATAGGCTCCGGACCCCCCGCAACCCTGAACAGGATAAACAGTTACAGAAAATGGATGGATGGATGAATGAACGGAAGACCAGAAGACCGGGCTTGGAACTGAATGGACTGCTAATCTTTCGCCTGGCCAAACTCAGAGAGCTGCCAGGGACCAGCTGGGTATATACGTCCTATTTTCATTTCAGTTGCTAAGGCCAAGCATAACAATAATAAAGTTCGTTTATTTTAGCCTTGGATCTCATACAGCGACCCAGCACTGACCCATTTCGTCCTGGGAAGCGGCGAGAGTTCGGTACAAAGTATCTGGCTGTGAACTGCGGGCACAGCTGTGGTTACTGATGTTAGTGACAGGCCCTGAGTGTTAATACATAAGAATAAAGAGTTTAAGGAAAAATGCCACCCTTAAGCATGTAAAAATGTTTAAATAAGGACTGATAGTGACATGGAATAAATGTGCTGGGCGTAAACACTGGCCTGAACTAGACGAGCTGCTGGAGGGAGCAAAAACATTCAGCACTGCAAGTATAAACTCTGATCCATGACACAATACAGAGATGCGGAATCCCTTTAGTGTTTAATACACTAAAGCATGACGTTTATACCAGGCTGCAATCCACCTTGCTGACTGTATCTGAGACTCTCATTCGCTCTAGTTTTATATATGCCAGTCCACAATAATATTTTAGCCTAAAAATATATTTCACATTAGACTTGCTATGCAGGAAATCCATATGATTTTTTAAACTTATTTTCACAGAGCTGAAATTAACGAGAGAATGTGCATGACATTTCCATTTAAACGGCTTTATGGGAAACGCAAAGGAATATGTCATCTCCAGAAATAAATTAAATACCCCCTGCTCCAATACAAGAGTGAATACGGTTATATTTGTGTAATATATGTAAATGTAGTACTGATGCTACATTATGCTGATATGTTATTAAAAATTGCAAATGTTTATTACCGACTACAACTGTAACATCTATTCCACACATCCAGCCACTCTCCATCACCTCATTATTTCCATGGCACAGGAAACAAGGAAAAATACAGCATATATATGAAGTATAGAAATACGTTATACGTTTTATTCTTACTATGATGGTAGACCATCTTTTTCATTAGCGGAAAAATGACAAAAAAAACATTTTGTTCACATATAAATGAAGCCGACTACATTTTGCACATACAGGAACTAAGTCCGCATTCATGGAATCTCTCTTATAGTCCAGTTTCAATGTGACAACAGAATATTGTCAGTGTCGTGGGCGGACGGGCGGGCGGGCGGGCAGACGGACGGGCGGGCGGACGGACGGATGGATGGACGGACGGGCAGGCAGGCAGACAGCAGAGTAAACAGCACTGGTTTTGATGACAATTAGCTCGCTTTGTACTGGCTGGGAGACGGCAATGCACAGGGGATGTCATTATGTTGTAATGAACATGACCCACTTTCAGACAGGCTGCTTAAACATAGCAACCTGGTGAGTCCATCATCATTTCTGGTGTAGGGAGTGAGTGCACCTACTGAACGTTATTGGCTGAATACTGAAGCGCTATTCTGTTTCGTTCTGGTGTGTTTTTGTCACAATTTTGAGTCTTCAGCAGTCAGTGTTTTGGTGTCAGTAGCTGAGATTGCACTTTGAGGGCCTGGGGGACAGGAGACACCTTGGGTTTGTCTGAGATCTTTAACTGGTTGACTGACAGCAAACCCGACAGCCTAAAGATTGATTTATTAGCATCTGGGTCCGAATTCAAGAGATGTTCCCAGCCAACGTGTCTCACTGCACAGTGTGTCAGTCAGGCCAACTTTCACCATGTGGGGCACAGGATGTCGGAGAGACGTGAAGAGCTTCAGGCTGACTTTCTCCGGGTAATAAAAAGCGATATAGACCAAAATCGAATAAAAATGTAAAGGATCACCAAGTTTAGTTTAAGTGTTTTATGTATTTGAAAAACAAGAGAAGAGCAAAAAGACACATTTTACATGTTTTTAACACGAAAAAATGGAATCAGTACTGATTGGTTAGCATGCCTGCTGTGACGTGTTGTACAGATGCTGCGTTATCAGACATTGGAAATTGGGGCGTTGTAGTTTGTAACTGAAGCGATCTGACTGGTATTTTAAAAAAGCCAAAAGTGGAAACCTTCCGGTTTTGTGCTGGAGCTGATTAACACATCGTGTTGAGCGTGGCAGTGGGATCACGCACCCTGCAGGGCAGTCGGCCAGCAGGAGAGCCGGGAATAAAGGGGGCCCGTCACACGCTGCATGCGCTCCCAGCTCAGAAGTGGGACACCGAGCCGCACGAGGCTTCGCAGACCGGTCTGAGCAGGACTGAACCGCATGCCGGATCAGCGTTCCCCCCCACTCCCACAGCCTGTGAGGGAGGATTTACAGCGGCGGGGCTTGTGGGGCGGGGGGGCTGGCCGTGTGCCGGTATCACACAGAGAAGAGCCCGACGTCGGCACATCCCGTATCGGGCCGGCACTGCGCCACCTTTATGTGAAACTGAGGAATGTCGGCGTGTATTTTTAGCCAGATGAGTCAGGCGGTGCGTCTCCAACCCTGCTGTGTGCCTGGCTGCCCTCAATGCCGCAGTTGTTCCCCGGAAGCTCGTCAGCCAGCCCAAGCCTTGGCCCTCTTGGCCTGCTAAGCAAATGGATGTTCCCCCCCCGGAGGACAATAGTATTATTCACCAGCGCAGCGTGTGAACATAATAAACATATTCATAATCCACAAAGATCCCAGCACTAATAATAATGACGCCGAGGCATCAAGCGTGTGTCTGTCAAAGTGGAAATTTCGGAATAGCCATTGATCTCACTCTTTATATTCTTAATTTCTCTATGTGAAATACAGTGGTTAGGTAATCAGCAAATGTTGTTGGAATGATAAATGTACTAATTAAATAAAAAGCAGAAGACAGAGTTCACTTTTCGCCTGCTGAATGTAAAGGGATCAGAACACTCACAGCACATTCATTTCATATCACTTAATTTAATGACACACAAATATAATATAGGAACGCTTTTGGGTAGCAAGTTTTATCCGTTCCAGTACATTTAAGCTGCAAACATTGCTTTATATAAATGCACAAGTTACAGCAACAAAATGACTGACCCATTGACACATTTTGCCAGCCCTGCTTTCAAGTGATATTTATGTGGAATATGGGAATTTTCATAACTATATACATTTGGTGTATTGATAACGATACCCAATGCAATGCAAATGTATATAGTAACTAAGCCCACTGTTTAGGTCCTATAGAAGTTGGTCACTAGCTATGATGAACACTTATAAAGCTTACATATCTTGTACCGTATACTGTATATCTAATTATAAAAACTCCCCCACATGTTGACTTGCAATCTCCACTGCCGCCTGGCTGCACGGCATCTAGCCTCCCGCCTGCGTGTTCACAGTGGCGTCAGTGCTTTCATTGTATGAAACACATTCCTGACATTCATATCCCACAGCTGGAGGCCATTGCCTAAGGCACAGCGGATCCAGCATGAGTCGGAGTACACAGCACTGACACTGCACATAGCACTAGCCCAGCATGCAGCACTGACACTGCACATAGCACTAGCCCAGCATGCAGCACTGACACTGCACATAGCACTAGCCCAGCATGCAGCA
>JAAGVU020000113.1:2183972-2206468 GCA_011763525.2 Mormyrus iriodes
TGTGATTGGTTGATTAGATAATTGCATTAATGAGAAATTGAACAGGTGTTCCTAATAATCCTTTAGGTGAGTGTAATTTGTATGCATACATATATGTGTGCAAACCCAGTGCAATGGCTAACACCATATACACGTATAATTGGCTTATGGTTTCAGGCTGGCTGATGATTTCTGCCTGTTGGGAGCCCAAAAACCAGCTGCGAAATTCTTCAAGATCAACATTGTAGTGCTACTTCAAGTCTTTGGGAGAAATACCACTACGAAAATTAAAAGTTCCCAGGTTTAGTCGAGACTTCCCCCCCATGAAATGCAACCTGCCAGAGACGGGCCCTTTACATGATACCTGCTTAGTGCTATCAGCATCTTGCTCAATCCTCTTAAACCTACTTCTGTCAGCATCCAGGTCACCCTGTCCTTGGAGGGCTTACCTCTGACGCCTGCAAACGGGATGAGCCGCTTGCCAGTGAGAAGCACGAGATGTGGTAACCATGGAGGAACTCTCTTCAATATCTCCAAGAATCACATTTCCACTGTCTTTACTCAGCTTCTCTGATGGATCGATAGTGCGTAAATTAAGATCTCAGAGACCAAGGCACAGGATGAAACTGGGTTCATCTTTGCTGAAGCAGAGGTTGCTCTAAAACTCACTCTTCAATAGTGTTGCTGCATCTCTGTGTTGCTGTTCAGGCAATTAAAAAGGTGGTGTAGGTAATCAACAAGGAGCTGGGTACTCAGATGGATGACTCTAAAGTCTCCACATTTTGTGAGGTGGTGCTTAGCTTTCCATTCAATAAATCAAGTAGATTGTTGGTTTAAATCCTCGACTCTGCAAGCAAGGGCAACACATCGGAACCTTCCATAAGAATTTATGCCGGCAGATCCTGGAACAAGAACAGACCTTCTAACTCATTTTCTCTCTCCTCATGGCTACCTACGCCTACCCTGCTCACTCATGTGCCAAAAAGTTGACCCCAGACGTGACGTGGAGACAACGCTCCATGTCGGTCACCTGACACAGGCAGCTTACCGACTATGATAGATGCCTTGGGCCAAAGAATCCAGGGCCGTTTCTCTGCTTGCACACGCTGGCCACACCTTCACACTAATGGATAATAAGTGCACTTGCCACCACTGGCTCAAACCCAGCTCCATTGAAACCTCTTGTCAAAGTGGAGCCTGAACAGGCAAGAGGTAGCAACCTTCTTACAGCTCAAGGAGAGACATGTACACAGGAGACTGAATCCCTCCAGACGCCAACGCCTATTGTGAAAAGTCGGCAGACTCAGGCCTCTTGTCGAATCACACAGCCTATTTGGAGCTGGAGGACGACCAACAAAAGACGAACTCACAGCAGACAGGCCACACCTTGTGACTGTGCCTGCAAGCCACATCTCACAACACCTCTCGTTAGGCATAATATCAGGAACGAGCTATACTTCTCTAGCTTTCTAATGATTCTCTAATGTAGTGCACTGTAGGATAAAAGGCACTTGTTCAATAACACCAATACAACAAAAGCAGACCCTGGATTAAGATTCAAGAGAGTTTATTGTCATATGCACTGTGAACAATCAGTCACGCTATGCAATGAAAATCTTACTCTGTATGTCCTTCCAGCCACCAGTGAATATAAACACAGAACACAAATACACATTAAAGTACAATTATGAAGATAAATATGTAAGCACAGTGCAATGTGAACATGTAAACATATCATGTATTGTAAGTGTTATGCGTTGTGCAAAGTCTCCATGACAATATCCATTCTGTGTGTGAGTGTGTGTGTGTGTGTGTGTGTGTGTAGGGAGGGTAGGTGGGTACACTCTTATAGAATTAGTGTTCTGGCCATGACTACATCCAAGTCACTAGGGTGATTTTCCCACTGCCGAATTACCTTCTGTCGTCAGTGTCCTTGACTGCGTTTAACTCTCTCTCTCTTTTCTTCACCCTGGTTATGTTTCTGCTAGAAAGCGTTCCACGGATGTCTTATCCAGTCTGCCACGTAAGGATTGCATTAAATAACATTTTGTTGAGTGACTTATTGAAATAGATGTTAAGGCAGCTTTTCCAGACCCACGCACCCCATATCATATACAAAGGTGATCATCCATATGTGTCCATATGCATATAGCATCAAAGCTCACAAGGGTCGTTACGTTGATCATTTTGAAGGCGAACCAAAGCCCCTTCATTACATGTGTGAAACTCTGCACTTCAGTTAAGGGCTTTAAATAATGCCAGACTTTAATTATATATATTTCATTGGATGCATTTAAAAAACTGAAACAATGCTGCTGTCATGTCAGAGAGTAATTTGCTCATTATCGAGTGCCTAGTTATGCGAGATTAAGGAAATGCGAATGAAGTGTTTTGATAGGCCTGGTTATGAATACATACTGAGATGAAAAATGTTAGCGAAATTTTATATGACTACCTCCCACAGTATGTCATAAATACATAAAATGCTGTAATGAAATGCATCACCCATTATAGCTTCTTATTAAAGACGACCTCTTTTATGCTGTGTATTTAAACACTGAATGAAAGTTATTGAGTGCAAAGCACACAGAGTACAGAGGAAAATCATAATTATATAATTAATAATAATAGTAATGCTTAATGAGCAATAATAATGAATGTGATTGTGCAACAATGTATCGTTATAGATGATGTCACACACAATGTTTACAAATGCATTTGTTATATTCCCATGTTTATATGTAAGCATGTTCACACACCCTAAAAAGTAGTTGGGCTAAATTTTATATTACCATGTATTTCCTAAACTGGTTATGCTTAAGTCATATCAAAAGGTTTGTTTGTCTGTTAATAATTCTCAGCACACTGCCAAAACCACAGGATTAAACTTGCCTGTTTCCGAGTATGGTGTTTCTACACCAAGCGATGCTATTACTCAAAGAATTGAATTTCCTGCAAAATGTATCTATCAAATCTGGGCTGTGCATTTAGCCAAAATGTTATCATAATACGAATCAATTATACTGTCATTTTTTTTATTAACCTCAGTAAATATTTGCATAGAAGATTATTTTTCTTAATGAATATCAAGTTAAAACGATCAACCACACAATGTAAACAATGTACGCACTGCAGTTAGTTGATAATATTTTGCTAAGAGATTGTGGGGAGCTTCATATCAATTCCCTCGAAGGGCAACGCAAGTATTCATTTGTCAATTTGGTGACAGTTTTGAAAGGTCTCTGCGTACCAGCGCTTCCAACTTGCCAGATGGTCCACGTTCAGAGCTGCAGGTCCTTTAATTGACAGTCCACACCTCTGGCCCAAAACAGCATTTCAGACCAAACCCTTGGGTCTTCCACTTGTAATGCCTCGCAGATGTAGAGGACCAGCCCCCTGCAGCTGTTTCCTGGCGATCTCCAGAGGGGCCGAAAATTAAATTTCTGTTTTCATCTCCCCTTTCCATAAACGAAAAATATGTATATATGCTTTCGAGTTCCTCTGAGCACTGGCTAGCCGATGTTCTGTCAACTGACGGCATTGAGCCTCAGGCTTGTTCCTACCGCCAATAATAATCAGGATGCTATGCAGATTCAGGGCTGCAAACCCTCTTAATAAATTAGCCAGCAGTGAAACATGTTCCTTTAGATTAACAAATAAATGTAAAAGGCGTCACTACACCCGCCACAAATGCACGGTGACCCTTTAAATCCCATCAAGCATGCTGTTGTTTTTAGTACAGAATTTGAAGAAGTGCCCCTTTTTTTACACATTGTTTTCTTTTTGCTTAGTTGACCATAGAAAAGCTTGCCGACCCCAGTCTGAACATAACACTGGCCTGAAGGAATCCGATATAGAGGTGTAACCCGATAATGGCTACATCACTGCTTCACACATACTGAACAGAGGCTGAAATAGGACCTTTGTTGTCCATCGCTTACTCACATAGTGACACCTGGGTTTGTTCTGGGGGCTATATGATACCATGTGCAGCGAACGTAGATTAAAAACAAGACTTTATTCGTAAAACAAATAGCCTTTAGCAGAGCCACTGTGAAATCTGTATTTATCTGACAACCACAGAGAACGAGAACTCCCCAAAATTAATAATAGCTAGAGATAGTCAATTATATTCTGTATAATTATAATATTAACCTTTCCATTTGCATACCGCACATTGGAAATAGTTCAAGAAAGCTGGATCGTATTTCAGTCCGAGTGGTATAATTTATATCGCTGAAACACACACACAATGTATGGAGCACCCAGGCGGCGTGACTTTGCTGATTCATCACTTAGCTGGGGAAGTGATTTATACTGTGCTGGAAAGAGTAAACGCAGGCATCTTTAAACCTGTTTCCTGCATACGGTCCTGTCTATATCCCTTAAGGAACTTCTGCGTTCTGTGGACCCTCATGGGAACCAGCAGGGTCGTTACGTATACAGCCTTTCAGCCTCGTAAATGTGAGAAACAGTTACTTAGCAATGCTCACATTCAGTTTCTATGCATTGCAGGGACCATTCTAGGATTTTTTTAAGGTGGGGGGCATAAGAGGGGCCATAATTCATATAGAGGGGCCATCCTTATCATTAGCCAATGGTATGGGTTGAAGTGGTGAGTGACAGGTGAGAGGGCACTCCGGGGGCCAATTGGCTTTCAGTTGGGTTTAGTGCCCCTGTGGCCACGCTCCTGACACACTGAGGATTTTCCCTATACTGATCTTCAAAATGATTAGTAGCACAGTCCCTTTGTGAAAACTGAAGCTGAGGGGCATGCCATTCCAACGAATAGCTATCGGTGTGTAGCTGGCTAATCCAACTAAGTGCTGCTTGGTCCCCGTTTTCCATTTTTACACGAGCTGTATGTTCATTTACTCTCAGTATGAAGTGGCCAGTTTCCCCCCCACTGAGATGGGACATCCATGCCAGCATAGCAGGGGCGTGAAGAGCCCACGTCTTTTCACTCTGTAGGTTGCCGGCCTCATTGAGGGATGTGACACCCTTAGATGAGAGTGCTATTAGGGGTGCTATCAGGAGTGCTATTAAACCACTTCAGCCAGCCGCTCTATGGGCACCCAGCTGACTATGGAACAATGAAAGGGAGAAGGACTGCGAGATGAAAGACACCCAAAGAGAGCTTACACGGGTGGGGGGTGGGGGGGGGCTACACACGTCTTCCTCTAGAAATCAGCCTCTCAAAAACCTGCAGAAAGCATTTTTTTGCGTTACTGGCTATTTCGCGTTTAGTATTGAGCGGCCCTGCTCAGCATACAGTACAATTTGCACGCCCGTTTTTTTCAATATACTCTATATCACACATAAGCACAAATGCAGAGTCTGCCAGCACTTTTCTTTTCTCGTCTTATTTCAAATATGGACAAAACATACTTGTATTACTTGTAATGTTTCTTGCAGTAGCCCGCATTTCTTTACAGGTATGACCCCACAGAGTTGTCTGTATGTGCTGAACGTACCAGTTGCAGTTTTTCACCGAGCAGATGGTTTTTTCAGCTTGTCCTAGATGTGAAGCCAAAATGCAAATAACTGTCAGCGAGATCGCATCTCATTAAAAATGCGACGGTCAGCTTCTTGGCTGCTTGGGTGAATATGCTGGGTTCGGGTAAAGTCAGGTTAGTATAAAATGTTATACATTATCACAGCAGAATTATGCTTTTGTCTTAAATTTGGGTGAATAGATATCTTAATAATGGTAGTAATGCAGGTGATGGTTAAATCGTTGGTGTGCGACTCTGTTTCTCTGAAGAGAGATGCAGAAGGGGTTAAAGCAAACAGGGCGAGAGGAGAGATTTGTGAGAAATTTCTCCAGCCCCCGTTCTGAGCCCACTAAGCCCTCCGGTCAGGCCTGGGTCGCGGCTGAGATTTCACTCCCGACAGGCTGAGTGAGTTGTGAGAGAGATCGTCTGGCCTTAATGGAAACCTAGAGGTCAACAGACACTCAGGCCACGAGGGAGAGGCGTCCAGTTCTTTGGGGCAGCACAGACGTGGGGGGGCGTCTTGCCACTGCAGACTGCCCTGTCCCAGCACAGTGAAACTCACCGCTGGCTCAATGAAGAGAGAAAAATGCCAAACGGTGCAGAACGGTGCCCACGCTAAGAGAAATATAAAACTTTAAGTGCGCTTATCAGAGGTCAGAATATCGACACTCATAACACACAGAAAGTGCCTTCATCAAAAATATCTGCTCCCTGTTACATATTTTACACTATAGCATTTGAAAATGAAACCTGGGCTCACCATAGCCCACTGTACAAATAGCACATGAGTTTAAAAAATGTAAATGTGTGTTTGTGCAGCAAACGGGCAGAATAGGGATGTTATTGAGGTGTGAGTATAAATAAGCCATTTAGACGGGTAACGTGTGCTGGGTTCAGAAGGTAATGTTTGTCTATTGCAAAGTTATTCATGCCAGAATTGTGAAGAGGCATTCATATTACATTTGGATTCCAATTAATCTCACCACGATTGGGAATATTTAGAACTTCAAGGCCCTGAACCGTGTAACCACCGAATGAACTGGGCTTGGTGCTAGACTTGGCATCACTATATGTTTTAGGTTTGAGTCCCAAGAGGGACTCTGCAGTAGTACTTCTGAGCTGGGTACTTAACCTGAATTGCCCTATTACATATAGAGTCATATGCATAAGGGTGAAACAGTACACTTGCAAGATATTATCAGTTAGTTGCCCCGAAAAAGCAATCATTTAAATATCATTGTATTAATTAGTATTAAATGCAGTTTTAGCTTGTAGTAGTTCTGAACTTGTTCTTTTTATTTTAATCTTTTAATTTTATAAAATCATCCATTTTCCCTAACTGTTCATCCAGTGCAGGGTCATGGGGGGGGGGTCATTTGTCACATGATTGTAAATGATCATCGACAGGTAACTTGTCTAAAGTTTTAAAACGTTGATGGGAAGCAGTGACTGTTATGCTCCTGTTATTTCTGCTGAGCTCCGAGTGCAACTCCTTCTAAGGGCGTCCAGATTGTCGCCTTGGCTCTCAGTAAAGCATTTCTTAAAAAAATGTCTTTTAGGTGCCCAGTATTGTGATCTGATTCTCTGAGGATTTGTATTGCAGGCCTGGAGTAGCCAGTATAGGTATAGCCTCATTCGAAAAAGAACTTGCATTTTCATTTGACCTTTCTAGTGAATTTATCACGATGGCAACAGCTCCGTTCAGCGTAGTGTTCTCCTGAGACTAAGCTTGAAGCACATTATCCTCGTCCATGTATTTTCCAGCCTTTTAGAATTACTTTAGCATTAGTTCTTTTAGTATTAGTTGCAGATGATCGGCCAACAACATGGTAGGATGACTCAATCATCACGACGATGAAAATGCCTTTGGGAAACGGAAACAGAAGACTCCAGGTCAACAGGGTAAACGTGTCACTGGTGGACCCATAGACAACCCCAATTGCTCCATGGACACTGGCTGACCCTGATCTCTGATTCTTACTTGCATGATGCTTTGGACAAACGCATCTGCCTAATTAAATGTATTTAATAAATGTAACTAATGATAATCAACTGATGTGTTTGGGCTGAGTACAAGCACTGTGGCAGTTTGTGGAAAGGAGGTGCCTACAAGCTGAAGAAACACTCAACACTTGCTTGGAAGACTGAAGAAGGCCTCTACCTGAGGGTGAAGAGCACGGACAGTACCGGTGTGTTACATGGGAGACATGCATTAAATCTCACAGGCTGGGACACAAATAATGAATTTAATGTCATGTCATTCACAGCTATTGTTGTACAGACCTGCTTGTTGACAAAGGAGCATCAGTGAATGACGATATTGTCTGTGTGAGCTCTCAGATGGCTTCATCCCACATCATCTGACACTGTTGCCATGAGACAGCAGGGTCAGCATCCTCAGAATGGCGATATGAGTCATTTTCAAAATGGGTCACTCTCAGCCACTTAGTATCTTTAAGTGCAGAGGAATTATGGACAAAGTGGATGCCTCCTGCCACCAGCAGGGTACGTCAAAGGAACTAATTCATCATAATCATAGACTACTATGATTTCTTTCATCTCTCATAGTGATTTATGTTTTAAAAATCCTGAGGTGTTCTTATTCAAAGGTACATTCAATTAGGGTCCTGTTTTTATTAGATGAAGTACCTTTGCCACTGTGATCTACAAGCCTCAGCCATAATGGCATTCAGCTTCTTACTTGTGAAAGTCTTTACTGAAATGCAACCAGCTTCAGTTTTAGTTGACTCATAAAAAACACTGTCAATATGAAGATATGACCACAAAAATTACTGTCAATGTGAAGATATGATCGTAACTGTTTGCATTGTTTCGTGTGTAAACCTATGAAACATCTCATTCCAGGCGAAATATAATCAGCCTGTTTTGTCATGGAAGCTAGAAAATCTTTATGGGTGGGAGTCCCATTTCTGCAGCAGCATCATGTGTGACAGACAGAGCCATCGCTCTGCTGAAGGTGATAGAGGAAGATGTCCAGAACCATCAAACTGGCCCTCCCTGCATGCAAGGAGGATGCTTTGCACCAAGGTGGAAGATGTGTGGCTTCCCCTCAGACTCGGGCCATAGCTAAATCACCTGGTATGTGAGTCGGCTGCCTGCTGCTGCTAGCAACACACTAATGCTGGCAGGCTAATGCTGACAGGATAATGCTGACATGCTAATGCTGGCATGCTAACTCTGGCAGGCTATTGCTGGCACGCTAATGCTGGCACACTAATGCTGACATGCTAATGTTAGCAGGCTAATGCTGGCATGCTAATGCTGGCACGCTAATGCTGGAATGCTAATGTTGGCAGGCAAACGCTGGCAGGATAATGCTGGCATGCTAACGCTGGCAGGCTAATGCTGGCACGCTAATGCTGACATGCTAATGTTAGCAGGCTAATGCTGGCAGGCTAATTCTGGCACGCTAATGCTGGCACGCTAATGCTGGAATGCTAATGTTGGCAGGCAAACGCTGGCAGGCTAATGCTGGCACGCTAATGCTGGCAGGCTAATGCTGGCAGGATAATGTTGGCACGCTAACGCTGGCAGACTAATGCTGGCACGCTAATGCTGACATGCTAATGTTAGCAGGCTAATGCTGGCATGCTAACGCTGGCAGGCTAATGCTGGCATGCTAACGCTGGCAGGCTAATGTTGGTACGCTAATGCTGGAATGCTAACGTTGGTACGCTAATGCTGGAATGCTAACGTTGGCAGGTTAATGCTGGCAGGCTAACGCTGGCACGCTAATGCTGGCATACTAATACTGGCAGGGTAATGCTGGCATGCTAATGCTTTCAGCAGGAGGAATTTTAGCAGAAAGAGGTTCAGGTGACTCATCCTGATGATCAGCTCAAACTGTTACTTAAACAATCCTTATAGTAAAAACCATTATTAAACTTAAAATGCAAAACTCTGTATCCACTATGCAGTACTTGGTAGGACCCCCTTTCTGCCTCTAAAATGGCTTCAAGGGTTGATAAGTTGTGTGTTTAGAAATGCCTTTCTGCACACCACTGTTGAACTGAGATGTTATTTTTGCACTTGTGGCCTTCCTGTTAGCTATAACAAGTCTGGCCATTTTCCTCTAAACTCTCTCATTATCAAGGTATTTTTGCCCACAGAACTGACCCTGACTGGAGGTTTTTGTTGAACACTCCATTTTCTGTAAACTCTAGACATGGCACAGTGTGAAAGTGCCAGGAGGGTGAATGTTTCTCAGATGATGGAACTACTGTGTCTGGCACCAAGTCACACCACATTCAAAATCACTGAGATCAGGTGTCTTAGGTGTGCTAATGCTTAGCCAAACAGTAACTAAACCTGTGTGATTCTGTATGTATTCAGCTGCAGCCACGCGATTGGCTGTTTTATCTTGGAGCAACTCAAGAAAATAAAACTGCAGACATGTGGCAAAGTCCTGTTCTCAGAAGGGCATCGATTTCTTTTAACTGTTAGGGTCACGGTGACTCTGTCTTTCTTAGAAAGCACCGGCAATAAGGCAGATCTCGCACAGATGTAAAACAAGTTCATCGCATTACATTTATGTGCACTCGTGCTACAGGAAATGTCTGAAATATGCTCAAAACATGAATGTGGTGAAAGAAGGCAGAAAGTTTTGGAAGAGTGCAGTCTATTTCGTCTTCAGCAGTAGACGTTGACTTGATGGCACACCATAATAATAACAGGAACATTGCCATGATATATATTATGTTATTATCATGTACAAATAAACTGCCAGACTGAAAGTAAAATTAAACTTTTTCAATGTTACACAATGATTTGTTGTATATTTGTGTGGGTTTCCTGTTGCAGTCAAAAAATTGCATTTCTGAACAGCTGGTAGTTGTGTTTGTGCTGTGATGGACTGGCGTCCCTGCTGTTCCTTGTGCCCTGTGGTTCCTGGGGTTCCAGACTTTCCACAACCTTGCATTGATAAGCAGTTATGGGAAATAAGTACAATAAATTAAACAAAAACAACAGTGTATTATAAAACGTGTTTTTCCATCAATATACAGGCTATTTGTTTGCTCGACTATCGGGGAATTCCAAGCCTCAATTTTTGACACAGAAATAATGACTATTGTTATTGCCGAGTCAGTAATGAACTTCTTTTAAGGTTTACAAAACCAAGCTGTCATAAAACAACAAGTATATCTGCTCTTCAGGAAGAGAATGGACAAATTAATTCAATCATACAGCAAATCCTAGGCGATACCTACAATTACTTACATTATACATAAAATACTTCCACTATACATTAAACATAGTAAATGCAGCTTCATATTTAGTCAGGTAATTCAGGTTTCCTCATTTCTGTATCTTCCCACTGAAGTCCCATGGTGGGACCTGCAGTTACACATTTCACTGTCCACCACGAGTATGTTCACTGCTATTGCATATATTTAAATCTGATTACTATGCACACAGTAATATTACATTAAACATTCTATTATTATACACAGTGAAGCTCTTTTACTACTTTGAACAGCTCAAACAACGTGTACAGGGTATTCAAGCACTCATAAAGCCATAGTACTTATAAGACATTCTCAACTGTCAGGGTAGCCTTTGTTCGATTAAGTACCTGGCTATCCGATAAAGTGTCTTGAGCCTTTTGTATTAATTTATGTGAAGATTTGAGCATAATCTGACCGTTCGCCTGGTTGCAAGCTATCTGAGCAAAGCAGGAGGACCTAGTGTGTACTGGCTAAGAGCATGGAGAAAACTTTGACAGATAACTTTAGTGACCTTGGACCACTGGTGTGCAAATTTATGCTGTCTAAAAATATCACATCTAAAAATGTAGTGCTGCTAATAGCTAAGGACATCACAATTTTGGGAAGTGTCAGCTAACATTTGACTCTGTAGTTTCATAGCCCAGCGTTATGCTTAACCCCAGGCTAAAGCTAGCTGAGTGATAGCTTAGTGTTAGGCTAGTTTTGCCTGGAAATATATATTAATGCATTATTTCGAAGTTAAATGCTTCCAAGCCAGCATGTCTAGGATGATTCCTGGGGCTAACCTTGACATTGGTGTGCTAACCACCCTCCAGAGCTGGTTTCTAACCCCAATTTTGCAAAATGTTACCTAGTCGCAAAGGCGTGTGCAGAAAACAACATGGTTTACAAAGACAAATAGCAGAGTTAGCAGCTGTTATCCACAACAATGTGATACTTAATTGTCTGCTTTTATCAAATCGTATTTCTGGATGTCAGTAATACAGTGGTATTTTTTTCAGTCATGGGTATTTATAAGCTCGTCGTGTTACATAACTGCCATTTATGCAGGCTGGCAAATAAAATAAACAGAGAGGATCCAGTGAAGCCTTCCGGCAGAGATTACCTCAAAGACCAGCTGCTGGTCAGTCTGCAAGGTATAAAATGCTTTAAAAGGGCAGCAATAATTTAAAAAAGTCACCCAGACTTATCCAAGAATGATTGCCCTACAACAAGCCAGTTAGCTACATTTCTTCTTAACAAATACGTTTGCCAAATACATGTGATTCATATTTTTAAAAAATTTAAATGCCCAGAAAATATACATCCATCCATCTTCCACAAACTTTTATCCAGTACAGGGCTGTGGTGAACCTACAAAATATATTAAAACATTATTTTTGGAATGATCAGAAGCCAGGCCAGCCACCAACGTAACAAGCTACAGGAGATGAACCAAGACCCTTGTTCACTGTTGTTCTGAACTTAACACAAGGCTGCATTATACTAAATCTAATTTAATAAGCTGAAGCTACAAGGTAACAGTAGAAACATATTAATAAAACGGCAAAACATGGAAAACAAACTTCCACCCAAAGATTCGTCCATTCAGTTTCCATTACTGTTCTAATGTATCCAATGTAGGTTTGCGGTGAACCTGGAGTCTGTCCCAGAAAGTATAGGGAGGGCAGGACGATAACCCTTATGGGACGCCAGTCCAACATAGGGCATGACGCAGGAGACACCCTGGACAGAATGCCAGTCCAACAGAGGGCATAAAGCAGGAGATTCCCTGGACAGGGCACCATTCCAACATAGGGCATAAGGCAGGAGGACATTCTGGACATGATGTCAGTCCAATATAGGGCAAAAAGCAAAAGGGCACCCTGGACATCATGCCAGTCGAACATAGGGCACAAGGTGGGGCACACCCTGGACAGGACGCCAGTCCAACATAGGGCACATGGTGGGGTACACCCTGGACAGGACGCCAGTCCAACATAGGGCATAAAGCAAAAGGACACTCTGGACAGGATGCCAGTCTATAAGGAAACACTCACAGCACTGGGCAAAATAAGTAGCATTTCATGGGAATTTTCACCCAGAACGTGCCTGAATGTAAAAGAATGTTAATAGGTAGAGCTGCCATTATGCTGTCACAGCCAGCCGTGGTGAAAGGAGCCCCTCCCTCCTTGAGAGTGAGCACAGGAGTATATGGTTGGCATGCGATATGTAATATCGAGAATGTCAGCAATGTGGCAGCCCCCCCTTTCAGGTGTGCTAGGGGGTCTCTTTCCACTGTTGCACGCGTGCAATACACATTCTTTAATACAGTTAGGGTGCATTCAGAGTACGTGGAAACAGTCAGTCACAAAGCCAGGTCCTGCATCGCAGCCCGGAGAGTCAGAGCTGGGGGTGGGGAGCCAAGTGCGGGGTCCCCCCGCAATGGGATGTTACTCTGCAAAGAGGGCGCCGTCTGACCCCGATTCCTGGAGGATCCGTCTTCCAGCAGGTTGGACCTGGGGGTGTGTTGCTAGGCAGACACCCTGAGCACTGTGAATGGGATCCAGACACATTCTGTGCTGGCAGAACGTTCCATCAGAGTTCAGGCAGAGACACGAGGCTTGTGTAAACCGCTTTTCCCCACAAACTCACTGCAGACGCCCAGGCATCATAGGAAAAATCATTTTAGCTTCTCTAAGGATAACATTCATTATGGGTCGGTGGTGCGTGCCCTAGTGGGTTAGGCCTCTGTGCCTGTGATTGGAAGGTCACTGGTTCAAATCCTGTGTCACGTCTCCTCTGGGCCCTTAAGCAAGGTCTTTAACCCACCCCCCTACACATAAAAAAATGCTCTAAGGGTGTTGGGTAAAGGGTCGACCTTGAATTAAGACCCCAAGCTTCACTTTCGCCTGTGTGTGTATACATCTTAGAAAAGGAGTGCATGATGGAATTTGTGGAAATTGACACATTCCAATAAAGCAGCGTTCTATTATGCATTTTATTCAGTGTTTACAACAATGTGTGTGATATTTTCATTATTGAGCTGCAGTGTCTGTGTGGGATTAACACAGAAACCCAGTCGTGAAACAGCATTGTGTAGTAGTCAGATCCCGCGTTCCTTCAAAGTACAAATATTTCTATGATGCTGTGAGCATGTTAAATTTAATTTTTATTCCTCTCTTCACCATCAATTTACACAAATCCCATATGCATCATAGGCTTCCTCAAGGAAAGATCTAAGTGGAAATAAATATGCCAAATGAGATTACTCATTAAGCACAAGGGCTGCATTTATTCTCATATTAGAGGTATTTGGTTCTTGGTTGCCTGGGTTACACGAAGTATGAGATGAATAGTCTTCTAGTCTACTATAATTACAGAAAAAAAAAGCTTTTTTCAAAAGCTTTAATCTGGAAAACGAGTTTGCTGAAGACAGACTTTCCGGCATTCTTGCTAAATAAGGCAAATAAGCATCTGTGTATTTGCCTGAAAAATACTGACTGTAGCACATGACTGTAAATTAGATTCCACTTTAAATGATTACAATAAACGAATTGCAGGTTTCATTGTTTTCTGACAGGTATAAACAAATGTCAATAGAGAACTTACATAATTAGGTTTTATGCACTTTGATAGCAAAGGGTTATACCTTTTGCCCTCATTGTCGATTTTCTCAAATTAACAGTGAAAAAAATGTTTTTTCACAAAATTTGACTTCAGAGCAGCGCCCAGCCGGACCAAGGCCCTTCTGCCACAGAAACCACCTCGCGTGCAAATGTACTAATATTTTTTTTTCCAAATTTCACTCTGTTCCTTGCTAAGTCAACAGAGCATTCAAAGGACCGTATAAGCATAACTTGATCAAAAGCCTCTGGCTTTATTTAATGTAAACAGTGAACGAACTGAACGTCGGATGCAATATGAAAGCTATTTCCACCCCCATATGACTGTGATTACAGTGTAATATTTCAGTTATTACTGACAGGTACACTTTTAAGTACAGAGAGGTGTGTACTTCCTCGGAAATAAAATTCTTTAAAAGGAACGATTCTGTAATAAGTTCCCTTTCACTTTTTGCAGATATATTTACTGTAAGTATTATGCATGTCAGTTTAAACATGGCTGTGCTCCGCTTTTATAGTTTTACATTTTATTTATTTAGCTTTTATCCAACGTGACATATAACTGAGCAAACGGGGTCAGGCAGTGCCTGGAGCAAATGTGGATTAAGGGCCTTGCTCAGGGGCATAATGGTGAAACCACTCTACCGACCCTGAGATTTTAATGAGTACTCACACCAGAGTACTCACACCAGAGTACTCACACCAGGCCAGCCTGGCCTTCTCTTGACCTAACATGCAAAACATGACGGCTCTCCCTACTGCACATCAGCCTGGCAATTATGTTTTTACTAAGAAAAACAAAAAGCGATATGAGCTCAATGTATTATACATAGTGCTACACCTGCCAGATGGATGTGGCGTGGTGTTTGCATTTCAGTCGCCGTATAACATTTCAGCATTCTTCTGTCATTTCAGGAAGTTTGGGGTCCTTGAGAATGCCCACCCTTTTGAGGTGCTGTGCAGCCAGCATAGCCAAATACCACCCCCTCCCCACCTTGATCAGGCAGATTAACCAAAATTGGGTGTCGGTATTCAGCCGATTGCCCACAGCTCATGACTGGCCAAAACGTCACTTAAATCTTAACAGGCTATTCTCTCGCTTTCAGCCTGACATATGGCCTGCCTTGACTGTAACACTAATACGAGGCCGTGTAAATATTTCATTCGCAAAATAAAGGTAAACATTCTGTTGTTGACGCCCCTGGATGCAGCGCTTATTGTTGTCGTTCTGCAGATGAGATACAGCTGTTTACTCCAGTCTTTCGTTTCAGTACGTTTTTGTTTTTAAATTTCTACATGTAATTTGCCCATAAGCCACTCTGGATGAGCTGATCGCTGAATGAATGGACACTGCTAATTATGTATAAACGCATGTGCAGACTTGAGCAGAGAGCGTGGGGGCTTTGCATGCCCTCTGTGTGTTTGTGCACTTTTCTTCATGGGAACTTTGATTTCCTCTTCCAGTCTAAATACACAAAATTAGATAAATTAGTTTCTCTGTATTGTGTGTGTGTCCTGCGATGTCTTGGTATCCCAGTTCAGCTGTCCCCTCTCTTGTGCCTTGTGCTTCCTGAGATAGGATCCAAGCTCACCTTAAACCCTGTGGTTTTGTAAGATGGATGGATGGATAAATGGATAGATATGTGCTTGAATGTATTGGGGATGTTCTCCATGATCTCTTCCTATGAGTACCACTAACAGAAAAATGACTTCTCATGTATTAACTAAAATATTTAGCATGATAGAAATCTGCATTATAATATGAAATATATCCTACATTATATTATATGAAATATTAAGAATAGCATTCATACTGGCTGAGACAGGCTAAAAGTCACGAGGGTTCTGGACCCTTCCATCTGTCTTTGAGGGCCATATGTCTTGCAAGAACTCCGCTGGCCTGGATTGGGCCAACCCCCCTGTACAGGAGCCCACCGCTGGCTCGTGCAGGAATGTGGGTCAGAGCTCTCTCTCCCGGATCAGCTGCACTTTCCAAAACAGCCCGCTATCTAACCCTGCTGCCACCCCCTGATCGTTCCTCCTCCATGCCCTCCTCCTTCCAATGTGTCCCCAGCTCTCCGAATTTCAATTTCCGTTTATTTTTATATAGCGCCTTTCATAACAGTCACCCCAAGGCACTTGTCAAGAGTGTGCAGAAAACCATCGTTACATCATTTATACAGAATGGTGCATGAAACAGAGAAAAGGGAAGAGGGAAGGACAGAATGAAAGAAAGAACAGAGGGGAGGAATGAAAACCCCCCCAGGCACGCTGACACTCTTTTAGCAGGACTGTAGGGTGTCATTTTTTAACCAGGTTTCAACAAACCAACCAGGGGCTGAGTGTGTATAGCTGTCATTTTACTGGCATTGACAACCCCAATTGGACCCTAATTGGTCCCAGGGCCTGGTTTATTGTCACCTCCCCCCCACCCCCACACCCGATGTTTCAAAAAATGAAATAACAGCTAGCGAGATGAATTCGAAGATCATAGATAGCTAGCTGGTTAGCAGAACATCATTCTTCAGTATCTCCTACGTCAGAGACGCGTTTATTTAACATTTAGTATAGTGACTGTCTATGCCCAACCAGCCTCCAAACCTTAGAGGACTGGCACAAATGTGTGGCTTGAATGGTGGCAAATACAGCCACTTGTCTGGCCCATCATTGCAATAACATTCTGAATACAAACACTTCTTGGGGCTTATTTGCCCCCTCCCATGCCGGTATATGTATAGGGTGATTTGCAATGGGGTGCGGGGCACCCTGGCACCTCTGTGGAAGCCTCAGATAGACTCATGACTCATTTCACCATTCAACCATTCAGAGTCAAGAGGCAGGCTGTAAAATGAGACTTTAACAAGTGCACTGCTGACTTGACCGATTCGTTTCATAAAATATATGGCCAAAAAAATAATAAATCATGACCAGGAACTGGATAGCTGACGATCAACACAAACACACCTAGATCTCAAGGAAATGGAACAAAGAATAACTGGTTTCATAAAATTCTATGGCTCTATACTCTAAACTATGTCACGTGACTGTAAATGAATAAGTATTCTATACCACCCTAAAATTTATTGCAGGCTGCAAATATAGAAATTTAGGCCAAACATTGAACAAGCTCGTTTAAAAAAAACGTAATAAAAATTGTTGCGTAAATAGATGTAAGTCTCCGCAAAGAAAATAAGTAATATGCATAAATGATGCGTCACCTTTGAGCTTTGAACAAACAGCGTGAAGGAAACATCGCATTTGCAAAAAAAAAAAACATTCACTAGTTCTATAACAATTTTTATTTACATGATACATGTCAAATACCTTTACAAGTGCTATAAAAATATCGCTAGTGCTTAATAATCATTTTCGTACCCCAGTCTATATAATTTGTTTATTTATATTACTTAAAAACTATGCATGTTAAGTTTTTTTTTTAAGATTAAGTGAGCTCTGCTGGGCCTTCAAAACGTTACAAAAACAGCGATGAAACGGTTCTCTTGTTCGCCGGGCCAAAATGAAATGAGAACCTGCAGTTTGCGCTGCTGCTTTTCGCACTCGGCGGCTCGCAGGAGCGGCTTCCCAGCCATCGCCACGCGATTCATTACCGTAATCCATAAATTCTCTTTGGGCTCTTTGTTCAGGGCGGCCGTAAATTGGGCGTGGGAGGCTGGCGCGGCCGCCCTCTGCGGAGCGCCGCACATCTGGTACAGAGCAAACCACAAGTCCCCCTTTTCATCTCCCGCCATGAGGAAAAGGCCCTTTTCATCATTGACGTCTGATAAACAACAAGGTTAAACTGAACATTTTTGTACATTTTCATATGCCACAATCTGGGGGCGAAAGACGGCTGGTCGACACGCCGAAGAACAAATATTGATGTGAGCACGGAAAGCGTTACACGTAATAAATCGCCCCCATCGGAGGGGACCGGCGCGTTTGAATGAACGCCACGGAGATACTGCAGCTGGAGGAACAAAAAAACCCCCATTGTTTTACTTTATTGGCAAAATGGCTAAATATAATACATATCAAGACACAATTTTTATTAAACAGGGTATATATTGCATTTTTATTTATTGGCAAACTACACACAATGCATATAAAAACAATGTTTATTAAATAATATATTTAAATAAAATTTAATAAATTTGACTACCTATTATTATTCATCTAAACATTAGAATCAGAGATGGAGCGTGAGTAAAATTTATGCCTATTTGCCATATCTATTTATCAGTTCATATAAGATTTACACTTTGTAAATATACTGTAAAGTGTTGAATGTGCGGGCATGATCCTTGGGTACAACAGGGCTTGTATAAGTTACATCTCTTTATGTATGTGTAAATGAACACCCAACTCAATTAAGTTGAATCTTTTAGTGCATTACTGCGTGTTTACCATCATTTGTGTTATATACAAATGCATTAGCGAGTTTAGGAAGTGTTACAGAAGCCACGCTTCGTTACCGCACGGCCCTAATGTAAAACCGAGGGCAGCGTCCGCGCAGAGCCCGTCTGCTGCGGAACAGGCTGGTCGGGTTGGGGAGGAATTCTGACAAGGAGACGGTGCATCGGGGCGCAGAGCTTAACCCTTACTAGCCTGGGCTAAACTATAACCCCCTGGAAACTCCATATTGTTAAATATAATATTTAAAAAACAAAAAGAAACTTAATTTTGCCATTTGCACAAGTATTAGACTAGGTTCATTGCAACGTGCTTTTTCACATATCCCATCGTGCTCTCCTTTTTTCAAAAGACAAACACGTGCTTTGTAGGCAAATTAAATATAATACATATCAGGGCACAATTTATATGAAATAGCATAAATATTGCATTTTATTTATTGGCACACTAAATTCAATGCATATAAAATACTTAATAATTTTAAATAAAAAAAAATACTTACTTTTTAAATTACATTATGTGTTTATGTAAATAAAATATTGAATACATTTTACTAGCCATTATAGTTAATCTAAACATTGGAATCAGTGCTGGTGAATCATACAGGTGAGTGTGAAGCATGGGGCCTGAGTGCAGGGTCAGCCCTATATCCAGCACCCCTGCAGCATTTTAGAAGGCTGAGGACACAGACAGAGGATCAAATCTAGAAATACTGAAAATCCAGTACCACTAAAAACACCAAGCACTGCCATAAAAACACATTCCTGCATCAAACCACACAGAGACACACATACTCAGCTTTCATTTCATGGTTTGTATCAAATCATGTTAAAA
Source organism: Mormyrus iriodes (assembly GCA_011763525.2). Lineage (NCBI taxonomy): Eukaryota > Metazoa > Chordata > Actinopteri > Osteoglossiformes > Mormyridae > Mormyrus > Mormyrus iriodes. Next base: position 2,203,542 of record JAAGVU020000113.1, read on the forward strand.
ATTGCATTTAATTTCTTAGCTTAATAAACAAAAATGCCACTATTATATAATATATCGTGTCCCTATATCATTGTTTGAAGTGTCCTAATACACTAAGTAATTATATAGTTTAAGCCAATTTCAGTGTGTGTGTTTTCAAACAGGACATATAAGGCGACTACAAACAGACATTATACTTTTACAGAGTAAAAAGTAAAATCATTGAATTACTGCGGTCTGAACTGCTAAATTACTGACTTTGTTAAACACTAGCGAGTTTTCTAGAAAAATGTTATTTTTTTTATTGAGTGCTTCTCACTGTGATGTCATTTAATAACACGTGAGCGACAATAATTTCACAATAATAAGAAGACCGAGCTTGCTACTCTGGCATCGTTCTCTTCAATGGAGAGTGACGTCATCATGTCCACTGGTGCCACTCATCACATGACTAGTTTCCTGTTGAATCGCAAGCTGAGGCCAATCGCAGTAAAAAGGACCCATTCACTGCTAGAGGAAAGAGCGATTATAGCCAGGTGCAGGGATCAGCACCTGCTCTGTGACAGGGCACCAGCACTAATACTTAATGTCCCCAATCTGCCCGCTGGCCTGTGCAGAATCAATCTATGTGCAGCGGAATTAGTGGTGATATGTACCACTCATCTGTGACAGCCTGGCACCCTCTCTAGGGCACCCCTTGCTGTCTGGGACAGCCTCCAGGATTAGCACAAACCTGCGCTCCATTGCCAGTTAAGAAAGGTTGATGGACGGATGAATGAATGGATGGATGGATATATTACGCATGTCAAAAACCCTAACTGGGTGACTACAGATTTGGGGAGGTGGAATCGAGGCCAATCCGTCATTTGGAACAGGCTTTAAATGCTGTAAGCCGGAAAGCAATTACGTTTTATAAGCAGTGACGATGTGTAATTAGCTACGGGGTGGGGGGCGGGGGGGGCAAGTCGGGCACCACTGGTTTGCAGCGCTATACATGTGCCCTTCCTCCCCCTCCCCCGCAGCCCCCGAAAACCGGTAAACAGACTTCCTCCATGGGATACTGCAGTAGAATACACACAAGTGTTCCTGCAAGCCTGACGGTTGTGAGGACATGGAGAGTCAAACCTGAAGTTTCATTTGATGGCTTTATATCACCAGGATATATATTTAGGATCACATCTCTATGTGATATGGTCAATATAACTACATAAAACTATTAGAAAACACATAAGTCCATCCATCCATCTTACTGCCATTTGTCCAATGGAGCTGCATGGGAAATATAAGCACTTATATAATATAATATAAGCACAATGCTTGGCATATGAAAGGTTAAATTTACGTTTGACTGTGGAGCTGGTTTTGCTGCAGGTTTTGCTGCACATTTGCATAGTGTAAAGTCCACACTGTGGATGGGAAAGTTACAGGAGCTCAGATCTGACATATGTAACACAGTAATGACACAATAACACTGTATCTGCAATGAAAGCAAGTCTGATAATCTGACTGTAATTGTATTTAATGATCGGAATGTTGGCTGTCTTACAAAAATAGCATGCTTTCACACTGTCTTGCAGCAGGATGAGGTTTGCCAAACTTAGCGAATGTGGAACCATTTGCTGTGAACTCCTTGAATATAGCACAAAGTGCACAAACGAGGGGCAAATACAGCTAAAGACCAGCAAACGTTACATATAAACCATTGTCAAGAGACTCTTTCCGTATATCTTTAAGTGTGTCACCAGATCATCAAATTATTGTTTTAATTAATCATGTTTCTCCAGAGGTAATATATCTCAGATTTACTGATCAGTTGTAACATTACAGGCCTCACAACCAGAGAAAAGTTTTAACTTTATATACATTTTCATTACCCTTGAATGGATTCCTGATAATAAAATAGCTAAATCATACTGACATTATTAAAGGCTGTAACTATATATACAGCATGTTATTGTTGTAATACAGCCAACATCATCAAATTAAATTAAATACAATTACATTCAGTCTGTCCTGTTGGCTGCCTATAACATATTATTGTAGATACAGTGTTTTTGTGTCATTACTGTGCTACATACCTCAGATCTGAGCTGCTGTAACTTTCCCATCCACAGTGTGGATTTTGCATTTACACTGTGAATATATGCTGCAAAACCAGCTCCAAAGTCAAACCTAAATTTAACCTTTCATACGCCAAGCATGTCAGTGCTTATATTTCCCATGAAACTCCATTGGACAAACAGTGGGAAGACGGATGGATGGACTTATGTTTTTTATCGTTTTATATATACTATATTGCCAAAAGTATTGGGACACCCTTCCAAATCATTGAATTCAAGTGTTCCAATCACTTCCATGGCCACAGATGTATAAAATCAAGCACCTAGGCATGTAGACTGCTTTTACAAACATTTCTGAAAGAATGGGTCACTCTGAGGAGTTCTGAATTCAAGTGTGGTACTGTGATAGGATGCTATCTTTGGAATACGTCCATTCATGAAATTTCCTGGATACTAAATATTCCACGGTCAAATGTTAGTGGTATTATTACAAAGTGGAAGCAATTGGGAACAAAAGCACCCCACCATTGAACTCTAGAGCAGTGGAGACCTGTTCGCTGGTGTGACGAATCACACTTCTCTGTCTGGCAATCCGATGGACGAGTCTGGGTTCGGCGGTTGCCAGGAGAATGGCACTTGCCTGACTACATTGTGCCAAGTGTAAAGTTTGGTGGAGGGGGAATTATGGTGTGGGGTTGTTTTTCAGGAGTTGGGCTTGGCCCCTTAGTTCCAGTGAAAGGAACTCTTAATGCCTCAGCATACGAAGCAATTTTGGACAATTTCGTGTTCCCAACTTTGTGGGAACAATTTAGGGATAGCCCCTTCCTGTTCCAACATGACTGCGCACCAGTGCACAAAGCAAGGTCTATAAAGACATGGATGAGCGAG
>JAAGVU020000113.1:2209721-2230420 GCA_011763525.2 Mormyrus iriodes
TTGTGCTTGCCGCGTTCCCGGGCTGGGGGTGTGGGGTGTGCGGTGGTGGGGTAGGGGGGGGGGCGGCCCGAGTTTGGTTTGGGCCTTGGATGGGGGTGGGGTTGGGTGCGGTCTGGAAGAGGTTTGTGGAGGTTGGGGGGGGGGTGGCAGCTGTAACAAAAAGTGGGGCCTGAGAGCCCCCATAGGCCTGAGAATAAGGCGCCGAGGACGACCATTATGGAGGCACTGAACAGATGAATTGTTTAAGGGGCCCAAGTCAATTCAATGTAAACCCTTAAAGGCTACATTTCATACATTCTGCACTTTGAGAAGGGACCCGCTGTTCTGTACCTAAAGATCTCATTCTGTAAACCCTACACAGCATTCACAAAGAAAACCGCTACTGACACACTCTCATGTTCTTTCAGAGCCACAAAAAAGGGAAAAAAAGCTTGTTTTTTTCATTCGAGAACATACAGTACACTTGGCAAAGTTCTACCTAAATTAAAAGGGTGTATTCTGCAATTCGGTGGCACGTTTACCTGCCTTGTTATTTTGTGGTGAAAGACATATAGTAATGGCATGAGTGGAAATGCAAATATCGACAAAATGCCACCCCCAGCTACGTGACACTAATGGGCGCCGCATGGATTCCTCACACTCAGCACAGTTTGTGTCCGTTTGCGGTGCTCGGTTTCTCATGTGTTGGTACGGTTGGCCTCAGTCTGCCAGCTGTGAATCTGTAAGTCAGCAGTCAGGCTCCGAAACCCTGCCATAACAGCAGGCTGGGATAGCTCTATGGCACTGGGCGGGGCCTACTTGGTCATATGGTCACACGTCAGTCACATACGCTTTAGGGCGGAAAACTAATCTTCTATTAGGATCAGTAGAAAATACCAGTGTAAAAGTCGAGTTGGCGTATGGCCTCTGGCGAAGTACATTGTGTGTTCCTTCGTGCACTCCCAACGCCTGCATAACTTGGTTAACTTAGCTGATCTTCAGTGGGCTTCTCACTGTTAAATACGGAAGTGTTTGTGGGGGAGTGACATCCCTCATTGACCAAGACAAGGGGGCAGTGTGCGACTCAGCAGTTCAGGCTGCTGTGCCTGTGATAAGATGGTAAAATTCCAGGGTCGGCGGAGTGATATCACTGCTGCCCCAGAACCTGTCTGATCTACTTTCTCAAAAATGTATGTTGCTTTGGATAAAAGCATCTGCTCAGTAAACAAAACGAAAATGCAAAACGCACAGCTCGAACAAGCCCAGAGTTGGCATCAAGAAGGATCTGCCTGAAAGCAAGATACATACATAGGGATGCTGGGAGGTTTTAGTTCAATGACTACTGGCTTAAAATGTTGGCACTACTTCCTGAATGCATACATCCCAGAATATTGAATACAGTAATAACAAACAAATACGCAAATAAACAATAAAGTAAATACAGAAAGTCAATTCAACTGAGAAAGTAGCAATGCATCAAATTATACATGGAGCGAGCAGCTGTTTCTGGGAAATGAGAATGATAACATCTGAGTTGAGTTCTCTGTGAGCTGACACTGTGTGTCAGCTGACTTTCCTGGTTACTTAAAATGAAACGCGCTGTCCCTGCGGCTGAAGGTCTGCATGAGCGTGACCCCTCCATGTCACTCTTTCTCCACTCTTCCCTCTATCTCTCACTCCAGACCAGCCACCTGCTTCAGCTCTCTTTCACGGAGGCCTTGCCAGACGTCCTAGCCACCCCCCCCCCTTCTTTCTGTTGGTCCTAAATAAGGGCATGTTTCCTCAGGTCAAAGATCAGCCGCTGTGCAGCTCCGTCATCCTGTGCTTAAAAACACACACCTACAAGTGAGTTTACTATTGAACGAGATCACAGAAAATATACAAGCAAAAAAATTCACATCCCAAGTCCACACATGAATGTGGCTCTCACGAACAAACTGACTAACACAACACAGCAAAATTAGCTAAATTAAATGGCGGTCTTCCCACGAATATCGCACGCTATACTAACACTTCAACACTCACTGTCAGAAATTACAGTTTATTTATCATGTTTTCACTCAATAATTGAAAAGTATGACTTACAATAATAAATTACATCTCTTACTTTTAACGAAGCCACTCATGACATGACAAAAAATGTTGCACTTATTATTTCTATGCCCTGAATTACCTTTTTAGTCTGTTTCTCCTTCCCAGACACTAACCTCCCAGTCTGAGTCTGGGTCTGTAATAAATCCATACCATGAAATTTGGCCCAACTGATAAGCGTCCGCCCCAGTTCATGTGCCGGCTAACAGTGCTGTGTTTTCACACTGCAGATCACATGACAGCGCCGCATATCTCAACCCCAGCTGAAGGAGCTAGCATATCTCAGACTCCAATCTGACCTATGGCGCCCACCCTGCTCACAGACAAGCCTTAAACTCACTTAGTCTTCACTGAGACTCACTTATTGCTTTCTTGTCACCCTGCAATAAACTCAGGTCTATTTTCTCAGTTTTATGTATTTGCTAATGTATGCTAAATTGCAGACCATTGTTTGTTAATGTGCCAATTAGCTGCATGTTACAAGAGCAGCTACTGTCACTTTAAATATGCAAATATTTGCTTTTAGTACAACATGTCCCAATATGCAGCTATAGTAGAATTCCTGAAGTAAATGCTTTTAGTTTTTTTTTGCATTTCAATTTAAAGCACATTCATATGGACAGTAACAATTATGGCACACAAGCTTGCTTACAAAAACGTCAGAATCAGTAAATGTGCTGTATTTAGTATAATTACCTTTATGGTGTACAAAGAATTCGTCTGAGTGCCTTTAGTCCTGCTTAATGTAAAAACATAACAGAAATGACTGGGATGTCATCATAAACATTGCACTAGCAAAAAGAGAAGAAAACTGTTATTTAATCAGTGTTAGCTGGAGCAAAAACTGAAAATGGGTGCAGGAAAATGGGGGAAACGGGACTATGGCAGCGATGCACTGCATTCATTGCATCAAACAGTCTCTGTTTTGTTTGTGCCAATATTTTTAACTCGCCCCATGAATTTAGTATTTAGTATTAAAATAGAAGTACTGTGTCATACATTATACCTTAAAATAGAGGAGAATCTATGTCATGGAGTGGGAAATTTCCAGCATTAAAATGCCAGCGTTAAAACGTTAAGGGGACAGATTCTGAGAACCTGTGTTCAGTCATGTTCCACCACGTGTCCCTGAACGTCACCTTCAGACATGGAACTCTACCGCTGGTTATCAGCTAAAAAAAGGCCTGTCTTGCGTAGTAAATCACATGCAGCTCAAGATCCAGTGTGGTTATGTTCTATCAGTTCAACATCAAGACATGTCCTCCATGGTCTTACTGAAATTGAGCAAGGCGTATAGCCATTTAATCTGATTTTCTGTTGCAGATATGGACACTAATAAAATCATCCTACAAGATGTAGGGAAAACAAATTCTTTCAAAATTTAATTTGCTTTGTATAAATATTGCATAAAACAGTTCATGGTGGAATGCTGCTGAAATATTTACAGTCCCCTGTTGGGATATTTGAAAATAATCACATAATTGCCAATCTGCTGTCATCTACAGAATTCTTATAGCCATCTACTGTTAAACCCCAGATGCATACAGATTTTATTATAAACAAGAAATAGGAAGCAGAGAAGACTGGTCAAGGTGTTTGTTAATGTTTTTCTGGATACAACCATCTTGTTGATTTGGAGGTGAATGGAGGAGTTATATATTCTAAAATGGGTTTGTCACAATGAGTTTACAACATATACAAAATCCAATCTCTGTATGTAAGACAGAAATGTATTCAAATTTAGATTCTTTAGAACCCACTGAGATAAACTAAAAATTATAAAAACAAACTGAAAATAGTTTAAATGTAAAACACAGACACACACACATACATATCTTCACTAGATATCTATCCATCCATCCATCCATCCAATATAGGGTCATGGTCAGTCTGCAGTCTATCTAGAAGGCATATGTCACAAAGTGGGTGACTTCATTGCAGGACACACATTCTAAACAAAACAATGTTCATCAAAGTGTATGTTCCTGGAATTTAGAATGAAACCGAAGCAAACACTGGCAGAACATGGAAACTCAAACATACAAAGCCAGGGATGAGAATCAAAGCTACAAATACTGAGCCACCCCATGAGCGGTATGTAACATTATAAGAAGTCTGACATGCTTCAGAAACATTATTGAAATTTCACACCACGACATTCATTCCGACTATTTTAAAAATGCTATTCACGCATTAAATGCCGACCCACGACCCTGACCAGGAGAAGAGGTTAGGAGCTGCTTGGTTATTAAATAGTATTTCAGTTATAATTTTGCAATCACTTAGTCATTCTTCTCTGTTGAAAGGCAGAACATAGTTTTCTGTGCGATGCTGTATTTCAAGGGCTTATTTCTTACCCACAACTGCTTAAATTTCCGTCAAGCAGCCTGGACAGTAAACCTGCCTGGGCCCTTCAGCTTGGGAGCGCCCCCTGTAATTAGGCCACCCACATCCTTGGATAGTGATTTCTATAGGAATTCTACATATGCGGCATTGGTGCTCTGATTAGCACTCTGAATGTCTGCCTTGAAAAGTAAACATGGAAAATCAGAATTCCAATGATATGGGACTATCAGTGACATATGGTTTCAAGCAGTTTCTAATATTAACCCACATAATGTCAGCTTGCCAGATCTGCCAACCATGCTGACTATCATAATGCTGCTGTTATTATTGCATAACATGTTCTTTTTTTTTTTTACTAAATTCCATATAGTATATATTTGGAGACACTGATTTTCCTCAAATAAGCATTGTTTAGTTTCAAAAAGCATCTCTTTCTATGTATTTTAGGCTATATACAAAAGCTAGTCTTTATTTCCACGTCCTTAAGAGTTGGGTTCTTTACGGAGCATACTGCTTAGTTGATAGAATTTCTTTTTCTTGGAATTCCCAAAAAATGCAATTACGTGTAATGGTTTAAATGTGATAAAAGAACTGTGACCTAAATTCAAGGAACCAGCTATTCAATATTCCTTTTATCCCCTGGAGGATGTGGGAAATTAAAAGCACAGAAAATTCCCTGTCTAGGTGTACAACTGATGTAATTTTACAAGAAGTGGTGACATTACTTTTTTGCATTCAGTGAAAGATCCATGTGTTCTAGTTCCTGGAAGAATGAACCTTCTACGTAGTGAGAATTCTCACTGCAACATGTACTTATATAGTTACCCAGGTGACCTAAATGTTGGATGTTCTACTGCAAGGTTGGCTTCTACTAAATAATTAGATATGTTTGCTGGTTATAGGACGTAGGACCTTGTAGAAACTTCCGCAGTGTGCACTGCTTCACGATGATGGAAAACAATGCAAACTTCTGGCATTTTCCATAGACACAAGACAGACACAGGAAATGTGACATTCTGCAGCACCACAACCTCAGTCTTCTGGGGCTTCACCTTCAAATCCTGCCCCTGCTTTGTGAGCATGTTCTCCCCATTTTCCAGAATGTTCCTCCTGTGTGTTTGTGAGTGTGTGTGTCCGCCCTGTGATGGACGGGCATCCTGTACAAGGCACATCCCTCCCTTGTGCCCTGGGTTGCCCAAGATAGAAAGCCAATTAACCAATTCAATAATTTGCCAATTAAATTATGTATATGCACGTCTTTGGATTCTAGGAGGAAATCCACGTTATATGGGGAGAACATGAAAACTCCACACATAGAGCAAAGGTGTGATTCAAACCATCAACCCTGGAGGTGTGAGACCTTCCCACTGGGTCACCATGCTGGCCATTTCAGAAGATAATCCCTGTCAAAAATATTAAAGAGCTGAAGCAACTTGCTAAATATTGTTTTGGTGAGGGATTTGGATTGTAGTTTATACTCAGTATCCTACTGAACCTGAACCACACAATATTACCAAAAACCAGACCAAAATGTATCGGTGGAACAACCTATTTGACAATGCAGCAATAATATAATTGCTTGAGGTGAATTTAAACGCTTTCAGTGCCCGTCCAGATGTATCTTCAAAAACAGAAGTGGGTCTAGCAGAACTGAGGTTTTACTTCCAGGTTCCAAACTACAACACTTTTGCGACATCACAACTTTCCTGTTGATCTAAATGTCTCTGCAGGGACCAGCTGTAGATAAACTGCCTCTACTTGCACCTGCCTTTTACCTGCCTATGTTAGTAAGGAAATTCAGTGCATTTCATTTTCATCGTTATGGTATAAAGCAAAATCTATTTTTAAACTATATTACCTGCAACACCTAATAAACCAAGCCAATTTAGAGTCAAAACCGCAAACTTGTAAACTCTGTGGGTAAGGAATATTATTTTTAGCAATACATCTTCATAAACATGTTACTTCCATACGTTATTAATATACTAGAGTAATTCGGAGTGTAGCCGCACAGTAACGTACAGCAGAACATCGTGTTTCTAACAAAGGTTCCCAATTATGGGCGGGGCTTTGTGTGACTGGGGCGGAGCGCCTGCGTGGTTTGATGCTGACGCAGTTTGATTGACGCGTGCAGGGGCCCGCTCGTGTCTTTCTGGGAGCTCTGAGCACAGCCTCGCGCAGACGGCGTTCGCTCGGGCGTTGTGGCGAGGAGGAGGTTGGCTCTCGGTCGGATCGCTGAATCTCGTTTTTTATTGTTTTAACCGAACGGGTTTTTTTTTTTTTTTTTTTAAAGGAAAAAAGGGTCCACGGCTCGGTTCTGTTTGGCGGTTCTTCTCAAAGCGAACACTTGAATCCTTTCGCTGTGACTGCAGCTCTTCGGCGTTTGGCTGAAGTGTTCTGAGGGGGAAAAAGGAAACATTCCGTCGGTCCTGCCGGGCCCCTCTCGTGCCAGTGAGTTACCGACCGACGTGGGCTCGCTGTTGCCGACGCTAGCGGCCATTATATTTCACTTATATTCTGAGGTAGTTTTTTTTTTTACCCATTCGTTGGCGATTATCTAGCTAACATATAACCTAATAAAATAGAGTCTGAAGTAATTGGCGATGTATTCCGAGTCCGAACTCGCCAGCAGTCTTTCCTGGCTAGCCAATATGCAGCCTAACGTGACCGCCGCGAAGTACTAGAGAGCTGCTGACCATCTGCGCGAAGATGTCGAATAAGCGGTGCAGAAACGAACTTTTGGCTTCTTTTTTGTCTGCCCTGAATCACGGTAGCTGCTACCTTTGACTGAAATACCAGGCTAGCTAGCCGGCTAACTCTGCTCTCTCAAAACTCGCTTCCCGTAGCGTGGCATTGGCTTACGCGGTAACAATAGACAGACTGTGTTAAGAAATGGCTAGGAAGTAATGGCTAACTGGATGCGTTTTGGGATAATCTAGGGTGCCGAATGCATGTGTTGTTTGAAATGTACGGGCTTGATGACATGTGATGTGTACCTACGGAGCCCGGCGGCGATGGTAGTGCTCAATCGGTTTATGGTGGCGTCTGGTGATGGTGCTCCCTATCGCTTTCATTCTTGGATGTGAGGCGACTTAGTAGACGGTAACTTACCAACCCCCAGTGATTGGTTAGCTGGTTGTACGTTTACTTAACCGCTGCATCAGTGTTACACCTATTGACCATTTAAACTCATTGTGTGAGTAGCCCGTGCGATTGCCTTAGTAAAGTCGTTGGGCAGCGGTATTTTCTCGGCTTAACTTAACCGTTGTAGTCTTTAAGCGAAGGCTAGTTACTGAGTTTGGATGCTGTCTCTGTGAAGCCGGTCGGTAATTGCTGACATGTTCACGATGGGCTTCGCTATTTTAAACTGTTGCGACATGGTCACGGAAGGAAACGGCGAAGCAGCTTCGGTAATGACAAAGACGACTGGTCGGCTGTCCCTAAGCCGGCACTGGGTCTGCATTTGTTAGATTTGTGTTTTTTTAATACGTTAGTTGCATCTGGATACCAGGCTTATCGCGACGCGCTTTGCGTACTGGGTTTCAGTTTTCAAATGAAACTGTCTGGCTGCTCTCCTCTTTAATTTGGCCAATTGTTTGCTGGTCAGAATTTCTGGCAGAACTATCTAGGTTTTACTAAGTAGTTGTTGACCGGTTAACAAGTTTTCGATCATGATAAGCTAATTTTTAAATATTAAATTTAAATTTAGTTTAGGGACCCACTACAAAAGTTAACTCTTGCTTTTTGTTAACCGAGCTTTTTGGTGATTATCGGATATAGTGCTATCCTGACCTATGCTTATCCTTATCAGATATTAAAATTTAAATTGCAGGTGCTCTAATGCCGCTGGTGTTCATTTTGCAATTTGGAGGTTTTGTCTCACAGCCCACGTTATGCTATGCTTTAGTTGAAAATTCAAGTTCCCTATTTTGGTTTACTTCCGGGCGTATTTTTTTTAAAGGTGGGCCTGTTCGTTTATACATTGTCTTAATTGAAATGTTGCAGTCTTACACAAAGGAGTGCGTTTCATCGTATATCTTAACTCTTCGGTTTTCCGTTTATCAGCCACAAAAGCTGACGACTATACTTGGTTTCCGAATCGTTTTGCTGAGAAGCAGAAGAACATTTTGCATCTTGCGACTTAATACAACACATTTTGCGCGTATTTAAAGGTGTTCAGACTTGAGAACATAGGCCGCAAAGAGACTCACGGTCTGAACTGTAGCCGATAGAACATTCCAGACATCCGTGTATGAAGGAGTGACCTCGGGCGTGATGCGGATTGTCGCTCTCTCTTTAGGTCACCCGTCACTTAAGCGATGTGCCGTAAATGCTTTTTTGTTCTCTTTCAGGTTGGGACTGTCATCTCTGGATTGCGAACGTGAGTGCATCAGACAGATGGACCCGCTATATCAGAAGCACCACAAAGGTGCGCATGCTTACAGAACTTTGACGATAACTCAAACTCCCAATACCTGAAGAAATGAAGACAATTTCAAGATAGATCTAAAAACTGTAGTGGATTTGCGAATTAAAGAAAGTTCTTTTTGCGAGACTTTTTCGTTTTGTATATCATATCTGCAGAAAGAAGGACTTGTGTTCTTTCTGGTGCAATAAACTGAATGATCAAGATGAGCGCAGAAGGATACCAGTACAGGGCGCTTTATGACTATAAGAAAGAGAGGGATGAGGACATTGACTTGCATGTTGGGGATATACTGATTGTTAGCAGAGGTGCGCTCTTAGCCCTGGGCTACAGTGATGGATTTGAGGAAAGGCCCCAGGAGATTGGCTGGCTCCCCGGTTTCAATGAAACGACACAGGAAAAGGGCGATTTCCCAGGAACATATGTCGAGTACATTGGGAAAAAGAGAATCTCACCCCCCACGCCTAAGCCAAGGCCTCCCAGACCCTTGCCTATGGCCCCAGGCCCAGCCAAGGTGGACACGGATGTCGAGCAGGGTGAGTACCTAGGCACCATTGGCTGGAATGCCTTTTCACCCCACTGAACCTCACATACTTTAGGTGACAAAACCAAACTGACCACATTCCTTTCTGAACAAATACTTGACCTCAGTTGGGTGACTCTGGCCATTTATTCTAATTGTCTGTCTGAATTCCACTTATCCTTACATCAAGTGATGGAGGGCAATTATCAATTTGACATAACTCTCTGAAAATCATTGAATCAGACATGTATTAATGCACCTTCTTCCCCATTTGCTTGTGACATTAGTTTGGCTTAGTTGCTGAAGCACATTTACCTTGCATTCCATTAAAGTTCTTTTTTAAGGTACTGTGCTTAAATGACTTTTATTGCATGCACAGAGAAAGCCAAAGAAAGATTTAATTAAGGCTGAGCAATTGCTCAGCAGCTGACTAACAGTTATGTAAGTTCACCTAGATAATTTTACCTAACCCCGTAGATATGTTACCGCTGCATGCGTTACCAATAGACCCAAGTCACGTTACAGATGTACACTTTTATACGCTGACTCCCAGTGGTCAGTTGTTGAATTCCTGCAGACTCTGTTACTACTGAAGGTTTTATGATCATGAAGGAAACTGATGTGGAATGGTGAATGTATTTCTTAGCCGTTTTCTTCTGGATGATGTATATGTTAAGCTGTACCAGGACAACTGTTCTGCTGTGCAATGCCATAGCACCCCTCCCTCACAGGGTTTGGCCCTCCAGTTTGGACATACAAACTTTTCTCGGTAGGCAGCGGATGGGCATAAAGTTTTTTTTTTTTTGTTAATTTAAAAGTGAGTGTTTTAGGAATTAGATGGCTTTTTGCCTTTGGTTTTTTTCCCCTAAAATTTCTTATGCCAGTCATGCTGTTTTAGTTTGTATGAGCCCATTGTGAATCAAGGTCAGCTCTGTTAATAGCAGCTGAACCTGCCAATGGTAACAACTGTTGGAGTGACAGGGTTTAATTTGGAAATGCATGTCTGTTGCTTTATAAATCCTTTAGGATTATTCACACTAGTTTTATACATGCTTTTAAAGGGATTAATCTAGCTATCCAGGTAGTAACGTCATTAACTTTTGCTAATAGACGAGGCCCATTAGGTTGAAATGACTCATCCTACTGGAGATCAGCTGGGAGTATTTGTGTGACAAGTAAAGGTGGCTGAAGTTAGTAGAGCCTGATGAAATGTACAGTGACGAGAGACTTTTTCTTTGCGCACTTCATTCACATTGTTCCTTTGGTTGAATTTTAGCGTGTGTGTGTGTATCCAGAACTCTGGGTGGGTTCCTTTTTAAGTTGTGGTTTCTCTCCATCAGTTGATTTGTACCCATCCTAAAAGTTTGTTTTAAATGCCTTATAGTGTGGTTACAATACTCCGGACTGGTTAACATTCAGCTAAACTGGAAGCTAATGCATATGGCATTGTTCCAGGCTATCTCATTGTGAACATGTACGGTACCAGCCTGATGTATTACTGAGTCCGCTGTTTGTTCATGTTAACTGAAAGAGACCCATTTTAGTTTGGGTGCAAATGAATTCCACATTTTAGTGATGCTGTTTGTCTATTCTAAATGCAGCTGATTTTGCTTCCCACCCCGAAGGGGTGTTTGGTGGTGGAACTCACAAGTTTAGATGTCTGATAGTCTGATGCGGTCAAATACCCACAAAGGCAATAGGCAGTGTGTTTCTCTGTACAAGTAGGACACCCACGCTCCTTCAGCAGTCTCTTGGACCACCCTCTGTGAGTGGTGACCCAGTGACATGTTAGACCTTTGCACCCCCATTCTGTTTACTTTGTGAGATTTTTCCAAAACAGTCTTTCTGTAAGGACTTTTTCTGCACAAACTTGAAGCATGAGGGCAATGTTTATTAACATGGCATTACGTGCTTTTGGAGGTCAAATGTTCTTCAAAACCCCATGATTTAGTAATGGTGGAGTAGCAGAATATATAATTGTATCTAATCCTAAGTTTTCTTAGTAATGCAGCATTAATATGAAGTAATGGGATCAAGTTACCAAGTCCCTACTTGACTAAAATGTAGGTTTTGCTGGCGTGTCAATGAAATGAGTTAGCAGTTCTATATATTACTGTACGACTGAGAAACTGGGCCTTTATACCTAAGTGAAAGTCAGCAAGTCTCCAAGTGCCAGTACATTTTGTACAGTCATTCTCAAGATATCAAGCTTTTGGATGACAGCAATTTATACATGATGAGTCTCCTTGATGCCAACAAGAGCACAAGCCAGTGCTTGACACACACAATATTTCACTAAACCAGATAACTGTTTATAAAAGCTGTCTAGCTTTCTGGAAAAGTTATTTGTATTCAACAGCTTGTTAAGTAGTCTTTAATAGGATTTTGTAGGCATTGTCTGCCTTTTGTCTGGTTTTTGACATAATTAAGAAATTTATCCAGCTAGTGGGGACTATTAGTTAAGTGAGTTCTACACAGGATATGGATTATTACAAAAAAGAACTGCGAACAAAAAAAATCTCTGGCGTTTGGATTGTAAGTCATCAGATTAATTTACTAGTTTCATTTTCAGTCTTATTGTGATATTAGTTCTGAAATGCACATTAACACTTGCTGAAAAGTTCTGTAAGGAGTGGAGGGACACACCTTCTTTGTCATACAGGATGAGCACATTTTGATCCAATTTGACTTCTGTTCCTAAAGTGACTGTTTCCATATGACATGGTTTAAATGGATTTTTTTTCTTTTAAACCAGCATGCATGATAAAGCAGAAAAGACACATTTTCAAGTTTTACTGGCAAGAGAAAATTCTGGGAGCATTTTTGGAGGGGGGAGCCTGAGTGAAACCTGGAGTCGGCTGGGAGGCTTGTATACGGCAGAGCTGGGCCTAGAGCATGTGTGAGTCCCGCTTTGGGAGAAGAAAGGAGCCCATGTTCCCTCCAGTGGGGCCCAGAGCTGGGGCTCACTGCTGAATTCCTGTTGCTTCAGAGTGCCTGTGATTTATTGCCAGCCTCTGAAGGTTCTGGCAGATCCTCTCTTTCTCCTCCTCCTCTCTCTCTATCCCCCTTCCTCCAGCATTTTTGAATGTTTTGATAATGATTCTTGGGTCGGCTTGAGGAAGGGAGGTGGAGTGGGGGGTGGTGGGGCTGGGGAGCCACAGGGGTTTGACTTCAGAGCAGCAGATGTGAAAGATGGAGATGGATTCGACAGGGTTCTGGGTTTCAGCTGCGCCTCCTTCTTTGGCCTCCATGTGTCTAAGCATGTTCGCAGGCCCATCGTAGATTTGTAAAAGGCACGGTCGTGACTCGTAGCTCCCCCATCCACTGCGAAAAAGGATTCGCCATAGCTGGTTAAATTACATTTGGACAAACTTCTAGCCTTTTTCTGTTGAGTAGTGGCTTGGTTAATGTTTTTCACATTTTCCCGCATTGTGCCACCTTGTTAATCAGAGGAAACTCACAGTGCCCGGTGGATTAAGCCCTTACCTAGCAGCTGAAGCAGGGAGGAAAAAATATGCCTGAACATGGCCTCCCATAATGATTATACGCTATGACTGAGCAGCCCTGAGGTGCGCATCAGTTTACGTTGACGTCTGCATGTAGTAGTGCCAGCCTTTGTCGCCTGTGATGTGGATTATGATCTTCTGAACAGAAATCTGGGCTGAGCCAATGGCACACCTCTGGCATTTAATTTCTGTCTGTACTTTGAGGTGTTCTAGCGTAGATGATGCAAATCTTTAGTCAAATAGGCAAATGACACCATGCAGTATGTTCTAATTTCACCCTCCCAAAGAACTGTGGGTCTTAATCCATCTTAAACCCCTCTGTTGATGTAGGAATATATCAGTATACATATCCAGCTTTTAGCATTTTCTCCATGAATGTAAGAGAGAGGTAACCTCTGTGTCTTTCACCCCCTTCTTTCTGTAAACATACTTTTGAAAATGAAGAGTTCTCTAAATGTGCATGTGGTTCAAATTCCATAGTGGTGTCATTAAGACAACTGTGGGTGTTCTGGCCCAGAAGTACACGCAGAGTCTTGCACTAGAAAACATT
The DNA here is from genome assembly GCA_011763525.2 of Mormyrus iriodes. NCBI lineage: Eukaryota > Metazoa > Chordata > Actinopteri > Osteoglossiformes > Mormyridae > Mormyrus > Mormyrus iriodes. The sequence goes on from JAAGVU020000113.1 coordinate 2,223,143, forward strand.
TGATCTTTTGTGTTTGTTTTTTTTTATTTTTGAAAGCGGCTTCTTTGGGCAAGACTCTTGGTGTTTCTGTGTTGGGGTACAGCTCAGCAGGGCTTTGATACCTCTCAGCCAGAATGTAGAAGTTCCTTTTCAGCTTCTCATTTTGTTCTGTCATCTTAGGCGTGACACTTTTATTGGTAGTTGAGTTTTTGTTAAAATTGATTTTAACCATGTGGAATGAGCCTGATCTGAGGCTTATGGTGCCTGTTGGAACAGCTGTGTTGAAAACATACAAAGTAGTGCCCTCATTTTCCATACCTTAAGCAGGTTTAGAAAATGGATGGATGGATAGCTTCAGCCATATTGCTGTTGTCCTGTTGTCAGCTTTTTACTTCTATGCATTTTTAGGCCTGTAATAGAGGGGAGAAGGCTGGTTTGCAACTGGATAAACTTATTGTGTTGGCCGACAACATGAGTACACACGAGCCTGTGAATTTAGTTTGTTTTTTTACAATAAATAATATAATATCCCCAGCACTGGAATCCCGCATTTGCCATGAAGTTGCTGGGACTTTCATAATCTTATTTATCGTAACAAATTGCATTTGTGGAGCTCTTCGCTCCGGCACGCATGCGATTGGCACCATCTACGCAAATGTGTGCAGGATGTCTTTAAGACGACCCTGGCCTCTGCCTATGAGGGTACCTTGAGTTTGAGTTAATGTCCCCTTCGATTTGCATTTGTTCTGAAAGATTTTATGCCATGGATAAGCTGGGAGGACTGTTTGTGCTGAGCGGGCTGTCCCCCGCCAACCCCCACCCTCGCTGCCGTGAATCTGTACAATTGTGCTTAGTGCTGATCGTGGTAACTAGGGGCACAATGCATGAGGACATAAATGGCGGCTTTGAATTTGCCTGAATGGTGGCTTTTGTGAATATCCCTGCTGTGACTCCCAAACTGGTGGGGGGAATTGGGTCAGCAGACCTGCATTTCAGAAATGATTTAATTGTGGGAAGGTTCCTGGAACATGTTGGTTTGATTGACGTGCATCATGAAATTTTCATTTAGTTTTTACCCTTTTCTGTAAAATGTTTGTGGGAAGTCCTTTTTCTCTGTTCTCGGTGTTTTTCATTGTTCCACGCTTTAAAAAACGAGAACACTACAGTTAGTGTGCTTATTTAATAATCATGAATTATGGCAAATTCTCATTTTAGTTTACTGAAAAACCTGCTTGCGTGATCCATAATTTAATATAGGTATTAACAGGTGTGCATAACAGTAATAATTACTGGTATTGCACTCTGTTCAGAATATTGACTGGATTTGTTTAGCGTCCATGGAACATAGAATAAATTAAAAAATAAAGGTGGTCAACCTCCAACAAGCTGTTCTGGGTATAGAGTATATTGAATGAATATCGCATTGTTTTAGGGAACCCAAACCTCAAAAACATCTACGTTGTGAATGCAAGTCCTCTGAGGTTCTTGATTAATTGTTCATTTTAAGGTGTGTGATCAAAATTTAAAATTCTGCTTTTAAATTCCTAAATGATGCCAAATCTTAGGAAGTTAGCTTGGTTGGTTTGAGGCTTTGATCGGTTTTAAATGAAGTGTTTTTGCTCTTGCCGAAGGTGTAATAGGCCTGTAGTTCAGTTGGTGTGTTAATGGAAGTTTTGGCAATCTTTCTCCCTAGATATATCTAAAGGAAATCGACCATGTGTTCATGAGGAATTCATACAAAGGGTATTTTAGATCCCCCCCCCCTTCCAAAAAGTACTTACAGCTTTTGTAAGGTTGAACATGTATCTTGTCTTTTAGATTTACTGAGAATGACCGAATAAGCTTTTGTCTGTTACCTTATTAAATACTCAGTCTATGACCATCAAAACGGACCTCATTTTTGGGTTGTTACTTACTCTGCTGCCTTTACATGAGGACCTACTGCATTTTCTGATTAAGCCACTAACCAGAAACAACTTCAAATAATTTGAACAGTGATTTGGTTCAGCATTTGAACCAGCAGCCTCCCCCCACACCCTTAGGGAATCTTGACCCCTTTTACATGCAGCACCCTATGATGGGGAGCTCTTTCGAAATCCAGTTCTCTGATACCAGAGGACCTTTGAACAGTGGCAGTTCAGAGCCCGTTCTTCTGATTGGCTGTGGGAACTCGTGACTGATGGTCTGTGGCCAAGCCAAACACTTGCCTGCTGAGGGGGGCACTTGGGTTGGACTCAAGAAGGAATGCTGCAAATCCACTGTAGTGGTTTTGGAATTATACGTGTAGAAAACTGCACTGAGTTAGGAATCTGAAGAAAACTCATTTGGTGTGAAAGTAAAAGTTTTCGACTAAAATTTATAGTCTGGAAAAGACCATAACGTCTTTCCTCCTTCGTTCCGGCAAATGGCCCCCTTTTTTATGAGCCTGCGTGCGTGAGAGCGCACACGTGCATTTTATTACTTGATCGCCTCGGGAGACTGAAGGCTGAATTGGCAAATCTTCTTACTCAGGGCAGAGTGTGTCTGCTCGCTGGATTAGAAACATGTTGCAGGAGAATGCATTTCAGATATGCTGAGGCACCAACAGGCGTAAAATAAGAGGTGATCTGATTTTAATGCTGTTTTGTGGAAGGTGTGGTGGGGTTCTTACATACTAGCTTGATTGATAAGGCCCTACTTGTTGCTTGGTAACCTCGTCCCTTCTGCCCCCCCCCCCCTTTTTTTTGGCACAGAAGAATAAACCATGATCTTGTGGCCGTGAGATTTCATCTCTTCCGCTGAATCTAAGGAGTACACAGTGGCCCCTGCCTGCATCGACCAGGTGTCTCTAGCTTGAGGGGGAGGGCAGTTTGCAAAGTCACACGCTTCCTCAGTGGAGTGATTTGTTGGTGTGGTTGAAAAGCCACGAATTGAGTGTTGACTTTTCCATGAATAGACGTGAAAGTCCAAGATCTGCATGAGGCATCGGACGCGGTGTTCTCGCAGGACAGCATAGTGTGCCGGCAATCATGACGCGATCAATGCAGCCCGGCCCCTGGAATAGACAAGAGGCAGGCAGGAAGCTTAGACACACAGATACACATGCTTGAGGAAGATTCTTCAAAGCTGCAGCAATATAGATAAAATAAAATTGATTCAGTAAAATAACAGTTCAGAACCTTAATGAGAGATGCATTGCTAAGTCAGTGGGTCAGCGAGTGGGTGCGCTTCAGTCAGATTTGTTCAGTATTTTTTTTTTAGCCCTATCGTTCTGTCTGGATTGCGGAGATGTTGAATTCTCCACCGCAATGAGATTCTCAGCACTGTGAGCGAATCTAATCAGGAATGTGGTCAGAATCCAAGTGCTGATGTGTAACTTGTTTTGGAGGAAAAGGCGAATGGCATGAATGCAAGGTTTCTTTCCTGTATGCTGGAGTAGTATGGTATATTTTTGCCACCTGAAGGGGGAGACATTGCTTTGCTGTTTGCTGACCAACTTGCTCGCAGCTCCTTAACGTGAAAAGCTGTTCTTTCACTGTGAATCAAAACTGGCTGGTCTGCTTTTTGTGCAGTTCCCCTGCTTACAGCGCATGTTTCACTTCTCTAAGCCAGTTGCTCCAGTGCATTTTTGAGTTGCACACTGCACCCTTCCACAAAGGCGTTTTTGTACAGGTGATTTCATGGGTCTTTCTGTGTTAACGGTTTTTAAAATATCGCAGTGGTGCCCCCACAATGTATAATATGCATGTGATTTTTGGGGCATGCATAATCCCAATCGAAGAGGGCGAAAGGCGCCTCCATTTTTGTGATAACGTACTCTGTTTAGTACCACCCCCCCCCATCCTGAAGTTCAGCTGGTTCAGGCGCACTGTCTGCACTTTAAGATTTTCACATCAAGTTTCTCTCATCTCAGCCTTCAGAGCCTAAAACGCCTGATAAGTCACCTGTGAATGGCTGCCAAACCTCAAGGTGCATTGCTTGTGTAGGCTTGTGCGTGAAGCCCTGTTTTTTTTTTTTTTTTTTTTTTTTTTTTTTTTCCCTCCCCTGCTGTTGCTGGGGTAACAGTGGTGTGTGGCTTTTTTTTTTTTCCATGACACCTGGCAGCTGAGCCATCTCATTGGTGGAGAGTGCTTCCACTGCAAAATGACTGGATGAATTTAAACCTATCCGGTCACAGATTTTCCCTAAAGCCATGACAACAGTTGTAGGAAACTTTAACGTTAGGAAATGTAGCGATGAGGCTTGCAGCCATTGATTTAACCTTTTTTTCACATGGCTTTTCATTATGGGGGAAGGGGTAAAAGTATTATCTGCTGGGAGGCCTAAATCTTTAGGCAAGAATTGTAACTGGCAGTTTGTCCTAATGCCTGTTCACTGAATAACTCCAGCTTTTCCAATCTTAAGCCTGTGGTCTGGCTATTATGGGACTATCTATCTGATCTCTTGTCAGTACCTCAGCATTTCAAAGAAAGCAGTTACTCAGTCGTCCAGAACATTTCTGTCATTTTCTGGACGTCATTCAGTCCAGCCTGCCGATGCCATGTGCTATCAGTTTATTACTGAGAAGCAATTTGATCCAGCTTCACTTCATGTCCCTTGAGTGTTGTTGGTTGGTGTAAATAAACACACCTTCCAGAGTCAGCCTTTCTGAGGGCCCCACCAGCTTGAATGACTAAAGATGCTGTGGGAGGATGCACACGGTTGCTAGTGCACTACTGGGGGTTTACCTTGTCATGGTACTGTCAGATGGTGTCCCAGAGCTCACTGTGCAATCTGTCAGAAATTTCCATCTGTTTTTTTCTGTTCATGTAAATTGTTCTTAAGCTTAACTTAACTGTAGAATGTCCCCCCAGCAAATAATTTTGCCATCCAGTGGCAATTCCAGTAATCGCTGCCAGATGAGAACAAATTTCTTCCTGAGAACTGTTCACATTTAAATTGAAGTTGTCTCGCTTAGTCTAGTGATAGTTTGTCTGGAAAATCGTTGCATACAGCTGCCTGTCTGTGGTAATAGAGGGGTAGCAGTTAAGACAGATTTAAGTGAATAGTTAAACATTTTAAAATAGAACCTTTTCAAAGGCAACAATTCAAAGGCTGAAACTGTAGATTTAAAAATGTATCTCTGATAACACTGTAATAAGTGAGATTATTTTCCTCCTGGCTTGTCTTAAGTGCAGGATCAGGAAGGGAGTACATTTAAAGCACACTTTAAACAGGGAGTTCATTCATCAACCCCCCACCCGGGCCGTTTAACACAGTGGCCTCCAGTTTTGGTTCTGAGAAAAAGGCCTTGGCTAAATACCATCGGGCTGATCCAAATAAAGCAGCCAGTGGGCCCTGCTCCTTTCATGTCCACACCTGGGGTGCTCAGATCTGAGAGACCTAACCCCAGACGTGTGAACCGCTTAGTTATTAGTGGCTTGTTTGCTCGACACAACAATCCGGCTCACCCTTTTCATTGCCCAGGCCTTGCATTGGTGCCCTGGCCCTGGGCATACTGGCGAACGTGCCAGGAGCTGCCACCTAAGGTGTCTTTCAGAAATCAACTGCTTTTGAAAGACCTTTCCCAGATGCCTGTGTCTGTGTGGGCAGGCCACTAGCTGCCTTTGTCTGCATGCTCCAGCTGCCCTCAGACTGGCGATACGGGCCGCCCCACGGCCCTCTCACCAACCTATAATCAGTTTGCATTGCCTCTGCATCGCTGGCATGCGGATGAGTGTTTCTGCTCCCCCCACCCCCTGGCTCGGTGTTGCACACACGCAGCGGGGACAGGCCACATTCTCCACACGTTGCTAAGCCACTTGCATGGCTTGGCTGTGGGCAGGCGCAGATTAAGGCAAGTCAGACGCCGCTGCGGTTAAGAGAGCCTTGACGACAGATCCAAGACAGGACGTGGGTGCACAGCCGGCTGCCCCAGGCCTCCTTTGGGCCTGACTGAGCAGACGGAGGTGGGGTTCCAGCACATACTCATGTGGGGCTCTCCTCTGCGTCTCTCCCCAGGCACCATGCTGCAGGACCTGACGGAGCAGTTCACTCCCCCACAGATGGCGCCTTTCATGCTAGTGAAGATGCTGGAGGCCATAGAGAAAAAAGGTGGGTGTCTGGAGCTCAGGAGCTCATGCTTTGAACCAGTGCATTCAAATGTGTTCAGTGTGAGTTGTGTGTGCATGAATGTATCATGAATCGATTAGCTTGTTGTTGTTGTTTCTAGGTTTGGAGAGTCCTACCCTCTACAGGACATTCACAGCTGGCAATGGGCTGGACGTCAGGCAGTGCTTTGAAAGTGGTGAGTGATTGTGTAGACCCAGAGTGGCCCTTAGCCACCTTTTACAGGGGGTGTTCTTAGAGGGGTGGAGGTCCAGCATGTGATGGTGCCGTCGCTGGGATGCTTGCGGAGACGTGCCTGTCTCTCCGCCCCAGATTCCCCTGCCACCGAGCTGGAGCAGCTGGACCTGCAGCCGCTGTGTGATGGCCTCCGGAGGTACCTGCTTGACCTGCCCCACCCCATCATCCCGGCTGCAGTCTACAGCGACATGGTGCACATTGCTCAAGGTGAGGCGGAGAGACTTGGCCTGCAGTGGGGATGCGGCACGAGAGTACGGTTGGTCTCGTCTGCAGACACTGTAGTATGATTAGGTGGCCACAGGAGGGTGCATTTGGCCTCAGCGTCTGTGTAGGCAGCTCTGACTGTGGGGGAGGCATCGTGCTGACTGCATTCTGTCCCCGTGTTCCTGGAAAAGCAGCACAGCTGCTATGAGCGGGGGCCGCCCCACACTGTCCCCCAGACAGCACCCGCCACACCCGGCTCCCTTTCTGGGAGCTTAGGGTTCCAGCGCGACAGGTCGGGTCGCTCATGTGTTCCAACATGTTCCTTCTCTCCACGTTCAAATATGCAATTGGATGAAAGTTAAACAGTCCTGTGAGTTACATAACTGAACTGGAATGGGGGGGAGCTCTTAAAGGCCGTTTGCATAAGCGTTTGCAAGCCCCGATAGGCCCTGGGGTCCCTGTGCTGATATCAGAAGTTAATTATTAGCGGGGACCTGCGGTGCCCTGATCGCCATCAGTTTGGACGTCCTGTCCCAGTTAGGTGGATTCCCCCCCCTCGCCTCAGGAGGAACAGGATATGTGTGGCTAATCAGTTATCTCCTGCATCTGCAGCCTACCAATTGGCTGCAGGTACACACTGTGGTCGAGTTGTACTCGCAGTGCCCCCCCCCCCCCCCCCCCCCCCCCCCCCCCCCCCACGCCCTGCCCCCCCCCCCCCCGCCCCGCCCCGCGGCTGTGCCCGCATGGCGCCCGCGACCGAGTCCGGCACGT
>JAAGVU020000113.1:2230622-2251020 GCA_011763525.2 Mormyrus iriodes
GTGCTGCCCACGGGTGGCGGGCGGGGGGGGGGGGGGGGGGGGGGGGGGGGGGGGGCGGGGGGGGGGGGGGGGGTGGGCTGCTGTGATGCATGCTGGGCAGTGAGCAGAGGACTAACTGCATGGTTTATATGTCTGTTGCAGCTGTGAGCCGAGCCCTGAGGCCCACATCAGGATCATTGAGGTTTTCATCACTACCGAGTGGAACGAGAGCCAGGCTGCTCCCGGTGAGTTTGTCTGATGGGATGTTGAACAGAGTGGATTTTGCAAGTGAGCAGGAGGAGCGAGTTTGGAGGGCCGCTGCCACAGGGGGGAGCCTGTCACGCGCATGGTCAGGAGGATGTCCACAGAGAAACTCACCACACGGTCACCTTCAGGCTCTTCTCCATCCTGTAAGGGGAAGTGTGGGATTCAGTCACATGCTCAGCCCTCCAGTCTGAAGTTTTGAGCCTTTTGCTTTTAGGCCTTTAAGTCCATTCCGAGCCGCTTAGTTGCTTGTTGTACTGTTGGCTTAAGGTCACCTGACAAGTGGCTAATAATGCACCTGCTGACGGCCAGGTATCAGTCGCGTCATTCCTCAAAGGCGCTTGTTTCAGATGGGATGAGTGAGGAAGCTCTTTCCTACCTCTGGATTCCTTCCCTCTGGATGTTCCTGCACCCGTGGGTCTGGTTGCGATGCATTGCTTTGGAACATTGTCTTCCATCCCTTTGACCAAAAGGTGACGCTGGAAAGTGAGCAGCTTCATTTGTGGAGAAATGCTCAGAGGACATACACAAAATGAACGCAACACTTTAAATGAAGACTGTTGTGGCAAACGCGGCTCTAAGAATTGGTTTGGCACCAAACAGAAAATGGGTTGGGGGGTTAATGGGGGCTAGTGTTTAATTATCTTAAAATTTGGTGTAACACAAAAGGGTTCCTGTCCCCTGAAAGGGTTTTTTTTTTTTTTTTTTTTTTTTTTTTGTTTTTTTCCCCCTCCTCTTCAGTCCTGAGGTTTGTGTAGGATTTTATGAATGGTGCCTGCAGATGCCTTGCTGTAGTTCTCCTGCCATGACAAACCCTCCCATTGACCTTCCTGTACTCTGTCCCAGTGTGGAGTCCATGGCATTTCGTTTGCTCACTTTTAAAAAACCCCCTACCAAAGCTTTCCATGACATTTCAAGATGTTTCTGAAACTCATTCTCTGGAAACAGCCTTTTAATTCATGGCTGAAGCGGTGATCATGTGACGTGCCACATGCTTTGACCTTTTAATAGGAAAGGGCGGTTTCGGTGTGTGATGTGGTAATTACGGAACCAGGACTGTGACGACGTGAGTTACATCTCTCACTCTCTGGGGACTTTTCAGACTAATCTGTGTAAGTGTTATTTGACCATGAAACTAATGCTGTGACTGGATGTTTGCACATCACTCGATGTGGCAGCAGAAATGTCTGGTGGGTCCATTGCTTTTGTGTTCTATTTTCTGCACTGATTTAGACTTTAAGCTAAATACTTGCCCTTGGGTTTTCAAGAAGGTGAACGGGTTCACCTGAACCTCTTTGTTTAGCTTTGCCGGCCACTCTGATGGACGTGAAAGCGTGCTGCCAAACATAGCTTCAGAGGCACATCAGCCTCTGGAAGCAGCCTCAACAGTGACACGAGACGGGCGACCGCAGCAGCAGGCAGAATAATGACCTGTGTGTATGTGTGTTTTTACAGCCCTGCTCTGCTCTGGCCGCTGGTTCTTTTAAAGGTTTTATTACCTGTTAGGGCCTATTTATACTTGCCCCTGGCATAGAGCAGCCTCAGCTGTCAGTAGTTCACACCTGCAGGAGCGGGGGGGGGGGTGTTAGGGTGGCCCTGCCCACTGGTCTTAGTTCTATGAGGTGAGCCCAGTCACAAGGAGAGCTTTGATTCTGTAATGTGCTGAACTAGCCCTTCCTGTTCCTTCCTGTGCCTGGCAGGTTGGTGGTGGTGGTAGTGGTGATCTGTTTAGTTTTGAGACTTTATAAAACCTGATACGTTATGGCCCAAATGTGCACGGGTGTGCCTGCCTCTCCCTGTGTGTGTGTGTGTGTGTGTGTGTGTGTGTGTGTGTGTATTCCCATGTGCGTGTAAGGGCCCAGTTACTGGAGTCTATTTTAAGTCACAGTGAACCTCCCTAGGATTGGGTTGGCCGCAAATCTCAGGCCGCTCCATAGTGAGCGCTTGTTAGTTGACGACAGTTTTCACTTCAGAACCCCCTGCTTGTTAGCCCGCCTACCCTCCCCCTCCCACCGCACCTACCTCTGCTGGTCCGGACTGTCCAGCTCAGCAAATATTTGGACCCGTCCAAGTTAATGATAACACCAAGCTCCCCATGAGCTCAGCGGCGAGACGGGCCTCGCGGGTGCCGCATTTCAAACGGGTCGACGCAAAGTTCAGCTGGGTAATGATTAACTGACAGGTCAGTCTTTTGGAAACTGCGCAGACGAGCCCCAGAACTCCAGCTCATTGCCTCTGCGGATCGTGCTTCTTGGTGGTCGCACGCAGCACCTGCTGCTCCGGAACCGATCCGACCATGATCTTTCAGAACCGAGACTGGAAATAAACTGGGCTTTATTTTTTACTTAACAAACCGTACTTCTGGACTGGTTTTTGGCACATCACATGGTGGATGAAGTTTACGGTTTACAGGGTGTTTCGGAAGATGCACAACTTGCAGTGTAAGTAATTGGGGATATGGCAGATGTATTTTGGATGAAAGCAGGATGTGTTTCTGTCTGAGGTTCTTAGATTACTCCTGGAGCTTCATTAGAACACAGCTAAAATGGAACATGCCAGTCTGGCAGGAGGGAGCCCTGCTGGTTTTCGGCGTCTGCCCTGCCCAAAGGAGTTAGAACGAGTTCAGTGGTGTCCCTGGGGGGATTTTGGACTCCTGTCTTTTTTTTTTTTTTTTTTTCCAGGGAGGCTGGCGCACATGCCTGTCTAGCTGGCTGTACGCGTGCCTGGAAATGCACTCAGGTGTGGATGTGCTGCTCTTTGACTGACAACATGGCTGGAAAGTGAAATTGGGTTATTTCCCTGCTTGAACTGCCATTGCCTGCTGTGGAGGAAAAGTCGCACTAGGAGAGTTTACTTTATAGGGCCAGTTTCCTGAGGCATGTTTTTGAAAATGTATTTGATTCAACTTATGGGAAAAAGAATAGATCAGTGTTGTCCTTTGAATTTCTTGGTTTTGGGGGATGCTGTGCATCTTTACTGGAATCGTATTCCATCCCAGCGTGTCACACTGAAGCACCTTCATGGGACTGTGTGTTAAATATTGTTACTGCATGCAGACTTAGCAAACTGAGTCTACAGCTGTTTTGAAGGAAAATATTTGGCCTCCAGGAAAGTGCAGGGGGTCTCTTTCCCAACCAGCCGTTGTCAAAGGAGAAGATAATGCCCCCCCCAACACCCCCAGTCCCTTTTTAATCTACTGAGAACTGAGGCTATTTTTGTGCTGGGGGCCGGGGCCGCCAACCTCCTGGATTTCCACGGTGTCATGCTCGGGGATTACGGCGGCGTTTCAGAGGCGGTGGTGTCGGCGGTGCTGACCTGGCCATACGTTACCGTGGCAGCCTACGTGCTGGGCCAGCACAGCTGTGTTTGTCTCTGTGCCAGCAGTGGGATGGACAGAACCAGCACGGGGGGAGGAGGGGTGGAATCAACCTGAGAGAGATCTAGAAGGGGAGAGAGAGTGAGAGAGAGAGAGGGGAGAAGTGGTTATAGCCGCTCTTTATCTCGCTCAGACGCGTCTCACTCCAGTCTTTTTGAAACCACGGTGCCAGTCGTTTGGTCAATGTTCGCTCCGCCACGCCCTCCTTGTGATTATGGGTCACTTTGCACTGGGACACGGCGCGTGTGTGTGTGAGTGGGCCCGCATGCGCTGAGCCCCACACCGCCGGAGCGGCCGAGCAGGAGCCTCTGAGCCTTTCAAATGACATCATCGCTCCGAGGAAATGAAAAATGCAGCAGCAGGCGGGAGTGGCCTGGTGAACATACCGTGACTCCATTGGCCGGGGTAAGTGATGTAATGCATCACTTTTAAAATGAATTCCAAGACACCCATACAAAGAAAGGGACTCACTCCTCACGCTACTGTGCACCTTGTCAGCAGGATACAAGGGTTGTTTTTGGTTTTATTTGCGCTCAAATGTACAACACGATCATGATGGTGGACCTCGATGCTGAGAATCTCAGTTCAGAACCCAGTTTTGGGATGGACTTGCTCTTTTATATAGAGATGGATCCTCCAGGTAACGCTGCATGCCACGGATATGCTCTTTGTCACATCCTTTCTTCCGGGCCACAGGGGATACGGCTCGGCTGCTCACTCTGGCTGGCTCGGGGGGGTTGGAGCTGTTTGAATTTATATTATTTTGGTCCCTGTGTCATGCTTGGCCACATGATGTTGGCTCTGCTGGCCGTGCACCTGGACTTCTGTGTGCGTGTGTGCGAGGTCGATCAAGTGTGCCGGCCGCTGTCACTGGACTGCAACTCAGCGTGGTGGATTGTCACCGGGCTTGCGTGCCGCCGTGGGCCGCGCTTCGTTGATAATGCGGAATGCATAAGGCAGACAAAGGCACGCAGATCTCGGCCGGGTTAAAAATAGCTCACCGTTTTCCGCCACCTCACACTATGGAGAGGCTCGCCCCTGTAGTAAATGTCACTGGTCTGATTAGTGTCGAGCGTGGCAGTCATTTTTCAGTTGAGGTGTTTTTGTGAAGCTGGAGGGAAGGATGGTGTCATACCTATTCTGACGCACTGTATATCTTGGGTGTACCAAGTGGCATGCTACTTGGCTGTTATGGTGCCTAAGCTTTAGGGCTAAACCCTTCTCTGGCAGAAGTTTTAATGTTTCACTATCCATGTGGTCTTATCTCCATCTTTGCACTGGCGACTGTCAATTTCAGCGAGGCTGTTGTGCAAATGCCGCGGATCGCACCCTGAGAGCTGCATGTTTTCATGTGAGCGACAGATGGCGCTTATTCCCCACCGCAAATTATGACCACATCTCACCCATGGTGTGAGAGAACGAGTGTGACAGACGGTTTGGTTTTTAGTGAATGGAGTTCCCTTCGTGCGGCTCACTCTGTCGTCCTCCTCGCCAGTCGATGAGTGCCAGTGCATTTCCTGATTTATTTTGGCCAGGTACTTTTGCAGAATGTTGTGGTGCTGTGCCTTTTGTTCATCCTTCTCTAGTTTTAACTTTGAAATGGTCATTTCCTGCTTCGTTCTTGCATGTTTGCTGAGTGGAAAATGTTGCTCTCATCTTGCAGCCCTGCCTCCTAAACCTCCGAAGCCCACCCCTAGCTCAAACAACGGCATGAACAACAACATGGCCCTGCAGGACGCCGAGTGGTACTGGGGGGACATCTCCAGGTAAGTTTGGCCTATTCCTCACCCTTTGTATCGGCTCCAAGGATGCTGCTTACCGTCGGTCGACCCTGTTTATGCAACAGCATGAAGTTGGGGAATGTCTTGAGTCTCGTCACTACTTCAGAAATTCTCATAAATGCAATCTGCGGGAAATTGCCAAGCGATAAGTAATGTGCAATTTGAAAGCAGAAAGGTGGCTTTAACATTCCTGAAGGGATTCACTATGGCGGTATGGTGAAGACTCATGTGTCGTGGTACTGTTCCTGAAAGTGGTTAAACATGAAGGTCATGAATGAGCTGGCTGAGTACTCTAACATGCAATGGAACAGGCTGTTTGTGGAAGCTCTGGTATCAGTGTGACCTCTGTTGCAGCCCCATGTTTTACAGTCTTGCTAAATGCAGGCTCTGTCTGCTGTTTTTCGCAGAGAGGAGGTGAATGAGAAGCTGAGAGATACAGCTGACGGTACATTTCTGGTTCGCGATGCTTCTACCAAGATGCACGGGGACTACACGCTGACACTGAGGTACGCCACGACGTTTCTCCTTCCGTCACAGTGATGGAAATGTTTCGGTGTGTTATGTTAGAGCCATAACAGTTGATCATCTGTTACAGGAAAGGGGGCAACAACAAGCTTATCAAAATCTTCCATCGTGATGGGAAGTATGGCTTCTCAGACCCTCTTACTTTCAACTCTGTGGTGGAGCTCATAAATCACTATAGGCACGAGTCCCTGGCACAGTACAACCCCAAACTAGATGTGAAACTCCTGTATCCAGTGTCAAAGCACCAGCAGGTGAGTATAGCACAGACACCATTAGGAAAAGCAGAACCAATCTATACCTTCACACAAGTTTCATCTTTCTGTATGTTGGATCACCTAAGAGCATTTCACGCAAGAAGTTTTGAACTTCCACTGGACAGAATGGGGTGAGCAGCTCTGATGTTTCGTTTGCACTCTCCTGCCCACAGGATCAGGTTGTTAAGGAGGACAACATCGAAGCAGTGGGGAAAAAGCTGCACGAATATCACCTGCAGTACCAGGAGAAGAACAAAGAGTATGATCGGCTCTATGAGGAGTACACCAGGACATCCCAGGCAAGTGTCTGGGAATGTTCTTCATTTTTGCAGAAATGCGGGACCACCAGGAATGTTGAGTCTCCCGGTGGCTGTGCAGAGTCGTAGCTTGACGTGACCCTTGTTACCTTCAGGAAATCCAAATGAAAAGGACTGCCATTGAGGCCTTCAACGAAACAATCAAAATATTTGAGGAGCAATGCCAAACACAGGAGCGGTACAGCAAGGAGTACATTGAGAAATTCAAGAGGGAGGGCAATGAGAAGGAGATCCAGCGGTAAGCCCAGACCCATGGTCTACCTCCAGCCCTTGAATGTGTCTGAAGGTGTCACTGATGTTGTCTTCAATCACCCAATGTGGCTGTTAACCTGCATGCTGATCACTGTCCATTGTTTTGCCAGGATCATGGTGAACTATGAAAAGCTCAAGTCGCGCATCAGTGAAATCGTAGACAGCAAACGGCGTCTGGAGGAAGACCTGAAGAAACAGGCGGCCGACTACAGAGAGATTGACAAGAAGATGAACAGCATCAAGCCAGACCTCATCCAGCTGCGCAAGACCAGAGACCAATATCTAATGTGAGCGACTGGCCTTCCCCACTGGTGCGTGGGGCAGTTCAAGGGTGACTACTTCCCTCGGTGGTCTAATGGCTCCCTTCTGTGTTGCAGGTGGCTCACTCAGAAGGGGGTCCGGCAGAAGAAACTCAACGAGTGGCTGGGAATCAAGAATGAAAATGTGGAAGAGTACGTACCACATCACTTTTTGCACTCTCGCCATTTGGTGGGTGAGTCAGGTCGCTCGCCGTGACTGTCCCTTGCATCCCATCATTGTCCCCTGTACCTGTTACAGTCAGTACTCCACGGTGGATGATGACGAGGACCTCCCGCATCACGACGAGCGTTCCTGGAAGCTAGGCAACATCAACCGAATCCAGGCAGAGGCTCTTCTCCGGGGGAAGAGAGATGGAACATTCCTGGTTCGGGACAGCAGCAAGGCTGGCTGCTACGCCTGCAGTGTGGTGTATGTATCCCGGTCATTACTGGCACTCATGGGGGTTCAGTGTGGGTCCGGTCCTACTGTCTTTGACTGACTGTTGGTGACACATTCCCCGATGTGTGAAGCGTTCTGAGAAAGTGTCTTTTAGTTAGTGTTGTTCGTGTGATTCAGTGAAATCGCCCGTTCTAACGATACTTTCCTTTCTTCCCTAGTGTCGATGGCGAAGTAAAGCATTGTGTCATAAATAAGACGCCCACTGGTTATGGATTTGCGGAGCCCTACAACCTGTACAGCTCGCTGAAAGAACTGGTGCTGCACTACCAGCACACGTCGCTCGTACAGCACAATGACTCTCTGAATGTCACGCTAGCGTACCCGGTCTATGCGCACCAGAGGCGATGAGCGCCGGCATCAGCGTTGGACTTGTGATGCGAGACTGAGAGGGCCTCGTGGGAAAAGAGCCTCCTGTGGGCCCACAGAAACATCTGGAAGCGGTCTTCGTCCCTTACCAGGGGAGGATGGACATCTCAGCGACAGACTCTTAATGAGTGTCGGGCGGTGAATGTAGTGTCGCTTCTCTCATGTTTTCTGGGGGGGGGGGTCAGGGCAAAAAAGCACATTACTGTCCCGACACTGCTAGGCTGTCTCCTAGGAAGAATGTGCAGAGGCCTTTTCTTAACGGTGCTTGCTGTTTTCAAAGCTTTACCAGCTGGAATGTCAAATGCTGATAACCCCGGGGTGCTTTTTTTTTTGTACAGCCCCCTACCCACCCACTTTTTCATCTTTTTCCAGTGTGCGTGTGCGTGTGTGCGTGCGTGCGTGACCAAAACTCTCGATGCAGAACTGTGTCCCGTGTCAGGACGGACGAGCGTTCGTTGGCATACATTGGGTCAGCTGATAAATGTAGCAAGAAGGCACTTTTTTTGTACACGAAATATGGACAGTGTCGTGTGCAGAGGTTCCTGTCGCAGCAAGGACACTGCAGGATCCCTGCTTCGTTCTTTTCCTTGGAAGCATTACGGCGCAAGCCTGGGCAAGCAGGATGTACGGACCGGACTTAAAATGGACCCGCCATGTGACTCATTGTACATATTGTGGGGAGAGCTTCAAAGTTATTAAACCAATAGTGCAGTACCAAAAATGTCCAGGTCCTTTTTGGTTTTAATGCTGTTTCTGCTATGCAATTCTGTATTTCCTGAAAGCTGTTAACTTTTACATGTGGCTACCCACAGTATAAGCTTGTTTTTACTTTTTGTCATGTCCGCGTCCAAGATATTTTAAGTGTCAAAATGGTAAGAAATTGGCCTCAAAAGTTTTAAAAAAAGTAAAATAAAGATTTACATACTTGATCATTTAATTTTTCAGTGACTAGTCTGAAGTCCACTGTATTTTTTTTTTCAGTTTTATTTTTACTTTAGTCATTTTTTTTCCTAGGCAGAGCCTACTGAGGATTTATTTGTAAGCTGCTGAATTGTCAATAAATACGTCATTGTTTCAGAAAAGCTGCCCCTAATGTTTAAGTCCTGGGTTATTCCTGAAGGACAGATCTGAAGTTTTCCGATTGAATGATTGTTGGGCCTCCTATGCTGGAAATGCCATAGTGTTCACTTGCCCGGACCCATCTCCGTGGATATTGCAAAAAAACTATTTTAATGTGTTGTCCCCCCCCCCCCCCGCCTGTAATAAAGCCTTACCATAGGACTGCCACACTATGTAATGAAATGATTAGCCAGGAGATATGTTATCGTCCCCTTCCAAGCTCCCAGGGTGTTTTCTGTATCAGAAATCCATTGTGCTTCGGTGATAAAACAACCTATTAGGCACAAATTTTGATCCAGCCGCTGCCAGTTAACCTGGAAGAAATAAACTATCAAATTGAATGCTGATGCCTATCAAATAATAGTTTTTCCTCACCAGAGCACACAATTCACTGCTGCGTTTCCATCTCTGCTGCCTTTGTCATTTCAGCCATCTCATGTGAGCAGATGGTGCTTTGAAAAAGGTTGCCATTCTGTAATTGTATGGAGTTCGATGTCCGGTTTGCCAATGCAGTACTGTTTATACGTTTCCCTGTCTTTTCCAGATCACATTTTACGAGATTTCTCTGCTTTGTGTGGAGCACAGTGGGGTTAGTGGTCACTTGGGCTGCAGTGTACAGGTTATCCTGTGCTGTGCGCTGCTTCAGTGTCTGCAACACTCCCCCCCCCCCCCCTGCCAAATTTAACTGTTGTACTTCAGTCAAGGTGGAAAAGAATGGCGAAATGCCCATGCGTACACCAAAATGTGCTTTGGGGGGTTTCTGCATTTACAGACCAGTTTCTGGAGATCTGAGTATCACATGCAGAAAGGGTGAATGATGTGAGCAAGTTTTGTAAAAACTGAGCCGAATACAAGCATGCTGGTCAGGCTTCAGTCTAGCAGCCGTGTTGTCTCAGAATCTGTTTTAACGGCGCGTGTTTGCCGAGCGCTGTCTGGCTGCCACACTGTGTGCTGTACAGCAGTATAGAGAGCGCTCTGAGCGTTCAGAGTGGGGCAGATGGGAGGCTTTTTATCGCTTACGTCTCCTTAACTTGGCGTGCACTTATGTATAGTAAGACTAATCTGAAATGAAGCAGTGTGCGTCTCTCTGCACTCTCCAGATGATCATTGTGCTGGTTCCATTGCTCTTCCCTTGATCCCCTGTACTCTGCATTCCTCCATCTTGTCTGTGGTTCCATGTCCACTTCTGGGAGTCACTGGAACCTTATGCTGCCGCCCATGTGCTCCGATGGTTTAATCAGTGTTTGTTTTTAAACTGCTTTGATCTTGTACTGGGCTTTATTAAAAGAAAATAGAACTTGGTTCTCCGAGTGAAGTGTGTATGTGTGTGTGTGTGTGTGTGTGTGTCTGTCTGAGGCACAGAGGTTTCTTTGTTCAGGGTGATACTTCTCTCCCCATGTGGGGTCAGGCTGCCGCTGGAGACTTGGCGAGCAGCTGTTGCGTTCTGTGCCATCCATGTCCTCTGAGGTTATGCAAATTCAGCGATCTGCTGATGTGATGAGCGGCCGCCCTGTGATGGGACTGTATGTTCCCGTCGTGAGCAAACACACCGTTTTGGGAGTGATCACTCCCGAATTACTGTGGGTAGTAAAGCGTGGACAGCAGCTATAAATAGTGCCTTGCTGTGTCCTGCATAATGGCAACATTCACCATTCACGCCAGTGTGTCATTCAGCATTCAAGCTTTCGATAAATTAGTGCTGAGGTGATGTCATTCGATGGCTTTTTTTCTTTAGAGCTAGACGTGGCGAGACTAATACTTGTGTAGTTATGCATGTTTTCCTGTGATGGTGGCCTTGTGCGGACCTGGTGCGTTTACACAGACGTGCGGCACGGCCTGCCTTAAGATCACCAGCTGTTCCTGAGTGTGAAGGATGAGCCCACTCCACTGTTCTGTTAGGCTTGGCTTTACAGGGGGGTCTTTTTGCACCAGGGTGACTTGATTGATTAGCTGCGGAGAGACTGATCATTTGGACAATGCAAGCAAAGGCGTAGCCCACATTTCCACTGTAGGTCCACCAGCAATAGATTCTCTTCCGCTAGGCCCTTTATGATGGATTTAGTCTAAAATCTGGGGCATGTTCAAAACTACAGAACAATGACTGAGCTAAACTTGCTGATGCTATTGGTGGCGTTTACACCTTAATACACAGAGGAAAGAAATGCTCCGGAATGTTCTGAACGCTCACTATGATATCTCTTGAGGCATGCAGCTTTCGCTTTAATCTCTCAGTCGTCTGCTTGTGAAGAACTTCCCGGAAACCTGTATTGCAGCTGCAATGGAAAAAAAACAACAACAAATAACAAAAACCTCGACAAAATAACCTGAGAAGTGTTCAGCCGGAGCCCTTCTGGAGGTGCCTTTGAAGGCGCTACTCCTGTCTGCATGCTGTTTAAGGCCAGTAGCTTTACTTTATATATATATGGAAACCTCAGGGTTCCTCTGCTCATATGACCTACTAGCCTGCAGGCTTTTAAGCCAAGACAGAGGTTGAAATTACAACCACGACAGTCAATTGAAGATAAGATCACTGCTGGAGGGGTTACTGCTGGGCGGAGGCGGCCCACTCCAGCTGCTTTAATGCAATATTAAGCATAGATTAATATGCTACTTAAGAAAGTGTTAAATGCGATGAGACAGGCCCCCCCGTCCCATCCAATCTTGCACTTTGTTTATACAAGAGGTTCTGGGTTTCCTTGTTCCTACAATGTATGAGAAAAGGAAACGGATGGATTAATGTCTCAGATACAGCAGCTAATATGGCCAACAATAACTGCTTTTGTCATGTTGGGAATAACCAGCGTATCATATTATCCATCTATCCATCATTCTGTTTTCTATACCCACTTGTCCTATGCTGGGTTACAGGGGTCCGGAGCCTGTCCCAGAAGATACGGGCACAAGGCCATCGCAGATATCACGTTTTCCTATTTCAGAAAATAAGTTAGAAATTAATTTATCCAACCGTCCATCTTCCCACTCCTTATCCAGCAGAGGGTCACGGCATACACATTCTGATTATATTTAATCATTCATTATTAGTATCATTCTTGGGATGATCTCCTGGGTGGTGCGTTTCCCCTGTTTGCATGCAGGTTTTGCACTGCTATCCCAAATGCGCCTCCCATGGCTGCTGTTAGCTTGTGCGTGTTTTCATGCCCCGTGATTGGACGGTCGGCCTGTTCACAGAGTTCCATGCATTGTGTCCTGTGTTCTTTTGGGATAGACTCCATGACCTTGCAGTTGACAAGGGTTTAAGGTTGAGGGTGGTTGGACCTTATTATTCTACAGACTTTTAACGTTACTCAGTGACAGTCTTTACATACTCATTCCTGGGACAATCTGCTTTGTTGATATATAATCTGTATTGCTTTTTTTTCTTGACTTTATATCAGTGTTTTGCAATCCAGTCCTTGGGGACTCACAGCCGGTCCATGTTTTTGCTCCCTCCGAGCTGCCTACCAGGCTCCCTACTACCCTTTGAGGGAGCAAAAACGTGGACTGCCTGGGTCCCCAAGGACTGGATTGGGAAATACTGCTTTAAGGTCTTTAATTTCAGCTTGTATCCTTCCCTCTTTTCAATAACTCATGTGAGCAATGCAAATGTAACTGAACATATTTGCAATCATCGCTTAAGAAATGGAACATATAGTTTTATTATTAATATATATTAAGATGGTGATTTATCTTAGTTAAATGTTCTTACTAATAATCTCAACAATATTTTCAACTAGGCATTAAACAATAAAAGAGCCAGTTACTAAGCAACTTATTAAAAGTTAAAATTCTAGCAACTGTTCAACAGATGTAATGTAACCGGGTATTTAAAAAAATTGGAATTTGCCGTAAGACATATTGTGTTACACATTGTATTACAAGACCTGCTAGGGGTAACATGTAATATTAATGGAATACTAATTTCCTTTGCCAAGCTAGCGATTTTGCTAAACATTTGTCCTACTTCAGTACTACCTAGGAGCTGGCGTTTGCTTTGTGGGTGGATGGTCTGCATTCCTCGGGTCTCTTGTGTATTCATGACAATCAGCTAAACCCCTTTCCCTACTCAGAAAGCTCGATTTGTCTTTAAGCACTTTGTAGCAAGTTTGTAACACATGCAATTTATTCTACATATGCAGTTTGTTTTAAAGGCAAACGAAACCCTTGACATAGCATATTCTAGATGTTTTATGTGGCATCTCTTATGTACTCAGTAGAGGGTGTAATATTGCCCACCCTGATGAATGAACCAGGCCAAACAATGATTTTACTCAGTTGTTGATCTTTTGCAGTGAGATTTCATTAAGTAACATTTGATCACGTTCATTTGAAAAAGAGTTGCATTCCTACAAATGGCTTTAGATACAGGTCAGCCTGGCTGTGCCTCTAGAAAGACTTGCAATCAGCCTGTCTGCACAGCCGAATGTAACTCACAGAGCCGGTAGTTTCACACATTACCCCATTTCAGCTGAAGTAACTTGAATTCCTCGCTTTACTAGCTTCATGGTCTACTGAAATGATGTTGATGTTTAGTGCTACTGGAGCCTACAAAGCAAGAAAACGCTTTTTAAGCTCTGAGTCAGTTCTGACCTAAAACATGGACGCAGTCGAAGAGATGCAGCAGGCTACCCGCAAAGTTAAATTCCGTTCCAACTGATTGATTTCGGTTTAGGTCTCTTTCAGAGAGTAACTGGAGCTTAACATTTGGAGCTGAAGTGGTCATAGAAAAAGCCCCACCAGCTATATTCCCAGTAGCATTAACCAGTCAAGACAGACTTGCCCAGTGCTAGATCATCCCTGATGGTTAGGGTAAGTTTTAAGGCACTGAGAATGCTATGTAGTTACAGTGATAGTAATAGTTCAGAAACTGTTAGCTTTCAAGTATCAGTTCAGCCTTTATAGTCCTGGCAGTATGTTTTTTTTTTGGGTGGGGGGCAATGATTCTTAAATTCCACTCTCCGAAACTCAGTATTGATCCCCCTCAGCACTACAGTGACATTCATGATTAGAATCAAGGCATCACTTCAGCTGACATCTTAACATGAAGATCAGTAAGATGCTGCAGAAAGCATTAGCCCCTGTCCTGTACGCAGGGAATGTGGGACCATCTGAGTACCTCTGATGTCATGTGAGGTGACTTTATACTCTGCATTCCTGCTACTCCTCTAACATCATTCTTTCAGACACTCCCGGGTGTATCGTACACAGGCCAGGTCACTAAAGATGCTATGCTAATGGCTAACACCCTTCATTTAGGGGTTTGGTGAATCAAGCACTGAGATGTCTGCCCAGATATAAGTCACATAAATATGACAGCCCTGTCCTATAATCCAAGCTCTGGATATGCTGCTGTTGGCCAAGCTATGCTTCAGAACCTAATACTTACATTACGAGGTTCTCCTGTCTGCTCTAAAAAGGTCTAATCTAAATCCTCTGAGGAGCAACTGTCACAGTTTATTAGATTGGCCAGCTTTCTTGTGAGGAACGATGGACTTTCCTTTCACCCTCAGGGCTGTGTTATCAGAGACATGGATCAATACGAATTTATCACGGAGCGACGAGCTCTCTGTATGAGCCCCTCGCTGACCATGTATGCTCTGTCCGGGACTCGTCTGAATTTCACAGCTAATGCAATTCATCAACAGAAATCTATTAGCATGTATGAGCATGGCTGCTCAATGCTAATTCCCCTACTCAGTCGAGACGAAATAAACCTAGATCAAGCTTCTGAGTTAAAGAGCTGATAACACGATGGTATTACACGCATGGTCACGTGTCTCAACATGCTATTCCTGGGATTAGCGTGGGATTCATCATATTTACTTCCGTGCATGTTTTACACCCATAATTTAGCTCTGGCACACCAGTATTCCAGCCAAATCAGTATTTACTAAAGAACAAAAGGAAAATCATCCAGTCGCTTTGCCTAGTCTCACAAGCCAAGAAAATTTGATGAGTCTCATTTATGTCTGATGTCGATGATTAAGTGGTATTACCATGGTATTATTTATTTTCACAGCTGGAACTCCACATTACAGACGTTTTTGCATTCAGTAATTAACGTTTAGATGTCGATTGTCTCCACGGACCCTAATGAGCGCTGAAGAGGAACCTGGAGCACACGAAACCTCTTAAGAGCGCTTAAGTGCCCACATAACTAACTTCCGGCTGAGCCGAGTGAAGTTTATGGATTTTATCTGGATTTCTGCATTTATGACTTAGGATAGAAATAGCTGGATCGTATTTTAAGTTGGACTGAGAATGAAGTACCATCTTCCACTGTCTTATTTGGTATATTGCCTAATTTTACGGTCCAATAAAATAAATGTAATGGGAAAAAAACACATGATATTATAGACTTTGCGGCAGATGCAATATAAACACGTTTTATGAAATTTAATTTTGCAAGAAACAGCAAATGCGCTTCTATTCCGTCATAGACGATCGAGCTGCTATCTCAAAGCTCAACCCAGAAACACGTAATGCGGAGTCTGGGTAGAGTAAAGAGACGTTTACAACCACTCCCATTGAGACTATTTAAATTCAACAATAAAACGTTTTACCAGTATTTAGAGATGGTTTAACAAACTGAATTTATTTTAAAGTAGTTAGGGTCTGTGACCCTGACCAGGATAAGTGGTTAAAAGATGAATGGATAGATAGTCAGTTATACAGCTTTGAATATGTCAATCTGAGAGAGTAAAACCAAATCTATTTCAGTTTTTAGTTCCTTGAGTTTGCTTTGGACTCAAGTGCTGTTCAGTAAACAAACAAATTAAGTTCCATAATGGGGGGAACTATAGAGATGATTAGTGTACACTCTGCATAAGACACGCATTCTGTGAGCAGTGAATACAAAATAACTATAATATAGTGCTGGAACTGATTGAGTAAGACCGGGTCAAGGTTCAAAGTACGAGTCTGGAGATGTGGAGATCCAGGGGAGGAGGACGAGATTTACAGACAAACAGTCGGTAGTTAATGTTTGGCAGATGGTCTCCAGGAGCACACTGCACCGGGTCCCCTAAAGTGCCTCATTAAGGCGTCATTTCCGGCGTTGTTGTGTAACTGCACTGCTCACAAGCCAAGTGACAGGCATTTCACACAAGAACCAGCGTAGTTACACTCCCCCACCACTAGAGGTGCTACAGTTATCACTCGCAATGAGTGTCCCCATTACATGGGACCCCATTTGGCTTGAAGACAGGCAAGGGGTATTGTACATTTCCAAAGGGGACGGCTACGTGTGTCTTCGGTGGCGGCTGGTGACATGACACCATTGTTATCCGTTGGCCTAGAGCATGGCAGCCATAAATTATGGTGAAGCGATCTTTATTTCCAGGAAGAGGATTTATCTGAGCTGCCTTTAGTGGGCGACGTAGCCAGCGGGCCGCTCCGCCTGGCATATGTGGCGTCCTCCGCCTCGCCTACCGATGGGCCTTCTGCCCAGGCAGAACCATCCACAGCTCTGAATCCCACAACCAGCTGGGCTCTGTTATCCATGTCGTGGAGCAATTCAAGCTGTCATGTTTTACGTCTGCACCCAACTCTTCAAACAAATGACGCAAAGCGAATTTCTATGACATTTTTTGACTAATTCATTTCTCATTCATCAACATATGTGGCCCAGATTTTTTTAGGCAGCAAAACGACCATCTTTATTTCCCATCCAAGAGCAATAGCTGATTAAAGGGAATATGTATGTGTCATGATGACCATGCTAATTAGCTAATGACGATCATGGTGATGATACTGCCCTTCTGGCCCTTAATGCATTATGACCATTTATACAGCTGGATATGCAACTCAAGCAGTTGCCTAATTAGCCAACAAGTCCAGTTTGTTAACTAGCAGCTGTCCCACGCCAAAAAGGAGGGTTTACAATTCTCTATACCTGACTGATCCAGCTGCGTACCACTGGACCTTCAGTAACCCACCAATTTGCTTGGTTCTGTGTTTACAACTAAAGCTCAAGCCTGTGAAAAACCCTGGTTGCTTACGATATATATGTATTTTATTTAATTAATTAGTACAATAGTTGTGACTTGACGTTTCTGGCTATTTTTGCATCAGCAAGAGCCACTGTGTAAGCTACACCACCGGCTCTCTGTGCATGTGTGGAGTTTGCGTGTTCTCCCCATGTCACCGTGGAGTTTCCTCTGGGTATTCCACTTTCTTTCAGTAGCCTAAATACTCACAGTTACACTAAGTGGCATCTCTACCTGCCCACAGTGTGTGAGTGTGAGTGTGTATTTGTGTTTGTGCCCTGAGACGGACTGGGATTCCATACAGGCAGAGCGCAGCCTTGACTTTTCCCCTACGCTGCCTGGGACAGGCCCCATCCAGACGCCCCCCCCCCCCCATGACTATGAGCGGGATAAGCAGTTCATCAATGTCTTTCCTCGGGAAACCAAATCAGTTAAATCCTCTCTGTTTATATAAGTTATATCGAATTTCGTTCACAAGCAGCAGAAAATCTCTATGTGTCAATCTGTGCTAATATGACTCATTTAATAAATTAGGAAAGATGATGCGAATCCACGCCAGGCGATTTCAGAAGCTGCTGGATTTGCGCAATCATTCGCGGCCAACTGAACCTGTCCGTGACCAGCAAGCAATACAAACTGCTGTTTTGTTATGCTAATTAAATTGTCAGGCTAATTATCTTATATGTGAATCGCGTTCTCTTTTGTCAAAAAGCCGCTGGTTCGGATGCCATGATTCGCGTGAATCATTGCACGGGATAAGCCGGTTTAATCATTTATGTTTTAGAGACTCCGTGATCCGTAGCAGATGTCTCCTGGGTGGGAATAATTCTGGTTGCGCTCCGGACCAGCATCCGCGGCTGGCAGGCGCTCCGGGCTCGGGGGGTTACCTTCCTTTGGCCAGCCGATCGCTCACCGAGGCAAGCCGGAGTTATTTTTGAACCCCGCGGGTCACTTTCCATCCTTACATTAACATACGCCATATGGGATATAACGTCATATCACACCGACAGGGTGTGCCTCTAGGCAGGTGGGTTATTTTCCGTGTGTTGGGTAATTTTCGCCTGAAGGGAATGATGTATGATGACTAATATGCATAATTATTATAATACATATATCCCTGTTTTCTATTCCAGGTTTTCAAATTTATACAACCATATATATTTAATTCAACGGTGGATTTTTAATTTCATTTCAAAATTTTGTAAGATAATCTATCTAGTGTTACTAATACTTTGAAGCACAGTAATATATATTAAGATGGACATTATTGATCCCAGGGGGAAATTGTAGGACATACAGAAGCAAGAATGTAGTGCACAGATGAACATATATATAGTGTCAATTGGACAAGTTATTACTGATAATATCCATTCATCCATCCTCCAACCACTCAGCCTAGTCGGGGTGGAGGCGAAAGCCCAAGGCTGGATGGTATGTCATTCCACTGCAAAATTCACATACAGCCTTGATGGTATTCAAATGCCTGACCCTGGAGGTATGAGATACCAGTGCTAACTATTGAGCTACCAAACAACACAGATTAAAATGGATCAGCTGCACTATAAATGTTTCACCTACAATAAGCCATCGACTACCACAAGTCAATAGTCTCCCCTTGCAATTATATTGAAACTTTTGAGAAATTAGCTAATGATTATTGGTTACCGATGAATATTTGCAGGGGCTGCTTTTCATTTTTTCATTCCCAGGAATCTAACCCTCTTAACTCACTTTTCTGTTTCTAATGTCGAGACATAAACCAATAACCCACAGGAACTGCCGAGTGGACATCTAGCCGGATGAATTTACACCATGTACACCCCCTTTACACTAGCACTTACTACCCCATCGTAAAATAAATCAATTCATTCCGGGGGATGTGTTTGTGGTTCAGTCTAAGGCCGCTTTGCTCGTGATCAGAAGGTCACTGGTTCCAATCCCCATGTCCACAGAGTGATTTCACTATTGGGCCCTTGAGCAAGGCTCAAGCATCCTTGGTTTGGAGGGAGGTAAGACACTGAAGCATAACATCAAATAAAATATACTGTACATAAAATATATACAGATTATGTTATTAGAGAGAGCCTAGGCAAACAAAGTGTTATCTCCTGTACTGCCCAGAAAATTCCGCCTTATGATTTATATGGCGCGTGAGAAGGGAATGGCGATCAAAGGTTCCGTGACGGTGCGGGGCGGGACGGGATGGCTCAGTGGCAGCCATTAGAGTTCGTCACTCTGGGACCGTGGTGATGTTTATGAGCTCAGCCTGCATTAGCAGCCGAGCGCTGGAGGCTAAACCCCAGCACAGGCTAAGTGCCCCTGACACCGTACTGGAGAGTCACGCCACTCGATAGCTGTTTATCCCAACATTAACATTTTCTTCAAAATCACACATTTCCTTGTGCAGAATCCTATTAATAGTAAATCATTAGTTTATATGGTCTTAGAAAATGTAGAAGGACAAGACACTAAGGGCTGTTTTCTCATCATGCCCATGATACTTTATTGTAATACCTTAAAAAACACAAGCCATCCGATGTACTGTTCATTTCGCCCTGACCTTGTTTAGTGGTAAAAAAAATACATCATATCCTTGAGGAGCAAGCCTTCCCGGTCAGGGATCTGCAAGTGCTTCATTATGTTAATCCAGCTGCATCGGCCAGTACCTGAAAATAAACCGCGAAGGGGCTCTAATCTCTCCTGTACTTCACACTTTAGCTCCGACACCACAACGACTTAAGCGCATTTCAGTTCCATTATTAAACAACTTATTTCTGTGCATCAGTAAACTGCCATAATATTTAGGATTCCCTGTCCATCCATCCATACTTCCATCCATCAATGTGACTTCCATCCATCTTGTCCTGTTGGGTCCCAAACACACTGGATGGGTCCATTACATCGGTCAGCATTCCACTGGACCACAGGGTGCAGGGGGTCTGAAGGAGGGGTTGGTTTATTCCCATATAAACTATATATTATAAATCCTTTCTTATGACCCTTGACATCATAAGAAACAGTTTTACCACCAGCACCCCCCCCCCACCCCCCAGCAAGTTTTACTGGGCTGTGAAATTTTCGCACACGTTATGTCCATCTGCAGTCATCAAAGCACTGGGAGTCCCTACTCTGACTGAGCCACCAGCTTTGGGTCCTGACTCAACCATTGCAGGGATCTGAGAAAGTGACACATACAGCCATACGTTAAATGGCACCTACAGCCGTCCAACAAACGGTAAGGAAAGCTGTACGTAAAACAGCATCTGCAGCTGTAGATCAAACCACTTGTGTACGCCATTAGGAAGATGGATTGAGGATTACTATATATATATATATATATATATCGAAATGAGTTTCCTCCGCAGGGTGGCTGGGCTCTCCCTTAGAGATAGGGTGAGGAGCTCGGTCATCCGGGAGGGAC